>OW028585.1:11763270-12343270 GCA_932294295.1 Alitta virens | reverse complement strand
GAAACATGTTCTCTAATTATAAATTTTAATGCCTGGTTCCACATTGGTATATCAGTTGGTATGTGACCCATTTAGATACACCACTGCAGAAACTATTTATTTATAAGTCTGCCTTATAGCACAAACAACATAATTAATTGTCTCTGGTGTTGCATTAGTGTTCACAGAGGACTGAATAATATTTACTCTCCATAAAAATGAAAAAAAATTAGAAATGGAAAAAAAAGGGAAAAATTCAAAAAGAAGAAGAAGAAGAAAAAAAAAATCTGAATATAAATCTAGCTCAGTGGTAGCATGTTGGGCTACCAACCACTGGCTCCCGGGTTCAATACCCGGTCGAGCCTAAGTTGGTTGGGTGTTTCATCCATCATCTCATTGCCATGGTCCCTGCCTGTCCAACAGGTACAGAAATACAGGACGTAAAGCCCTAATCCACCCACCCACCCATTATCACTTTGGCTAATAGGTTTTACTATGATTAACTTGCTCAAGAGCTAAGTAAGTCACAAGGAATCATATAGTAATGTCTTCTTCTGATTACGACTGCATAAATGTATTTATTATTGTAGTTTGCATGCATGAGAACAGGTCAATGACCCCTGAAGGCTCATGTCACATATTTTGATAATCATATATGTCTCAACGCTACTCGGTCTGCGGCATTGTCATCTTACATCTGCCAGAGGCAGACATAATGATGAGATTGTAAGGCTGCTCGGAGTCACATATAGTACACATTTACCCCATGGGTGGGGTCTGTTAACCTTTTACTTGCCTCAGCATAGACACCGAGTACAAGGCACCTCTAATGTAACTTCTCATGCGATCGACATCCAGCTGCTGGGCTGTAGCTCATAAAGAGTACCCGGGTCGGGAATTAAACCAGGGACCTTCAGAAGAGCTGGCCAATATTGAACTAATGGATACCTTAACCGTTAGGTCTCCCTTGAAAGTAGGACAATACTGGGGTGAAACCGATACTTCCATAGATGCAGATAAATGTCTTATCCAGTGGATAATATGCACTAATGTAAATACAGTGGCGTAGCTAGGGTAAGCAGAGTGGGGAGCACTCAGGGGGGCACAATGTTTGGGGGGGGGGGGCCAAAACATTTACAGTGGTACCTCACAATTCAGACCACACTTGGGGAATCACTGAGGTGGTCTTAATATTGAGTGGTCTTTATAACGGGGTTCTGATGCAACATATAATGTGAATTGAACAATCCAAAGTTTAGGAAGTGGAGAAAAGAAAAATCTAGCAAAGAAGCCATTAAATTTAGATCCTATCCTATCCTATCCTATCCTATCCTATCCTATCCTATCCTATCCTATCCTATCCTATCCTATCCTATCCTATCCTATCCTGACATATTGCTATGCCTATCCTATCCTATCCATTGATGCATATATCCAACTGCTATCCTATCTACTATCCCATCCTATCTCATCCTAGCTGCTGACTACAATTCACTATCCTATCCTATCCCGACATATTGCTATGCCTATCCTATCCTATCCTATCCTATCCTATCCTATCCTATCCTACCATATCCTATCCTATCCATTGATGCATATATCCAACTGCTATCCCATCTTCTATCCCATCCTATTCCATCCTATCCCATCCTAGATGCTACAATTTCTCTATCCTATCCTATCCTATCCTATCCTATCCTATCCTATCCGTTGTCAAATATCTCAGATTACATAATACCTGGTTGCTGAATAGTTCATATACTGTAGCAATTATGTATACAAAATACAGTTAATTTTCTAATAATTGAACCACAGTACAAAATGCATCCAAATTCTATACTAAAATTAAAATAATTAAGATGAATAATATATATATATATATAAAATATATTTGTATACTTACTGGAAAAGCTTCACCTCTGCCTTCTGTGAACCAAAACATTGAAAATATAGTTGTAAACATCAAAAGAAAATACAGTATGTCTTATATAGTCCTATCTTTAGCTTGCCAGCCAATCAGAATGCAGTATACATTAGTTGAAAGAGCTCAGCTGAGAGGGGGGGGGGGGGGGTATATTTCTCAGGGTATAGTCAGGCTAGTTGATTACTTAAATATAGAGATGTCATTGAAAAGTACATTACAACACTAATGTATTAAGATTAATAGGGCATGTCTTGTGTTAAGATACTTCAGCCTAAGGGGAGTAAACATATTCCTGTGTTTTATCATATTACATATTTTATTTATTTAATGCTAAGTAGGGAGTGTTCGCACGATTTCAACTATTTCAACTGACATAATTTTTGGTGAATAAAGTACGAAAGTAAAAATAGAAAACTCGGTCATGTTTGTTGTGAAATTTTTGTGATCTCAGGTATACATTTATGAGGAGACACTATGAAGTCAATGTGAAGCCTCGTCATTAAGACTACTTAGGAACAGATATTATGTTGGTCTTAATGAGTGGGTGGGTGGGTGGGTGATTAGGGCTTTATGTCCTGTATTTCTGCACCTGATGGGCTAATTAGGACAGGGAAGGACCATGGCAATGAGATGAAGGATGAAACAGCCATCCAACATAGGCTCGACCGGGATTCGATCCCGGGACCCAGCGGTTGGAAGCCTAGAGAGCTACCTCTGTGCTAGGCCCCTTGGTCTTAATGGTGAGGTGGTCTTAATGATGAAATAAATACAATTTCAACGCGGTTGGGAGACCTAAGGTTAAACATTTAAGGTTAAACATTTAAGGTTAAACATTTAAGGTTAAACATTTAAGGTTAAACATTTAAGGTTAAACATTTAAGGTTAAACATTTAAGGTTAAACATTGTTAATCGAATGGAATGACTTTGTATACACTTGGACAATTTCAAGATGATTTCAGGTAATTACTTATGTAACACTGTGTGGACTCCAAGCCTTATCATCTCATCATAATGCCTGCATCTGGCAGCTGGTCATATATAAGACTATTGAAGCATGGATTCAACAGAGAAAAATAAAATAAAAATAATGAAAATGAAAATAAATAAAAAAAAAAGAAAGAAAAGGAAATTACAACTATGTGTCCGAATAGTTGAAGGACATATTTTTTGGCTATATCTAAATCTTGTTTGTGTGTACTATAAGCTACAATGAATCTATTAGTCATAAGAGGAAGTATATGCCTAGTCCTATAATACAACGCTCTGGTATTCAAAGTCCAGAAAAAGTTAAAGAAATCCCTGTGCCATGAAATGACATTTTGGAGGTATTTTTGTTTATTTATGCCCAAATAGACATCTGCTTTATTTATATATATAGAAACCTGAAAATTGATAGGTGTATGTCATAATATAAAGTCATTCGAAGGACGGTTATGCAAACATTGCGTATAGCATATATGTCTAACCATGCTACACATGAATTTATGATAGACATGAGAAATATGTATTTTGGCTGGAATTTTTGGAAATAATTCAAAACAAACCACTTTGTTTTTAATACTAATATCAGAAATAAGGAGGTGATCTATTTAAAACACTACCCAGATAGCATTCAAAATATGGAAACGATGCTGGGCCGATTTGGAATGCTAACTGGGTAATAGTAAATGGAATGGATACATAGATAAATGAATAGATAAATTAATTAATAAAAAAATAAAAAAATGATAGATTTATTCTAAAAAATTACCTAAACCATATATTGTTAATATAAATTTTTCACCAAAATATCCATGTTTCTGTTTTAAGGTACAATTACCCAGTTTAATTTTTGGTATTTTTTTTTTTTGGGTCAAATTATTTTTCTCAAAACATTTGCACTTAATTTGATTAAGTTTTACAAAGTGCTTGAAAGACAAACTCGATCTTTATGTTTTTCTGTAGATTTCTTATTATTTTGTCATTAAATTGGCGGTCCCTTGTACTTGGTGTCTATGCTGAGGCAAGTAAAAGATCCCACTCATGGGGTAAATGTGTAACATGGGTGGACTCCTCCTCTCTCTCTCACCTCATCAATCAACCCTCGCTAGCAGCAAGAACTTGCCTTAGAGGGCTGCACTTCCCATATCTATCTATCTATCTATCTATCTATCTATCTATCTAACTATCTCCCAGACACCATTCCAAATCGTTTTAACATCAGCACCATGTTTGCGATGTTAATGAAATGTTGTAACGACAGTGGCCTATATGGAAATGACGCCGGGCCGATTTCGAATGCTGTCTGGGATAAACATAAAGACACACAATTTTTTATACCAAAAATTTATTTGACTAATACTTAGCCATTATCTTACTGTCAGCATATCTAAATGATTAACTAATTCCGGTTTTTAAAAGCTGACTAGTAGTTAGTCAAATGACTATGATAGGTCAGTAATTCTAGGCTCATTCAAAATTACAAGTCTATTTAAAAGTTATAAATTGTCATATATATCAAAATGCCTTAGACATTTTGTTGTTTGTGTACTCCCTGGCATAGATATATTTATATAATAGTGACTGTTCCAAAAGTAGGGAACATTTGCAGTATGAAAGATTTCCAACTTCAGGCAGTTGAAGGAATAACCTTTGACCTTTCAATTGTACTGAGAGTTCGTTATAAATAATACCAAAACAATTGTTGAATGGATTCGGATAAAATTTCATAAATAAAATCTTTTTTGACCTAAGTAGTATTTTTGACAGTTTACCCCATAGCAATTTCTATAAAGTTATAAAATTAGTCATATAGCCTATGGTTGGGTTCAAAATATATGCCCACCTGTGTTTTCTGTAGATTTTTTATCATTTTGTCATTAAATTGGCAGTCCCTTGTACTCGATGTATATGCTGAGGTAAGTAAAAGATCCCACTAATGGGGTAAATGTGTAACATGGGTGGACTCCTCTCTCTCTCACCTCATCAATCAACCCTAGATAGTGGCAAGAACTTGTCTTATAGGGCTAGATAGTTACATAGGTAGATATATAGATAGATAGATAGATAGATAGATAGATATATGGTTTTCCATAAAATAATCAAGTTCCAACAACATTTTTAGGTGATAAAATCATTTCTGGGAAAGACATAACTTGAAGTTTGCTATATTCTCCATTGTAATTTCTGCTGCTTCTTGGTCACCATAACAAGTGGCTATAATGATGACAAAAATGGCAAAAAATTATCAGTGCAAAGATAAGAAACTTGAAGTTAATTTGTACAGTTAGGGTTTTTATGGGTTAAAAAGTTGGACTTTGACTTTTTGGTAACCATGGTAACATTTATATCCTATTTGTGCTTCTCCTTGACATTTATGTAAAAGTAAGACACACAAAAAAAAAATTTTGTTTTTGGATTTCAAGATTTCAGGAAATTTATTAAATCAACCAATGATATTATTGTTCAAACTACATTTATAATGAGTTTTCTACTCATTTAAGTGCTGTGAAAAACAACTTTTGACACAATTTTACAACTGAAGCATTAAAAAAACAATCTATAGTCAATAAATAAAAAAAAGTTATCATGGAGACGTGAAATATAAAATAGGATTAAGTCAAACTTTCCTTAGTCAAGAAAATGTCGAGAAAACAGTTTTTGAAAGGATTTGTTTATTTTGGGACTCAGAACTTTGCAGCTATCAGGTTGCCAAAATCTGTATTTAGAAAAAATGTATCATTTTTCACAAGGTCAAAGGCTTTAATAACCCTAGGGTGAGTGCATTTGCCATTTATGGATCATAAAGACATTTCTAAAAAGGAAGTATTTCATGCATAGCCTGGGGGCAAATGCAAAGTGCACAAAAAACACATTTAAAAAACACAAAAAGGGAACAATTAACAATGAATGAATTCATCATGAAATGTTTATGGCCATAACATAACTCATCATTTCTTGGTTAATTTGATTAATAACACATGATAACTGGATTTAACTAGAAAGGAATTATATATATATTATATATATAGATAGATAGATAGATAGATATAGTTGATGAAAAGACAAATAGATAGATAGATAGATCGGTAGATAGATAGATAGATAGATAGACAGATAGCTAGACAGATAGACAGGCAGATAGCTAGATAGATAGGTTGATTGATTGATAGATAGATAGATATATAGATAGATAGATACATAGATAGATAGATATACATATAGATAGATAGATAGGTATGGATAGATAGATAGATAGATATAGATAAATAGATAAATAGATAGGTATGGGTAGATATATAGATATAGATATAAAGGTAGATAGGTAGATAGGTAGATAGACAGATAGATAGATAGACAGATAGATAGATAGATAGATAGATAGATAGATAGATAGTTAGCTAGATGAAATATATTTCACAGACAGCATTGTATAAATAACTTGCAAACAACAAAATACAACTACAATAAAACCACTGATATTTGTGTGATCCCAGAATATTTTCTCAGGTTCCCATGACACCCATTGCTTCATT
Organism: Alitta virens; assembly: GCA_932294295.1. NCBI lineage: Eukaryota > Metazoa > Annelida > Polychaeta > Phyllodocida > Nereididae > Alitta > Alitta virens. Next base: position 12,336,852 of record OW028585.1, on the reverse strand, counting down.
ACATAACAAAGTGAACCATATCTCCCGATAGCGTGCATAAGATCCACTTATGCGATAAAATATGACTGCTATATAGTCATTCCTAAAAAAAAAAAAATGTGCTGATACATTTTTTTTGTACTAACTTTTATATATTTTTTTTGAGAGACACCGCCTTTAATTTTCCCTGACTAAATTGTGGTGATAAATTTAGAATCAATAGCTACCATAGACACTATATTAGACAGCCACTAGCATGGGAACATTTAAAGTTACTTCAATTCCAGTTTGAATTTTTACCTAAATCTGAAAGTGCATAATGGCTGGTTTGACTGCATTTTAGAATATGCATTATTAAATACATGTCATGATACTTTGTATTGAAGGTTTTTTTTTCAATTAGGTTACATTAGTCTTATTAAAGGGTCAATTTAGTATTATGATTGTAGAAAATGATTATTGCATAACTACATAGTATGAATACTTCAATAATCATAACCCAGTTTAATATACTTTTATATCATTATCATAGCATTAAATATAACATTAAAAAAAAACCATCAGAATTACCTCTTTTCATGATTTTAATGTCATTTGAAAAATTTCATATCAATTTTGAGGCCACACAAGGAAAGCCATTGTGCGATATATTCAAGACCATATTCATATTTTGTTCAAATGTGTTTTGGTGTTCCACTTCAGTGAACAGCGTGTTGATCGTTAATTGAGCTATCTGTTCATGATTGTGAAGATAGAGACATTTTAGATCATGTATTTAGCATGAGAAAAACGTCCCTGTAGTTCAGACATATATTGTGTATATATGTGTATATTTTACATGATTTTTTATGTGACAAAAAATGACATTTTTATGCAATGCAGTTGTCTTTATTGTTACATACTTGTTGCATGAAAGCGCTGTTTGTGCAATGCATATTTTTAGACTATAATGATATATGGTATTAATCTCCTTTGAAAGTAAATATATATTCTGTGAAATTAAGACTTGGCAAGTAAGACCATGTCACCACTAAGACCACCTCATTATTAAGACCCCCTCACTATTAAGACAACCTCACTATCAAGACCCACTCACTATTAAGACCACCTCACTATCAAGACCCCCTTATTACTAAGACGCCCTATCCATTAAGACCCCCTCACCATTAAGACAATCTCACTATCAAGAACACCTCATTATTAAGACCACCTCATTATTAATACCACTTCACTATCAAGAAACACCTCATTATTAAGACCACCTCACTGTTAGACAACCTCACTATCAAGACCACCTCACTATTAAGAACACCTCACTATTAAGACCACCTCACTATTAAGACCACCTCAGTATTAAGACCCCTATCCATTAAGACAACCTCACTATTCGACCACCTCAGTACTAAAAATAAAACTGGCATCCATTGTGGCCAATATTGAGCTTTGAAGATATGTGCACCCACAAATTTTGAAGTGTAAATAAGTCAAATCATGACAAATGCCATGTACTCGCTAAATAGATTTCTAAAAAAAATACTTTATTTTAGGCCCCGCTTACTTTCTGGCTGCCAACCAATCCCATACAGTTCAGCATGACTCATGTACAATATTTAGTCATTGTACATGAGGATTTGTACCACAGCATACATAATGCTAAATTTTATTGGTGAGTGGCACAGGCCATAGGTTTTGCTTAACTTGAGATATCTATCTCTAAGCACAGCACAAAATGGATTGAAATGTTAGTAGTCAAAACTTAACTTTCTATCTGGACAAAAACACTGTAATTTTCCTAATTTTGGCTTAAAAAATGTGAGCCAAAAACCTGTGGACTGTCATTTATTTAAGAGTGAGGCGGTCTTGATTGTGAAGTGGTCTTTATATAGAAGTGGTCTTAATATTGAGGTTGTCCTAAAAGTAAAGTGGTCTTGATAGTTAGGTGGTCTTAATAGTGAGGTGGTCTTGATATTGAAATGGTCTTAATAATGAGGTGGTCTTAATAGTGAAGTGGTCTTCATAGTGAAATGGTCTTAATAATGAGGTGGTCTTAATGGTGAGGTGGTCTTAATAGTGAGGTGGTCTTAATAGTGAAGTGGTCTTCATAGTGAAATGGTCTTAATAATGAGGTGGTCTTAATGGTGAGGTGGTCTTAATAGTGAGGTGGTCTTAATATTGGGTTTGTCCTTACAGTGAAGTGGTCTTGATAGTGAGGTGGTCTTAATAATGAGGTGGTCTTGATAGTAAAATGATCTTAATAATGAGGTTGTCCTAACAGTGAAGTTGTCTTGATAGTGAGGCAGTCTTATTAGTGAAGTGGTCTTCATAGTGAGTGGTCTTGATAGTGAAATGGTCTTCATAGTGAAGTGGTCTTGATAGGGAAGTGGTCTTAATAGGGAAGTGATCTTAATAATGAGGTGGTCTTAATAGTGAGGTGGTCATAAAGAGGGGTTATTCTGTGCATTCCTTACATAACTGAAAAATGCACACTGCAATTGTGAATGCTATTTGATCAATGCAAGTTCTGCTCACTTGAACTTCAATAGAGACATATAACATTTTCTTCATATCATTCACTGGCTTTGAAGAGCCATCTGGTGTATATTCATTTCAATTTAGAAATCTTGACTTACATAATAGCAAGGAAATTACAGCATGATCATATTCCTTTCTGCATGTCATGTGTATCTTTAAATGAAGCGTGTTCATAATAATAGCGCCTTGTCAGCCTGGAGCTATAATCATAGACTGAATTATTGCAAAATCTGATGTCATTCAATAATCTAATTCCATTACAGTAGAATATATTTTCACTCTAATTTAAAATACATCTCTAAAGAGGTAGATAAATAGATATGGAATGCACAGCCCTCTGAGGGTGAGGTCTCTCAGACACAGTAGGGAATAACTAACTGATTCTATAAATATAACTTTCTAAGAAAAATAACAAACATCGACCAAATAATAAAGTGTCAAATATACATTAAAATGCACTAAAAATACTGCTGCTAGGATGCACTTTGCTTCAGCCAATCACAGCCAAGAATGCAAACTTTTTCAGCCAATAGAATTGCAGTATTCTGTCATAGCCACCTGGTGGAAATACAGAGAACCTTCCGTGAAAATCCACTATTTAAAGCGTCATCCAAACGACATCCAGCTGGGATGTTACTCATGAAAGGTGGGCGACTGGATGTCTGACCTTTGACCACACTGCTGCCAAATACCACTAAATTACTGAATTAGTTTTCACTTAGTTGTATTCAATGATATTGAGGCGTTTCCCAAATTTGTATACCCTAACTTGTGGCATTAAGGGGCGTTCACACTGTCACTGATAAGACCCATGTATGACCATGGATGAACATTTTTCCTTGCTTGGTCATACTTGTTCATACGTAACTAGCTGAGCATTTTACGAATTTGTGCTAATCCGTAACATGGTCGTAGTCCCTCCATATCATATGTGACCATCTGTGGAGGGCAAAAAATCATAAACATGTATAAAAATTTGGTTGACGTTCTACGTGTGAATTGTTTACATTAATTACATAACTCGCTCAGGATTCACTCTGCGTGCATTCTACAAATGTTCTACGTATGTCAGTGGCCACCGGTGGCCATCCATGCCCATCCTTGAACCACTCGCACTGGCGATCTTCGATGCCTCAAGGATGCCTCAGGGATGCCTCACAGATGCCTCACGGATGCCTGGCAACGGCCGTTTGGTGAGCGCTTGACAGACGTTCGGCGAGTGTTGACAGACGTTCGGCAAGCAGTTGACAGACGTCCGCCGAGTAATCAACGACAGCCTCCTGTACGCCCGTGGAAAGAATTTATATTAACAGAGCCACGTGTGAGCAAGTGTAGTCTGTTTTTGCCATCCGTGGTCACCCGTAGGTCTAATCCAGTGCGATCGCTGCTTTAGCCTGTTTGTACTCTGGCCAGCTCCTCTGAAGGTCCTGCATTTGATCCCAGGTACCCTTTGAGAGCTACATCCAGCAGCTAGGTGGTCTAGTGGTAAGACGCTTGCCTGTTCCTCTGAAGGACCCGGGTTCAATCCCAGGCCTGGGCACCTTTCATGAGCATCATCGTACGTAGCTGGATGTCATTCGGATGAGACAAGAAATTGGCGGTCCCTTGTGTCTATGTTGAGGCAAGTAAAAGATCCCACCCATGGGGTGAATGTGTAACACGGGTGGACTCCTCCTCTATCTCACCTCATCAATCGACCCTCGATAGCAGCACATACTTGCCTTGGAGGGCTGCACTTCCCATATCAGTCAATCAATCAATCATCGGAGCTGGATGCAGATCACATGAGACGTTAAGTTGGTGGTGCATTCTATTAAATGTCTATGATGGAGAGAGTTAATAAAATGGCAGTTATATAGTTGAGTACCCTCATCAATTTAAGCCTTGGATCTGCAGCAACTTTGGCCGATGCATTCAATGGGGAGAAAAAGTACACCATTGTTGCAGTGATGACGTCACAATATAGATGACGTCGTCTGGTACGGTGTCACTGATCACTTGTGGGGTTTTTTTCTCTCCCCATTTATATGGCCCATATGTCTGAAGCATTAGGTCACCAAGGTATAGGCATATACTCCCATATTACTCAGTGAAATATGAAATTAAACGTTCTGCAAGACCACTTCAATATTAACATGGATAAAAGTTCTACAAGAGCAGCGTGGTGGCCTAATGGTTAAGGCATCCGCCAATTCCACATTGGCCAGCTCTGCTGAAGGTCCCGGGACCCCGGCTTTGATCCCTGGCCCTGGCACTCTTCATGAGCTACATCTCAGCTGGATGTCGAGCACATGAGTCGTTAAATTGGAGGTGCCTTGTACTCGGTGTCTATGCTGAGGCAAGTAAAAGACCCCAACCATGGGCTAAATGTGTAACATGGTGTGGACTCCCAAGCCTTATCATCTCATCATACCGTTTGCCTCTGGCAGCTGGTCATATTTAAGCTGACTAAGCTTCAGTTCCTGCAGCATGGAGACATTAGACATTGAGACATTTAAACCATTGAATACTTTATGATATTAAGACCACTTCAATGACACCCGAGCCAGGGTGGTCTTAATTATGAGTGTAATGTATTAAGTGATCAGTTGGTCTGTACTTCATTTCCTGTTGTTAGTTCATAAATAAACACCAGGGGGCTTCGAGTTCGTTCCGCCATCTTGTGTGATTTCTCTACTGCATAAATACAAATTAACTCAAGATACAACAATGAGGTTCCAAATTTAAAAGTTCAAGGTTGACAACTTAATAATAAAAAAAACAATTCTTTTTCTTATAAAAATATTTTTATATTCACAGTTTATAGGCCTCTATATTAATAGTCCAAACTAAGAAATTATTTCTTTACAATGCTTTAAGAAATAATAATATGATAAATAGATACAAAATATACATGGTCAGTGCTGAAGTGTATATCACAGGAGGTTCAAAAGTGAAAAACAACAAACACAGCACAAGTTCTGTGCTTTTCCCTTAAACCACACCAGTTTGGGTTTCTTATGAAACCATTATAAGCCTACTGGAAATACCAGTATTTGGAACAACCCAAGTTTCTGGTATTCTAACAAAACTTAATTTAAACTTTCAAAATTGCCAAACTGAGTTGACAAGTGGCTCATCTAACATCAACTGTCTTTCCATCTCTATACAAGGACAAACAATTATTACATCACTGAACTGTAAAACTGTAGGAGAGCAAAGTGCTTCTATGTAAAACAATTCCCAGTAACAAATGAAAAACCAAGATGTGTCCTGTGGATTCATGACTACTATATGTAGGGGTTTAGACACCACTGGTTACACGCCCCACTGAATAGGGGGCGTGGCAGTGGAGGTGCGAAAAAGGGGTGTGGCTAATTGTTACATAATCATTAATGAGCATAGTTACATAACCTCATTAAGATCATAATTATAATTACATAACCTCATTAAGATCATAATTATTTTCTTTTGATATTCATAAATTGTTACATAACCCCATCAGTGATAATTAACTCATTACATAACCTCATTAATGATCATAATTAGTTTCTTTCAGAGGAGTGTGAAAAGGGGATGTGGCTAAAATGTATGTTGCATAATCATTAATGAGTATAATTACATAATCTCATTAATGATCATAATTATTTTCTTTTGATATTCATAAATTTTTACATAATCATCAGAGATAATTAACTTATTACATAACCCATTAATACTCATAAGTAGTTTCATTCAGGGGCTAAACCTTTTAATAACATCATTAATGACCATAATTATTAATGATAATAATTTTTTCTTTTGATACCCATAACACTGCGCACAACCTATTAATGACATAATATTCTACCTTTGTGTCAAGATGTTCATAATTAACACCTTACATAGACATTAATGATTAACCCATGCATGACCATATCAGATCACCACTGACTCATCATAATTTCACAATGACTAACGATACACATCAATACACATGTTATTTCACAAGAGGATTGTTACACATCAGAGCACAACAGGGTAGAGAACATGCCACCTGCCTGTGCCCAAGGGCATGGACACCTTTACACACAGTCATACAAAGAATAAACCTGTCTTAACTATAACCAGTAGTATAGGGGAAGCTTGAGCACACAAAACAGGAAAACGTGATTCTACAAATATTCCTATAATACTACGTGATTCTACAAATATTCCTATAATACTACAATAATACAATAAAAAAAAAACACAAAATACCCCTATAATACAACAAAATAAAGAAATAAAGTTTGAGCACACAAAAGTGATTCCCCAAATATTCCTATAATATCACTATAATACAAACAAATACTACTATAATAATTCCCTCACAACATGTTAAATATTGATATAAGATTTCCTTAAATATCTCCAATTTTAATACACCCTAATATTAAATAAAGTGTATATAACAATCATCAACTTTATGAAAGTATGACCATGGGAATCACCCCAAACTTTATAAATTCTCATGGTTATTATGGTTTAACAGTGGATATATACTCTCTCTAAATTTATATTCATATTGATAAAAATTTTTGTGCTATAAATGGAGCTGACAAAAATCGAAAAGGAAAAACTTGAAGAGTTCAAAAAGAAATTTAAAATGAATAAACTAACAAATGATCAAATAGAATTTATTATAAGTAGAAAGTTAACTAAATCAATTAGTGAAAATGAAAAGAAACCAAAACCTAAATTTGAACCTAAAGAAGTATTTAAACACGCTGCTAAGAAAGGTCAAAGACTAATTAAGAGGCAACAAGAACAAGAGGACTATAAAATAGCAAAAGCATTTGGAAATAACAATTACATAATAAAAAAAGAACACGAGTACAAATACGAGAAATTCAATACAACAAGATCAGAGTGGAAAGTTTATGGAGAAATTGATCTATTCAACATACAAAAGGTACTTAATAATTTAATTAGTAATATGGTAAAAGGGGTTCCTGATAATGTAAAACTGCAAATTATGTGCCTGAATAATAATGATGATAAAGTACAGCAAACAAAATTACTAAATAAAGAAGATATGGTTAATATACTATCAGACTGGGTTAACTATTTCATAGATTACAGAGAGATGGAAATTGAAGATTTAACCTTTGTTTTATTAAAAATTGAACTTCCAAAAGGAGCAGGGTCTGTTAATAGGATAATAACTGTAGAGGGCAAGAGAAGTATAATTAGAATAAATAATAACGATGCATTGTGTTTAGCAAGATCTATCATTGTTGGATTACCTGTAAATAATAAAGAAAAACTGGAATCTATATTTTACGACAAACTCACTTCAGATGAAGTAAAATTACTAAATAAATCACGTAAAAAAGAAAAAACAGAAATTAATAAGGGAAAAATAAGTACTAATGAATTAAAATGTATCAAAAATGGTAGAAATATTCAGAGGGTTTTAGCTTCTACTCTTCATAGACTTTGTGGTATAAAAGATACCAAGGAGGGTAATAACTTAGAAGATGTTAAAGGTTTTGAAAAATATCTTGATATAGAAATTCAAGTATATAATTTGGAAAGTAGACAGATTTATAAAGGCCAAGAAAAACCTATAAAAATTGCAATATTATTATCAGATAAGCACTATGATGTAATTTCAAATATTGAAGGTTTCTTGTGTAAAAACGCATCACATCATAAAACAGAAGATGCTAGGTGTAATGTATGTAACCATTCTATTAAGTGTAACAAGGATAAAGTTGTTAAATGTAATGAATGTAATAAATATTGTTATAGCTCAAACTGCTATACCAATCATACGCTCAATAAGAGATGTAAAGAATATTCATACAAATGTAAACATTGCAAGAGATTTTACCTTACTAAAGCCATACCTATGGAAGAACATAAATGTGATGAATACAAATGTCCAAATTGTAAACTTTATGTACCAGATGGTCATCAATGTTATATGTTAAAGAAAGATATCGAGAAAAGTAGCGAAAAATACATATTTTTTGATTTCGAAACAAAATTGGACACAAATAATAAGCATATAGTAAATTACTGCATAGCCCAAGATTTTAATGGAAAGGAAAATTACTTCACAAAGTTAGATGATTTCTGTAATTGGGCTATCAATAAAAAACATAAAGGTTATACATTTATAGCTCATTATGGAAAAGGGTACGATTTTCCGTTTATATCAGAATGGTTAATAAAGCATTCTATAAAACCTAAGATTTTAAATAATGGTCAAAAAATATTACAATTACAAGTAGGTTGGGGTTACAATATTCGCTTTATTGACAGTATTTCCTTTACTTTATGTCCTTTAAGAGATTTTCCAAAAACTTTTGGATTGAAAGAGTTAGCTAAAGGCTACTTCCCCCACAAGTTTAATACAAACGAAAATCAAAATTACATTGGCCCTTATCCAGATAAAAAAGATTACGGATATGATGAAATGACTAAGAAAAACAGAGAGGAGTTTGATAAATGGTATGAATCTATAAAAGATAAAACATTTGACTTTAAAATAGAAATGTACGAATATTGCAAATCAGATGTAGATATATTAAGAAGAGGATGTCTAAAATTAAGAGATTTATTTATTAATACATGTAATATAGACCCCTTTAAATATATAACAATAGCTAGTGTTTGTATGGCTATTTATAGAAATACATATGTACCAGAAAATACTATTGGCATATGTTCTGAAACCCCAAGAGATAATTATTCAATTAAATCTATAAAATGGCTTGAATATATTAGTCGCAATAATAATATTAACATCCAACATGCTTGTAATGGAGGTGAAATAGTAATTAAAATGAATGGTAATAACTGGAAAGTAGATGGATATTGTGAAGAAACCAACACTATATATCAAATTCATGGATGTTATTTTCATGGATGTACAGGATGCTATGATGAATTAACTATTAATAACATTTCTAGATATAATATGAAATATCTGAATACGAGAACTAAAAATATTGAAAAACAGTTAAGCTCAAAATACAAAGTAGTAACAATTTGGGAACATGAATTTGACAAAAACAAAGATATGAAAAATATTAAGGTAGATGAATTAGTTGAACCCCCTAAAATTCGAGAACAAGGATTTTATGGAGGTAGATGCGAACCTACAAAGCTAATATATGATTTTAATGCTAAAAATACAAAAGGAAAATATATAGATGTTGTAAGTTTATATCCAACAGTAATGTACTATGATAAATATCCTGTGGGGCATCCTAAAAAAATACTAAAACCTGAAAAGTATGACACAAATTGGTTTGGGTTCATTTATTGTAAAGTGATTCCCCCAAGAGGTCTATATCTCCCTGTATTACCACATAAACAGAAAACAAAGAATGCACAAAAATTACTATTTGGATTATGTAAAATGTGTATGGAACGTATAGATGCTAAATGTACACATTTTAATACAAATAAAAGAGGCCTAGAATGTATTAAAGATTGTAATATAAAAAGATGCATAGATTGTCAACTTGTAAGAAAAAGAGCTAAAGAAAATTGTCAGAAGTGTTATAATGAAAGGAATTCAGACTGTACACATTCAGATTTAGAAAGATCTATTACAGGATGTTGGACAACTCCTGAAATGGAAAAAGGTTTAGAAAAAGGTTACAAAATTGATAGAATTTATGAAGTTTGGCATTTTGAGAACTCAAGTACTGAATTATTTAGAGAGTATATAAGAAAATTTCTTAAAATTAAACTAGAAACGAGTAAATTTACATGTAGCGAGGAAGAATACAGACTAAAAGCGAAAAAATTTGGCATCGAATTAGGTGAGCTGAAGGAAAACCCAGGTATGAGATTTATTTCAAAAATATGTTTAAATTCTTTATACGGCAAGTTTGGCCAAAATCCAAATGTAAGACAATCAAAATATATAGATAGTGAAAAAGATTTCTACAGAGTTATTCTTGATGATAAAATAGAAAACCTTACATTACGCTTCCTAACAGATGAAATGGTTTATGCTAATTATGAGGAAAAAAAAGAATTTGTGGGAGCTAAAAATAATGGTAATATATATATAGCATGCTTTACAACATCATGGGCTAGATTGAGATTGTATAATATGTTAGAAAAATTAGATAAAAATGTATGCTATTGTGACACAGACAGCATTGTTTACATAGAAAATGAGCAAACTAAAGTAGATCAATATATTGGAGACTCATTAGGAGAATGGACAGATGAATTAGACAATGAATATATGACTTATTGGTGTTGTGCCCAGGCTAAAGATTACGGATACAATCTGAATAATGGTAAAAGTGTAGGTAAGGTGAAAGGGTTTAAAAGAACTGGAGAATCTGAAGAGAAAATGACTAATGACCAAAGAATCAACCTTATTAAAGGAGTTATTGATCCTGTAAGTATCAATTATGAAAGATTTGATATTAAACATTGTGAAATAGCGACAAAACAAATGGCTAAACATTGGGCTTTTAAGTTTGATAAAAGAGTGATAAAACAGATATCAGATGATGAAATTGATACATATCCATATGGTTATTAATTGCTAACTGCAATCCAATTAAGTTTATCACCAAATATTTGAGTATAATTACTTCCATCACAGTTCTTTACATTATATCCAAAATTATCTTTGTTTATACCTGTAATATGTGCAATGATAGGTTTACGATTGAAATGACTTTGTCTTATAATAGTTAAGAAAACTATTGGAGGTTGTGTAAATACATTTTGACCGAAACCAACAGCTCCACCAGCAGATAGATTTATTTGACCGCTTAACATTTATTACTAATAAATTTTATCAATAAGTAATAACTATCATTATCATTACAATTGTTAAAATGTTTCGTAAATCTTTTGAAATATATAGACATCATCCTAAAAATAGGTGTAATAAAATGTAAAAGTGATATATATGAGAATAAAAAAGTGTAGCATTTCACATCATTTGTGACAATGTTTCAGTTATTACTTATTGATAAAAAAAAATTCTTATAAATGGAAAGTGTTAAGAGATTAAAAGATCTAAAAGCCCACGATATATATCATGTTCTAGATTTTGAAGGTCCAATAGACTTTAAATTGAGAGAAAGTCATATTTCTAGAAAACACATTGGAAAAAGTTATATTTTAAAAGTTGTAGATGAAGATCGTTATGAATTCGAAATGTTTAGTGATAAACATTTAGCTGAATACATTTCTATAAATAGACCTGAAACGTTTGTGTTTCAAGTACTTGAAACCAAAAAAAATGTGAAATATGCTAATATATTAATAGCTAACTTGTTCAGATTGGGGTTGGATACTTATGATGACAGTGACTATGATAATGTTATAGATGGCAAGATGAAGAAGTGTACAGAAGAAGAAAAAATATATTGGGAAGCTATGATTAAGAAATATAATATACCATATTGTGAAAAGATAAATGGGTGGTGGTGGAGAAAAGATGTAACGTATTGTGATGAGCTTGATGAATTAAGTGGAAATGACAGTAACTATGGCAATGATGAGCTTGATGATTATTAAAATGATGATGATAATAATATTTCATATATCCAGTTCTATTAGTAAGCTAACTATTGCACTCTTCACATGTTGAGAACCTTTTAAGGTTTTGAAATTTATTTTAGAACCTTGACTTAAAAGCACTGGGTGTTCCAGAACTTTTACAAATGAGGCTTGATGTATTGGTTTCACTATTTTATCATTACGATGTAGCACTGCATCATCCACTAGAATGCCAACCTCGACATCATCATTTTTACAATCTGTAGAAATGCTCATTCTTACGATCCTTCCAGGTATCATCATAATGTATCCAATTTTCCCATGAACATCTCTCGATGCTCCATTTCCAAACGACCATTCCTCAGCTCCAGTATTCAAAGGACCTTTTTCTTCTGCCACCAATGTTATCATAGGTTTACGGGAATCTACATATCTTTTTGTAGCAACTTGTTGTGGTCTTGTTGGATCAACAAGATTACTGGTGTATTCTTGTACAAAATCCACTGTCTGTCCCCAACTTACAGCTTCATCACCGGAGTAGTTAGGTGGGTAATTCTTAGGTAGTCCTTTTATCAAATGTCCACCCATGTTTATATCTCCTGATACAGCATTGATTACTGTTTTAGAGTCAACATAGTTCTTTGTGGCTACATCTTGTTGATTCACAGGGTTAGTGACATCAGTGATGCGTTTACTATTCCAACTAATATTCTGCGTTGGTCGGGTGGTACCATCCAGCAAAAGAGCCTTCTTATCAATATTTGATGTTGTTGCCATTGCTATTGTGTCTACATAACTCTTTGAAGCTGCATGACCATCTGTTTTTGGTTGACCTAATGATAACCCAGTTATTTCATTCCCACTCATATTAATTGAATCATCTCTACGAATAAAGTTGTTATTTACATATTTCATTGAAACACCATCAACATTTGTAACATTTGATTTAGGTGAACGTCCAAATTTATCTACAACCATTTATATATATATAATTTTAATACAGATCATTTATTATTTCTTGCAACCCTATTCCTCTAGACATCTCCTTGAGTACATATAGACATAAATGACCACAGAATACTTGACCCCTAGGTTGCACTTCTTCTGTGTTGTAAAGTAATGGTGATTCGAGAAATTTAATAAGTTCCACAGGAGGAGGTAAACCATAACTATCAAAATAATACTTTTTATTACCATTCTTAAACCAAGCAACCCAATGTGTTCCATTTCCTAATGTATCATCAAGGTTTAATATTCCACATTCCTTTTTCTGAGGTTTCTTAGGGAGAACATCCCTCAGGAATACTCCTCTAAAATTTGGTATGTTCAGCTTCTGTGCTGCATTGATTAATTCAAAATTGCTCAAAGGTTTGTTTGGTAAGACTATATCTCCAACTGAAATATTCATTCTTTTATTATAAATTTAATTTCTAATATTTGAAATCTAATTTTAATACACCACACTCATCTTATTTCCATCAGATTGAAAGTTGATCATCTTGTCATTGATCACAACTGCGAAAGCCTCAGTATCTGCAGGAACATTATTATTAAACTGCATCTTAATTTGAATATCAGTAACCGAGTTCTTTAGTCGTTCGCTCTGCTTGCTAACATCAAAGACAAAAAGTGGGAAGAGGGTCTTATAATCTGAAGGAGTAATGTTTGGATTAGAAACTAACTCATCCATGTGATAAAACTTAGATCTGAAAGAAGCAGCATCCCCATATATTCGACTAAATTGTTGCTTAGCGAAGGAGATGTCATAATCAACTGCTGGATATCTAGTAGAATTGAGCATTACATACATATTCTTCACATCTACATTATCAAAAATTGATGGGTTCTGCTCCTGATTACCATCTTTATCAGTTTGGAATCCAACAATAATATATCTTGGTTTTTCTGGAGATGATTTGACTGAAAGCCTCCAAGTGAAACTTGTTGACTTGGAAACTGAGATTGAGTCACACTGTCTCATTCTATATGCTACTGGCAATGAACTTTTTGATTCGATTGTCTTGTAAAGCTGTAACTTTTCAACATCTGTAGGAAGTACATGAGGTATAAACCAAGAAACCTTGCTCAGAGTAATTTTGCCAGCTCCAGCTGTATTATCTCTAAAGATTGCGTCATTATCAGACTTTCTCACAAGTGTAAGAGTCTGTTTCATTCCATAGATAATTTTGTCATAGTCTTCACAGAATCCAAAAATATGTCTTAGTGGAACTCTAAAACTAAATGTTCCTTTTGGATTAGGAGATTGGATTATATATGACTGTCTGATTTTAAATCCTGTATTGTTTGCAGTACTTGCGGTGGTTCCTGTGTCCTTATACCACAGTTGGTTCAATCCTTGTGACTTTGAGAAATCATCTGGATATTTCAACAGCCCAATCATTGTTGAAGCTTGACCAGGATGAAATAGCGATTCAATCTCCTGACCTGACAACTGATACCTAATGGTACTGAAAAGATGCATAAGAGCATTATTTGTCAGAGTAACATTATCTGCATTTGCATATGCTGTTCCATCTGCTTTTGTCAGGCGACCTTCAATGCTTAGATAGCTCTCACTTGGGTGAGTGTAGAGATCTTGTGTCTCAATGTTGATTCTGATCTCTCCAGGATTGTTGAGATTTGCTCCTGTAATAGGTTCATACTCATGATATTCATATTCTTGAATGCTTTCATCTATCATAGGAGTTTCGGTAATTCTAAGAATGTCCATATTTATTACTGGAAAAATTTATACTCATAATCAGATGGTCTTCAAACCCGAACCATTCAGTTTTCGGACTAGGTCTTGAATGGCAATAGCTTGCGGAACTCCAGATCCATCAATTAGAGAATTTATATTCTGTGCTCCTGTGTTAAGATATTTGTCTAATATAATCTGTGCTTTCTTACTCACTGCATCAGGTGGCATTGAGATACCAAGTATAGCTTGTGATTTGGGTGAAAGAGCTTTAGTAACTCCTTTTTCAATTAGTTTCTTCCCAGTATCTAATGCAACATTCTTTCCAACATCAACTGCTTTCTTTCCCATTTCCTTAGCAGCATTCTTTCCAACATCAAGAGCAGTAGAAGCTAACTGCTTTGCTGCACTGCTGGTAAACAGTCTTGTGAAAAAGCTTGCAATGGTGTCGAAGATTCCAGCTCCTCCATAAACATATTGTCTTTTAAATCCTCTATGTCTTGGTACAAACATTATACTATTTATATAATGGAAAATTACTTATAATAAAGACATTAATCTTTTATAGGTACTTGCATCAATTATGTTTTGCCTCTTCAATTCATCACATATTGACACAATCTCATTCCTGACACCTGTGTTGCCTGCTGCTTTACTTGCTAATAGTAGGTCAAGTCTTTCTAGCAAAGCATTAGGATCACTAGGAAGTATGATAGTGTCTATGCCTTCTCCTTCATATCTATCTTTTTTATCCCATATTGGTTTTAGCAAGTTCTTCCACTTCCGACCTTTGCTAGCTTTTGGCCAAGGACTACCAGCCTCATTACCTCTTCTCAATGCATTTGTCTTCACCATGATTTCTGCATATTTTTCATAATCATCTGCAGTGTAATTTTTACCTTCAGGTACTTTCATGACAAGAAGTTCCCAAAGGCCTGGTGTTCCTTCATATTCTTTGTCACCAACTATTATATTATTATCAGCTATGTCTATTCCCGTGTTACCTATATAGAACTTGCCATTCTTTTCATTGACACCATATGTCCTGTCTGCATCTTCCGTCGTATATTTTTTCAAATATTTTGCAGCTATATTACCTATAATTTCAACATCTTGGTCTGTGAGAGTTGACAGCTGAGGATATGTTATTACATTCGATAAATCCCACAATGAATCTTTGATAGGTTTAACTTCACTTAAAATATTTTGTGTGAGTTCCTTCTGAGTATCTGTGATAGGTTTGAATTGTTTGATGAGACCAGTCAAGGCTTCTTGTTCACCCGTACGTTCAGAAAGTTGTTGGTTCTGTATATTTTTCTTTGTTTTGAGATACTCTGCCACCAGTTGATCCCTCTTCTTAGGATCAGTAATCTTTAGAAATGACATCCTTATTTATTATCAAAAAAATTTAACTTCATTTTCAACTTCATTTTCAACTTCATTTTCAACTTCATTTTCAACTTCATTTTCAACTTACAATATCAAACTAAGGATAGGGATATTTTTAAATGGACTATTAGGACCAAGAAGTAAACCCCGCCCATCACACAATTGGCCTTCTTTCTTCAGATACAAACCGTCACCAACTGACTTTAAACCTGATCCAGAAGTCTGACTAAGATAAAGTCCTTTTCTGTCTGTTTCTACTTGACAAACACAACCTCCTTTTTTCAAGTATAATCCGTTTCCTACCATCTTTTGCACACCAGAACTTGCAAGACCAGATAATGCACCCACACCCAATGCTGGTAGAACTGTCTTTGCTAACATAGGTAAAGCTCTAGCAGCTAATCCAGCTAACATGCCAAGAAACCCACCTTCAACTTTCATATTATGCTTTACCTGGGCCTTACTCATTTTGATTGTCATTCCTTTCCCGCTTTCATATGCTTTAAACATTTGATTCACTTGTGACTTTGTAAGTGCTATAACATCCTCACCATTTAAATCTTCATGTTTCAAACGAATACTTACAGTACCATCAGTCTGAATAGCATTTTGCAGCTTTTGTTTCTGCCCTTCTGAAATATTTACTTTGACATTTGTGTATCGACTCATTTATTAGAAAAAAAATTTACACTTCTCTGATATGAAATCTCATTGTCAGGTTTTCCTCTCTTAGATTTAGTAGCTTACTATTCTGATCTGTTAGTGAAACTTCAATGCTGTGTATTGTGTCTAATGTTATAGGGAGATAAACCAAATTTACAGGTGTTTCAACTATTTTATATCCTGGAGAAATATTTGGAAAGAAGGAATAAATGGTATTTTGGGTAGTTCCATTCACATAGCTACCTGAAATTATATCAATATTAACTAACAAGCTGTTAATGCTGAGAATATTAACTACACTTTCTGACTCTTGAAAATCAAGTGTATATATATCATTGTTAAATCCTAAAACACTGGAAATTGAATTGGATTGTCTGAAATCAATCTGGTAGTTATTGTCTAAAAGTATAACAGATTTTAGGGTGTTTGAGTTGGCTGAAACTGAAATATAATTATTATCATTAGAACTGTCATAATGCCCATTCTGTCTTAATTTTTGCTGAATTGTATCATTTATATCATTGATATCATAGCTACCAGTTGGTATATAAATCTCAAACCATGAAGTGCCACCATCTGGTGAATATCTAAAGTAATTGTTAGTTGCATCAATATTTGGAAATGAATAGTATGTCTCTAAGTTGACGAGTGCTATTTCATACCTTTTATTTTTATCAAGCTGAATAGGTGGGTTAAACCTTGTTTTGAAACAGGTCTTATTGTTACTTACTATAATTTGAAATGAACTTTTAGGTTCAGTGTTTTGTACTATTTTTTGTAAGAGTTCTTCCATTTATTTATTATAAAAATATTTCATTTAATTGGGGATGTAAAATGTCTCAAATCCATCCCTGTACTTCCCATTGTTTTGCTTACTAGTTAGATCAATAATTACAAAGCCATGTGGTTTTTCCCAAGCAACCTTGCATAACTTCCTGAACTCATCTTTTGACATGTCGTCACTGACATGATCATTGTAAATATGATTGATATTCTTAAGATCTTGAGAAAACAAACAGATAAAGTTTGCATTTTCTCTTATGGTTTGACGAGGGAGTTTAACGTAATTTTGTGAAAGGTAGAAGCAATCTACATTACTATGTCTTCCGCGAATATAGTAAGACTCGCATTTGTTTTGTTTTTCAAGTAGAAGGTCATCAAAAATCATTAAATTCTTGTTCTCAACACTTAAGTCTCGAGGATCTGAGACATCTTCGGCAGATTCATAAAAGCTACATTCAATATCAGATTTATTCTTAATTTCCTTAGTCCATTCTTCAACAAGAGTTAATGGAGAAACATCGAGTTTCATTATCTCATCACGAAAGCTAAACAAGCGCATGATAGCTTCTTTGGGTAGTTTCTCTTCAAAAGCTTTCTTAAGAATGCGATACTCAGGTTGAAACAAACTTTTGCCAAACACTGACAATTTGTTATAATCTAGCCATCCAGGTCTGAGTAAGAGATTGAGTAATAAAGTTGTTTTTCCACAACCAGATTTACCTATAATTAAACCTCTTATACTATTTGGCAATAATAAATTATTAAACCGCTTTGATATCACTTCATTCCATGACAGATCTTCTACTTCCATTTATATGTATACTAAATGAAGGAAAGTATGTATTGTGTCAAATGTAAAAGAATCACTGATACTACTGATATTCAACACATCGTATCTAAAAACATGAGAAATATGAAAAAAGGTGAATGTGTTGATTGTGGAATAACTAAAACACAGTTTGTTAAGTTTGAAGGTTGGGGTTTTTTAGAGGAAAAGGTGAAATGGAGTGATCAATTAGCTGAAGAATGGCATAAACCAATCATCAGAAAATTTAAAAAACGCAGAGTTTATGTAAGTGGCATTGATGAAATATGGACAGCTGATCTTGTGGACATGCAAGCCTTCTCAAAATTCAATCAGGGGATAAAATATTTATTGACTGTAATTGATGTATTTTCTAAATATGGTTGGATCGTACCATTGAAAGATAAGACGGGTAAATCTGTTGCTGAAGCTCTGAACAAAATTTTCGAAGAAAGAAAAGGTGAACAAATGTGGGTGGATAAAGGTAAAGAGTTTTATAATAAGGATGTAAAAGGTTTGATAGAACTGTATTCCACAGAAAATGAAGAAAAATCAAGTGTAGTTGAAAGATGGAATAGGACAATGAAGGAGAAAATGTTCAAGTATTTTACAGCTAATTCAACTAACAAGTATATCGATATTCTTGAAAAGCTTGTGGAACAATATAATAATACAAAACATTCTTCTATTAATATGACACCTGTTGAAGCTAGTAAAAAGAAAAATGAAAACATGGTCTGGAGCAATTTATATGGAGACCTAAAAGTTGAGTATAAAACACCAAAGTTTTCAGTTGGTGATAATGTCAGGATAACAAAGAAAAAGAAAACATTTGAAAAAGGATATACTCCAAGATGGACTGAGGAGGTTTTTACAGTATCTCAAGTTCAACATACAAATCCTACTACCTATAAAATAACTGATTATAATGAGGAAGAAATTCAAGGTACATTTTATGAGCAGGAACTCCAAAAAACTAATCAGGAAGTGTTCAGAATAGAAAAGGTGATTAAGAAAGGGAAGACTAAATCATTTGTGAAATGGAAAGGTTATCAAGATTCATTTAATTCATGGGTGAGTAATAAAGAACTGAAGAATATAAATGTGACCTCCTAATATACTACAATGTTCTTATTACATAAGTTATACTGTAATAAATGACATATAGTGAAAAACTTAAGAAATTCTTACAAGAGAAGATAGAAGAATGTGAAGTCATTATACTTAAGAGAAAAAGGAAAAATAAAGTAATTAGAGGTTTGTATATAACACTCATTACTATATCAATGATTGGTGGAACTGTAGTTACTGAATTAGCTTCTATTTCAATTTCTCCCTTAGCTGTGGGATGTATATCTGGAATTGCAACTTTGTTATCAGCTTTAAGTGTACAGTTTAATTTAGAAAATAAAAGAACTAAGTTGTATAAAAATATTCAGGATTTAAATAAAATAAAAGACAAATTAGATTATGTAATTAGTTGTAATGGAGATTTAAGTGATGAAGAATGTAAGAAAATATTAAATGAATTTAGACTTTTATAAAATCGTGTTACATTTTAGCAATATTTTAGACTTCTGACATCCTTTGTGTTAATTTTCCAGTTATTACATATTGATAAAATTGTTTTCTAATAAATGGCAAGCATTCAGAAGTTCAAAGATCTAAAAGTCAACAACACATATTGTGTTCTAGGTTTTGGTGATCCCATAAACTCAAAATTTGGAGAAAGTTATATTTTAAAAGTTAAAGATGTTGATAATGATTCAGAATTTGAAATATGGAGTACAAAATCTTTAGCTGAATACATTTCAACTGAAAAACCAACTGGCAAGTTTAAATTTACAGTACATGAAAAAGATGATACACATTATCCCGTTATAGAAGGTTATAAAAAGAGAATAAATTATACGATGTTATTATAAAATAATTTTTAGTAATATTTGCATCTATTTCAAGTATGACCTACTTTAACTTGTTGTGTTGACATAACTGTAGTAAGTGGTATATAAAAAAAGTGCAAAAGCCCCGTGTGGTGGCCAAGCACCCGAAGGGGATTTCGAAAGACCCCGGGTTATCTCTCTCCATCTCCTTCGGGTTGTTAAGTGTGGTAGTATAGGCACGTTCCCCCACTGTATCTTTGAACCTAATACATCTCTGCGTTAGGCTCTCAGAAGGGAGGGACGGGGACATTCCGTCCTACAACAGGAACCCCGGGTAATTCCTGATGTAGAACACTGTCCTGTTAAAGTACACACAATTAACCACTCGGCCACCACATAGGACCTACTCACATGTGTTCAGAACTGATATTTATACAACCCCATGTGTGGTGCAATATTAGATGGTAAAATGTACAATTTTTAGCATTTGTAGAGGGCGCTGGGGAGTGGGGTGCTCCTTGGGAATTCCCGTGGTTATGATGATGGTTATACATTACACAAGAGGGTAACACTTTATTTAATATTAGAGTGTATTAAAATTGGAGATATTTAAGGAAATCTTATATCAATATTTAACATGTTGTGAGGGAATTATTATAGTAGTATTTGTTTGTATTATAGTGATATTATAGGAATATTTGGGGAATCACTTTTGTGTGCTCAAACTTTATTTTTTTATTTTGTTGTATTATAGGGGTATTTTGTGTTTTTTTGATTGTATTATTGTAGTATTATAGGAATATTTGTAGAATCACGTAGTATTATAGGAATATTTGTAGAATCACGTTTTCCTGTTTTGTGTGCTCAAGCTTCCCCTATACTACTATAACCAGATGACTCATCATAATTTCACAATATCTGTTACACATAACCATCTCTACCATATCTCACAATTTTACACAACCCTCCAGGTATAGAGAAGATGACAGGGTTTTTATGATCACATAGTGTCAAATAATAGGATGGATATATCTTTATAGATCTAAAAATAGCATTTATTACATAATCATCAGTATATATAAGACATCATGACATCAGCTAGTCATACCCCCACCA
The DNA here is from genome assembly GCA_932294295.1 of Alitta virens. NCBI lineage: Eukaryota > Metazoa > Annelida > Polychaeta > Phyllodocida > Nereididae > Alitta > Alitta virens. The sequence continues at coordinate 12,315,512 of OW028585.1, read as the reverse complement.
TGGCTAAAAGAGACTTGTCACCAGAGCCACACAGAGCAAAGAGACCAAGGCCAGCACCTTACCAGATCACACAAACCAACCACAGAACAGCTAGAAGATATGGTTATGAAGAAAGAAGCTTCAGAGCTACATTTAACCAAGATTATGCAGGCCACAGATTACTCGACATACATCAAGAACTTGAAGATATGTTTCAAGATGTTATTGACAGAGCTGCACAACATCATGATCCTGAAGACAGAGCCAGAGTCATCATTCAGCATAAGGATCTCATACAGGACATAGTCATCCATATGAGACCTCAAAACCTCATCACAGCAAAGACCATCATGGACAGAATGGAAAAGGTCCTACAATCAGCCCAGAGTATGAGCGTCGATAGTTCATTCCAGGTAGAAGTAGGAGCTCTTCATCATGACAGAGGAGGTGGTAATTCTTACATAACCATACCACTTCTAGGCAATGACAACACACAAACTGTCAGGGCCATAGTTGTAGCTAGGGCCAAAGCACAAAATGACCCCAGAGCTGCAGAGCTCTGTAAAGCATATAGGGCTGAAAAAAGTGGTCCTCAATCTCAACTGGGCATGGCGCTTTCACTTTTAAGAAGTGTTCAGCTGCCACCAGAACACCAAGTTATGACAGAAGACCTCCCAAGATTTGAGACCTACCTCGACGTACAGATTATTCTACTTGATCAAGATCACAAAATCTTATACGGAGGGCCGTACAACGAGACAACACTTTACCTCTTCCAGAATCATCAAGGTATTCACGCAGTCTCAAATATTCAGAGATTATTACACTCCCACAATATCTGCAAAAGATGTTTCTCCATATACAAGGGCGGGCATTACTGTCAACAAACACTGAACGTTTATCAACAAACACCGACAAAGATGGTAAAACCCAATCGAGCTCTAACCATCACCAACCTTGACATCAAAGACAGGAACAACACCATCATCAAGAAAAGATGCATGGTATTCATCCCCGAACTACCAGACGACTACACCTGTGCAGCACGAGCAATTACCATATGCATAGCGAAACTGCAAGAGGACCCTAGCTATAAAGCACTCATAATGACATCAAGAGCTCACAGAAAAGGCCTAAACTCTCAAAGAGGGAGAGCTCTCCAGCTTCTAAAAGAAGTAAAACTGCCAGCAGATAGACAAATCGAAATCAGGGAGTTCTACAAATTCGAAGATCACCTCAATGTACAGATAGTCGTCATAGATAAAGATACTGGTCATGACACTATCTATGCAGGGTCTAAGACCAGAGAGACCAAGATATTTCTCTACAAAGACGGTCAACATTTCCACGCCATCACCAGAATATCAGGACTTCTCACCAATAAAGAAATCTGTATAGAATGTCTCAAATACCACAGCAAAAGATCACCTCATTTCTGTCAAAACAAATGTATGGTATGCACGAGAAAAGATTGTACATGGGAACACCCCGTCAAATGTCAAGACTGTAACAGAACTTGTCGCAGTTCAGACTGTTTCACAAACCACAGACAGATAGAGAGATTCAAAATTGGGCCATCCATAGGGGAAGAAAAACTATCCAAATGTCAGCAATAATTCTTTTGCCAAGGGTGTAAGAAACTGCTCGACACCTTGAAAAGGTCCAAAGAAGACCACATCTGCGGAGAATGGCAATGTCGTCTATGCCAAGACTACTTTTCAGGTCAGCATCTCTGTTACATGAGAGCATCAAAACAGAAAGTTAGAGTTAGGGAAAATTTATCTACTTCGACTTTGAGTCAACACAGGATAAAATATTCCAATGTCAAAATGGTTACAGTCCGAGACCGAGAAAAAACACCTGTACAGTCTGCACAGCTGACTACACATGCTCATCATGTAGAAGGTGTCAACACTGTGCCAAATGGTATTGTGGACTTCAGCAACACATACCCAACCTCATTGTGGCACAAGCTAGCTGCGACGATTGTAATGATGACCAGGCACACTGCACTCAATGTGGCATCAAATGTCTCAGCCATGACAAAAAACTCACATGTAAATGCTGCTATCAGAAGGAGGTGGTTTTCAAAGGAGATGCGACAGTACAAGATTTTGGTAAATGGCTCATCAACGACAAGCACAGGGGTTTCACATGCATCGCACATAATGGAAAAGGCTATGACTTCCTCTTCCTACAAGGATACCTTCTTCAAAATGGAATCCAGCCAGAGCTCACCAAGATTGGCACAAAAATAATGTACATGAATATACCCCAAGCAGGTATTAGATTCATAGACTCTCTCAACTTTCTGCCAATGGCTCTCAAGAAACTACCCAAGACTTTAGGACTCTCATCATCACTAAAGAAAGGTGATTTCCCTCACATGTTCAACACCAGACAACACTTCCATCAGAGACATTTCCCCCACTACCCCCTAATAGAATTCTACAGCAAAGATGTTGACCCACAATGGTACGATAGCCTACAGGGTCCCTATGATATGCACCATGATATGGAGGAGTACTGTAGAACAGATGTCAAGATTCTTAGGGAGGCATGCACGAAATTCCGGCAACTCATCAAAGATATAACCATTCTAGAGACTGAGACAGGAACCATGGATATCGACCCACTCTCCCAGGTCACCATAGCCTCAACATGTATGTAGATCTTCAGGCAAAACTTTCTCAAGGAGGGATACAGAGTAACCCTTGAAGACAATACCACCCCAGAGGTCACAATGGTAGGAGGACAGTATTATCACAACAATGAGACACTACTATCTGCAGATATTAAAGAAAAAACCTTCCTAAACTCCGACATAGCCCACATCCCCCCTCAAGGATACACAGCCCGATATGGGCATAGCTACAAATCTATTCAATGGCTTGAATATCTAAGTCATAGTAACAAGACCTTCATACAACATGCCCGCAATATAGGGGAGCTGTCAGTAGGGTCTTACAGAGTAGATGGAGCAGACAGCAATGGTGTTCTCTACGAGTTTTACGGCTGCAGGTGGCATGGCTGCCCTACATGTTTCCCTGAGAGATCTATCAAAGACAGTTACAATAATCAGACAATGGAACAGCTCTATCAGAAGACCGTACAGAGGGAGATCTTTCTCAAGACCACAACCTCAACAGTTATCACTATATGGGAATGCCAGTTTGACAAGCAGGTCAATGAAGATCAGGAGATGAAGAACTTTGTCTCGTTGCTGGATATCCCCACAAGACTCCACATCAGAGACTCGTTCTTCGGAGGCAGGACATCGTCATTACGCCTTCATCACCAAGTAGTAGAGGGTGAAAAGATCCATTATTTTGACTATACAAGTCTCTACCCCTCGGTAAATAAATACAATTCTCTACCTGTAGGCCACCCTCAGATATTAACCAAGGATTTCGACTACAGCATGAAGTCCTACTTTGGTATAGCCAAAATTAAAGTATTGCCCCCAAGAGGTCTCTATCACCCCGTTCTACCCTATAGATCAGGAGGCCGACTTAAATTCCCCTTATGCCGTACATGTGCAGATGAGCACAACCCACTACCATGTCAATGTTGTATTGAACAGAGAGTCATCATAGGTACCTATTGCACACCTGAAATCTTGAAGGCTATAGAGAAAGGTTACACCATCCTCAAGATTTACGAAGTTTACCACTGGGAGGACTCTTCAGACACTCTATTCCGAGGATATGTTGACACATTTCTCAGGATTAAACAGGAGGCATCAGGATACCCGGGGTGGGTCAAAACACTGGAAGATCGCGAGACCTACATCCAGAGTTATCTAGAGGCTGAAGGAATCAATTTAAGGCCGGAAAACATCAGACCAAACACAGGCCTAAGAACAGTAGCCAAGCTAGCACTCAACAGCTTTTGGGGTAAGTTCGGAGAGAAACCGAACCGGGTCAAAACCCAGTACATCACAGATCCCTTCAAATTTAAACAACTAGCCAATGAGGCGTCGGTAGAGATCATGATGATCTACATGATCAGCGAGGACTGCCTACTGGTAGAAACCAAAAGTAGGGAAACATTTGAGCCTGACAACGTCAAGACAAACGACGTTGTAGCATCATTCACAACATGCTGGGCAAGGCTTAAACTCTAAGGGCTCATCGACCAGTTAGGAAGGAGGGTTCTCTATATGGACACAGACTCTGTCATCTTCACATCCCTCGGAGATCAAGATATGCCACCACTAGGAGACTTTCTTGGACAACTGACCGACGAGCTACCTGCAGATCTGTACATAACAGCATTCATTTCTTCCGGCCCTAAATCCTACAGCTACAGACTTAGCGACAACACAGAAATAGTTAAATTCAAAGGCATCATCATGAACCATCTCAATAGCCAGATTGTAACTTTTTAAAACATCCAACAAGTTGTAACCAGAGGGCTGGTCATCAGACTGCCTACATACAACATGTTTGTTAGAGATAAAGTACATGGACGAGTTTTTAACAAGGCATCTTATAAAACTGTAAAACTGGTTTATACCAAGAGAGTGTTACTAGATAGTTATGACACGTTACCATATGGTTATTAGTATATATAACATGTAAATGTACTAAAAGATGTGTATATATGTAAAGATTATAGTCATGAAATATGTACATATGTACAGCTGTTTATATATATATACTAAAATGCTCAAACTCATGAAATATGTACATACGCTTATATACTAAAATATGACAGAGTTATTTCTATATATATATATATCTAGTAGGGAGGGGGATGCCTGCAGACTGTTATGAAATATACACATATGCTTATATACTAAAATGTGACAGAGTTATTTCTACGTAGTAATGTATGCTGATAAAATTTTGTGACATATGTACATGTATATATACTAAAACACTGCAGAGTTATTTCTACATAGTAGTGTATACTGTCAAATTTCAACCCTGAGTATAAATAAAGATGTCAAACAAATTCATGATCAGTTTGTCATGGAGACTCAATCAATACACAACGAGAACTGGCAAGTCTTGGGGGTTAAAATCCCCAAGAACGAGGTAGTATTTTTTAGCCAGATTATCATACTCTATGTAGTAATAATAGCATGTATTGTCAATCTATCAATCAGTCACCCCCTGAGCGAGCTTTGGGTAGGACTTCTAAGCAGTAGTATAGGATTTCTTCTCCCGAACCCTACTATAAAAGACAGAAGGGTATTACTCAATAATGGATAATTATTTAAAATCTATTTACTATGACACTAGTAAACCAGGTAGTTACTCAGGGGTAATCAAGCTCTGGCAAAGTATAAAAGCCTCAGGCAACCCTCATAAGCTCAAGTTTAAGGATGTAAACAAATGGCTATCAGAGCAGTACACCTATCTGGTACACAAGCAACCTACATTAAGATTTAAGAGAGAATCAATTATTGTAGGAGGAATGAATGAGATTATGGATACTGACTTAATGGATGTCCAGAAATTTAGTAAGCATAACGACAGAGTTAAATACCTGGCGGTATTCATTGACTTATTTTCAAGGTATCTAAGAATTGAGCCTATGAAAAGTAAAACAGGAGAAGAGATGGTTCATGTTATGAAAAAAATTTTCAAGGAGGGCCTCACAGTAAAAGAGTTAAGGAGCGATCAGGGTAAAGAATATACAGCTAAGCTTGTACAGAATTATCTGAAATCTAAAAAAATAAACCATGTACTAGCTTATAATGTTTACCATGCAAACTATGCTGAGAGGGTAATCAGGACCATCAAAAACCGAATATACAAACTCTTTACAAAACACCAAGATCATATATATATCGATCACCTTCAAGAAATTGTCTCTAGTTATAATAATACCAAACACTCCTCTATAGGGATGACACCTAGCCAGGTTACAGAGGAGAATCAGCAAGAGCTTTATGAAAAGCTATATTTACCCATAGAGTTAAAAAGAGAAAGAACACAGGTTACACATAAATTTAACATAGGGGATAAAGTAAGATTATCTTTAGCGAGGATAAAGTTCGAAAAGGGGTTTGACAGAAAATGGACAGAGGAAATTTTCATTATTGATAAAAGGATTGCGTCACACCCGCCACGCTATGGCGTAATAGATTTAAACAAGGAGAAGGTCAATGGTAGCTTCTATGAGCAGGAGATGCAAAGAGCCCTAGTAACTGATAACGACCTATATAAGGTCGAGAAAGTTCTCAGACATCACACTAGACAAGGAAAGAGAGAGGCGTTAGTTCGTTGGTTAGGCTACAGTAAGAAGTTTGATTCCTGGATTAAAGCTTCAGAAATTAGAAAATATGGATGACTTTTACATTATACTAAACAACAGTCATAGCTCAGAGCTTTTCGAAAACACCCCTGTTAATTTCAAAGTCAGATTAAACAGGCCCTTAAGGTTAGGAAGCGGCTGGAAAGTTGCCCTCTGTCAACACAAGACTACAGTTCCACATCCTGTATACATATGCAGCAACATTTGTAACTCTACAATTGTGGGGGCAAAATCAGTTAAATATACTGAGGTACATAGGTAATAAAGAAATGAACTATACACCCTACTATCTACCAATCACACAACACTTTATAGATACTATCCACATTTACATGTTAAATGTCTCTACTGAGCAAAAACTTTGGGCGGCCGAAGGGATGACACACATCACCCTACACTTTGTATATAAGCCTTCGCAACATCCGGTGTAGTCATTTCTATCAAACACATCAGGATGGAAACATATTTCTCTACACAGCCTAGCAGACCTACACCCTTTGTAACCGACGGATTGAGATGATATTCAGGATCAGATAACCCTCAATACATTATAGAAAGCCCTAAAGTCCATAAAACCTTACCCAGGGTCAAGGTTGAACTGACATCAGATATCAAAAAAACTTTTGATCAGACCAAGGAGGAGCTGTCAACAGTTAAGCGTAAGAAGAAAGCTCAAACAAAGCCTCAGGCTAAGAGAAGAAAGACAAACTCGAATAAAGCTAAGGTCAAACCCCGAAAACCGTCATACAGTAAAAAGAGATCAACCAGTCAACAACCTAAGAAAAAATAATGGATGTTAAAACAGCTAGCCTACCTCAGCTCGACCTTTTCTCACCACCGGCCCTTCAACAAAATGTTGATAGACAATATTATATGGATTACAGACCAGTCAACCAACTGACAGACGAGGGACCTATCCTATTTGACATCAATGAGCAAAAGCATTTTCTGGATCTCTACAATAGCCAGCTATATGTAAAAATGAAAATTGTTAAACAAGACAATACGGGTATCGCGGTAAATAAGAAGGTAGTACCTGTAAACAACAGTTTACACTCACTATTTGAGAAAATCACAGTTTCACTGGAGGGGAAAGAAATTAGTTCATCTAATAACTACCCCTATAAAGCTATGTTCAGCACTTTATTGGCTTACGGTAAGGATGCTAAAAATTCTCAATTGAGAGCACAAGGCTATGTAAAGGATGATTCTGACCAGATTGACCTGATTGAGCTGAATAAGGGGGCACAGATAAAGAAGGATCTCTTTCAAAAATCCAATATTGTAGAATTTCAAGGACCTCTTTATGAGGATATTTTTATGCAAAAAAGGTATCTACTTAACAATACAAGATTAACTATAAAGCTAGACAGAACCTCTAATGAATTCGCACTCATTAACCATGAGCCTACAGGTTCATATAAAATTCATCTGGAAGAAGTAATGTTTAAAGCTCACATGATTCAGCTTGACCCCCGTACACAGTTTGCTATTGGAAAGTCATTAGAAACTAGACCGGCCCTCTACTGCTACACTCAAAGAGATATTAGGGTAGGAAATATAAACACAGGCTTTACTTCAGGGACCCTTGATAATCTTTTCCCCAATAGACTACCCTCTAGAATTCTTGTCACTTTAATACCTGCTAAGGCTTAAAATGGAGATTTAAAACTCAACCCCTTCAATTTCAAACCGTATGATCTACAAAGAATATCCCTCTCAGTAAATAACGATACTATCAACACTTTTACACCTACTTTTGATCATGCACAAGGGAATGGAGTCTCTACCAGCTATCTCAGTCTCTATGAGACGCTTAGAGAGTTAGGAAACGATTTCGGTAATGATATTACATTGTATGACTTTGCCCACAGTTACTGTATGTATGCTTTTAATATAAAACCATCTTACGGGGCATCTTATGCACCTGACCATGGACATGTAAGGCTGTCCCTGAATTTCAAGAAAGCTCTGAAAGAACCCGTAGTATTAATGATTCATGCTGAAACACCAGCCATTATGGAGATAACCAACACCCGAAACGTCACAGTTAAATAGCTGATATCTAATTACTCTGAAATCATTCATCATGCAGAGACCGGACACTGTAGATCAATCTTTTGTAATAGACAATAATACACCCGACTCTTGGAAGAATATGCCTGAAGACAAGGTTCTTACACTTTTAAACACACCATGTAATATAATAATATCATCACCAAGTCAAGGAAGTAAATCGACATTTGTTTATCGCTTACTGAAACATGACATGTTTTGGGAAACACCTGAAAAAATTCTATACTGTTACAACAGCACATGGCAATCGATGTTTAGTACGCTAGAATCAGAAATGGACAATATAACATTTCACTATGGTATGCCAGGCAAAGATGACTTGGAAACCTTTCAGACTATAAGCAAGGGGCACTCAGTCATTGTATTTGATGATCTAATGATTGATGCTATGAATACAGATGCGATTTTAAAACTATTCACGATAGGGACACATCATAATAGCGGCTCAGTTATTCTACTGACCCATAATCTTTTTTTAAAGTCAAAACATTCAAGGACTTTAAACCTAAACACACACGTGTTTGTCATAATGGCTAACAACAGAGACAAGAGTCAGATCACAACTCTAGGCCGACAACTAGGCTATCGTCAGATGCTTCAGGCTTACCTAACAGCTACCACTGAACCTTATTCATACATGGTTATCGACTTACACACTAAAACTGATAAGAATTTAAGATTAAGATCAGCCATTTTCCCCGATGAAGGCCCTACAGCCGTTTATAAGGTAGAGTAACACTGAAAAATACTCATTTACAACTATGGCAGCACTAAAAAAGAACATGGCATTTATCAGACTATTATCTATAGCCGAGAGTAAGCAGAAAGATGCCTTACTGAACACAATGAGTAAGAGCCAGCTAGAATTACTTAGGCAGCTGTCAAGGAATATTATTGAAGGGGAATTAATTATCAGTAAACAACTCAATAAAGAACTAGGTAGATATAAAAACAAGCTCATTAAGCTGGCAGATAGCAAAGAGAAAGGTCGAAGATTACTCTGTCTAAAGCTCAGATCTGCCTGGCCTAGGATTATTAAGGCAGTTTTACCACAGCTTGAACTCTTGGAATAATGAAGCATTTTATAATACCTGAATCATCATATCACAGACTTAAGAATAAACCGAAAAAGGTTAGTCAACCTGAGCACACTGAACAGGCTGAACAATCTGATGTTATATTCGAGCAACATAAGGAGCCTGACGATTCGTTCATCATTGATGCATTCCCAAAAACTTCAAAAGAAAGAGCCGAGAGGCTTATTACTTACATCAAAAGACATGATCCTGAAATAACATGGTCGCAAAATGGACTAGTCACAATTGATGGTAAACAGCATGAGGGTTCAAACATTATAGATCTACTTAGAACAGCTATACATGGTACAATAAGAAAACCTGAGAGTTGGGCGGATTTCTTAGAAGCATTGAAGCGCATCAATACCCCATTGTCCCTCATGACTCTAACGCCGCCAGGGCTACCAATTAAACGACACAGATGGTTAACACATTACGATATTCATAACTGGAAATAATTGAATATATCATAAAAATATAACACAGATGTTATGTAACATATGTATAAATATCTACACCCTAAGGCTAGCTCAAAGAAAGTCATAAAATTATAACCGGTAGTTATGTAACATATCTATAAATATCTACCAATCAGCATTCTCTTTCACCTATCAAGTATGTATATAAGAGGGGTAGAGCCATATGTGGCTATACAGAACTGAGCATCATGGCTGCTACAACTACAACCCTCTTCAAACATAATTTCGGCAAGACCAGTTTCTTTGACTGAGCACAAGGGGGAAAGAAGACTAAACCTCAGAGTATTGGATGGTACATTTCCTGCCCAAAAATATGTAGGTCTATCAGTTGGAGATGTCAGGAAGCTACTACAGCTAATACCACAAATTTTACAGACCTTAGTAGCAGAGGAGGAGAGATTTTTTGATCTCTCCGAACACATAAGACTATCAGTTAACAGAGGATGCGTCGATATTCGTCTGAGATGGACACCCCCTCATCAATAGGAAAAAGTTTTCACCAAGAGAGGCCTCTACATGAAACAGTATGAATTCTCGCAACTTACGGAACTACTCAATGACTATATCAATTTTTTCAATTAATGTATCAAGGGTCTAAAAATAAACATTTCAACTTGAAAAACGTGCTTTTGTCATGTCTTAAAAACACCGAGGGACACATACTTTAATGTGTGTCTCGTTTATTCTAGAAAAACATAGTATACCATATTGAACTTAAAAGGTCAGGACAAAATAAAGACATTTTAACATAGACTGTAACATAATAATAACAAAGCACAACCGTCATATTCAAATTACCTCAAATGCATGGTGCCCGTCTCAGCCATAGATTGATGATTCTGAAGAAGCTGTAAAGATATTATAAAAACAGTCTTTTCCTACAGGTACATGTAGGATTGAAACATGATATAAAAGATGCCTACAGACCCATTTTAAGTTAACAAAGTAAACGGTTCACCAAAACTATATATAGACGAGAACCGTCACAACCATTCAAGATACCTTGAAACTTGTAGACATCTTTTCATTATAACGAAGAAGTCGTAAACGTCATCCCCTCCGTCTGATCTGCTCGCCGCCATGACACTCAACCAGAAGTGATAGGTGAAGCGTGCAAAAAAAGGTTTCGTAAAATAAAAAAACTTTCCAGCCACGCACGAACTTAAAATTTAGACTGTAATGATAGTAAGAATATATATAACCATCAGCACAAGTCTATTCTAAAATTATATGGTATAACTTAAGCAGAAATCTACAGTACGCTAGGAGATATATATATATACGCAGTGGCCACCCCTAGCGGTAAAAATTTTATTCTGAAATTCACGGAATTACCTTTTTGTATCAATGCTGACAAGCGAAATAGACTGAATAATCTCATCACAACAGATGTTCAGACAGATCAAATTTATCTACAACAAATAACTGAGCGCTAGAGTCAAAATTAGCTGTTAAATAGACCAGTCTTAAAATGAGATTATTACTTCAGACTAGTTTATAATTAACGACCTTTTACTATTTATTGGTATATAGCAGACAGTCTTGACGTCTGACCGGAGATAATTAGTGCCTGGTTAAAAATAAACATTAAAATAGGGTAGAACTTTAAACTACGAATATTTGGTTTGATCGATATATAGGTCTATATATATACAGAGATAGACACAGAAAAGTATAAGGCATGATAAGTCTTAGTTATCAACTGGATATATATACAGAGACTAGACAGATGAACTTAACAGAATGAAGACAAACATAAGGCATCTTTTAGTTTAATTATTTATTTAGATCTAAATAGGTCTAATAATAAGTCAATATGTGTAGTCTTTCCATGATGAACCTACAAATAAAATAATAAATATATAAAGACGGTATACAGATATATATATATATATATATATATATATATATATATTACATATAGATGCAAAAAATACCAACCTATGCCAAGCCTCTCTGCTTTAGAATTTTTAACTTGTCTTTGCGAGGAATAACAGGATAGATGCTCCTGACAAATCGACCTTTGATGCAGATCCTGATGAACTCGGTCTCCTGCTGATAAGGCCCCCATCCAATGATACGCCCCAGACATAGAAAATAGCTTTTTATAGAGCCTCCATTGTGAAATGGGTCGAGATGATTCTCTGTGAGTTTTCTGCAATGTGATAAAAGCTGCTCTCTCGTAGGATTGATCATGAACTGTGATTTTACTAAAGCGTTTTCGCGGCCTAACATATGGTATTCCTCAATATGTTTAAAGACCCCATCAGTAATCTCCATGTTCGAACTTATCATGTTTTTTCAGAGCTACGTTTTAAATGCTGATTTATAATGATTTGACAAGTTCAGTGATCAGAATGCATGTGGAGAACCTCTGAAGGAAGCGTCTTAAAATTTAAGGGAGATTTCCACACCCCCCCCCCCCCCAACTCACCCAACCCAACCAGTCACCATTTGATAGACGTGTACACATATACAGACTGAAAATGGCTACCACACTATTGAATATTGATGAGAATCCCTGCCAACTCTGCTGCGAACTACCATCTCGATACAGTTTCAAATGCTGCTTTAGAAACGAGGAGATGAAGCTATGTAGGGACTGTATCGAATCGCTAGCCATGCGTAAACTCATGCTGGAGGTTGTCGAAAGTCGACCCGTCAATCTGACTGAAAGTTATAAGTTACCATGTCCATTCTGTCGCTACTACGACATGATTTATGATATAACTAGCTACGGCGAATACATGATTGAGGATTTCATCAATCTCGCAGGCAATCACACTTATCAGATTAACGAAAGATCATTTCATGGAGGAGATGGACATCTTGAGAGAAAATTTAAGAGCACATCATAATGGACAACTGATTCTGCAGAGAAGGCGTTTGACTGAGGAGGTTCTCCTTCCTCTGACACGTCTACTGAACAATGAGCATAGACGTACTACAAGAGCTGTCACGCCAAGACGCTTACCATGAACTTTATTAACTGTAAATAAAAAAATGAACCTCTTAGATGTAAATACTGTATTTATTTACCGCTTTTCGCATTACCAATATCCATGAATACAGTATATATTTTATTGCACACTGAACCTGTACTATATTTGCTATGTATTATTAAAGCTGTTATATTAAAAGAATGTTCTCTGTATATTTTTTGACTAATTTAATTAAACGAAATATACCAGAAAATAAAGCAACAAGCTATTTTATACTGTATTTATTTACAGCCCCCCGCACATTACCAATATCCACGAATACAGTATATATTTTTATTGTGTCTATATTCGCTATGTATCATTAAAGCTGTAATATTAAAAGAATGTTCCCCTGTATATTTTTGACTAATTTAATTAAACGAAATATAACAGAAAATAAAGCAACAAGCGGTTATGACATATTAACTGCTAGATCTATGGTTAAAAGCTGCCTGCTTTAATAGGCAGAGCCCTATGATCTATTCATAAAAAAATGTACAACAATGTAATGAAACAGCTTTGTAGACGGTTAGGCCTGAAGCACTGAGTTACGGAAGGGGTTTAGTAGCGTTATGACACGCTTAACCCTGATGCGAGCAGCTGCGTTACGTAACCTGTCGCGATCAAAGTATTAAGGATTTTTAGGGTTAGCTACCATACACCTCGACACATTACGTAACCGATCGGGCGCATTTCAATGGTCTGTTGTACCACCGAAGGGGTAATAGTTGGTACAGACACAAAACAAACATATATTTGTAGTAAGTAATACATTTTGATGACACTGATATAACAAATAGTATTTCTGTATAAATATGGAATTATCTGAGATACATCATATCATTATAGAAAGCGATAGGAATAATATCTACTATCACAGAAATCTAAAGCACTATCTAAGGAGTTACCATGATGATTACAATGGTGCTGAGGATGCTTATATTGTCATGTGTTCTTGCATGTCCGCAGGAAGCGCCGGACATACTCATCTGTAGCGAGGACGATGTTGACGATGTCAGGTATCTGGATCTAGACACCATAACAGAGATTAGGTATGTTAACTTTCCTTATAACCTTTACGACGAACGTTTGATATATTAATCATTGTTTAAAATATTGTAAATGAGGTTTAAAGGCTGGTATTAATATGTAAAATTTTAATAAAAAGTATCAATCTTCTTACCAGTGTCTGAGACGTATGCTAGATGAAATGGCTATGTACTTGGGTCTTTAATAGATATATATATATATATATATATATATAGTAACAGACCCCCCCTATGCATCTTTTTGCTACAGCTTACAGAGATCTGACATTAATAAATATATGTTGTAACACATGACCCCTATGCATCCAGGTTATGACTTAATGTGAGATGTATCAAGAGAGACGTAATGTCATATTTATTAAACAGGCCTTTTTGCTAAGTAAGCATATACAATGATCCCTTATGATGATTTATTTCAGATTTTTTACACGTTATGATACGGAAGTGGTAGAACAGCTGTCAGGAAGGTCGACAGCTCTGAAGATAGTGTTCCAGTCAGGAAGGATTGTGAACACCCCACCTACTACAAAAACTGATGACAGCTCAACAATCACCAGCACGCCATCCACCACCAACCCATCAACAGAAGACCCCCACACCACCGACCCATTCACCACCGACTCATCCACCGCCGACCCATACACCGACCCATCCACCACCGACCCATCCACCATCGAGACGTCCACAAATGATCCAACCACAACAAAAACCCCTAGGACGACAACTGTCAGAATGTCGAGAGGCAACTCAGCTCTGAAGTTGATCATACCTGTGTCAATAGGATCGACTGTGACTGTACTAGTCGCCGTTATCATCTGCATCAGAGGTAAGTCCCCAATATTTGTGTGTGTCAGTAATAAGCTAATTATGTCGAAATTTATGATAGGTGCTATATACATATATTTTTATCCAGTGGTAGTGAGGAGGGTGCAACGTATGGAACGTATAGAGAGGGGTATCCGTCAAGGAGAGGCTCTTGAGTTGGAGAGACTGCAGCAGAGACTGGATTTTCTTAATGCGACAGCTGTCATACCCCATGAAGAGTCTGACGAAGAAGGTAAATAAACGTAAAACTATATATAAACACGTATTCATGTAAGCTGTTATATGTTATATATATATATATATATATATGTATTTTTGTTATAGTTGTGTTCAACCTTCGTAGGGAGAGCTGGGACACATCGAGTCAGGACAGTGAAAACAGCGGTATGTAAAAAGGTCTATTTATTGTAAATTTTGAAGGCGCTAATATATATATAACTCGGCACATAGAGATATCCATATATTATCTACATGATGGTCATTTTCAGAGCGTTCTATTCCAGAAGTTAGGCAGAGACGTCAAAGACGGCAGGCTTTCCTGAAGGCTAATGAAGACATGAAAAAATGCTATTAGGTAGTCAATAATTTTCTTTAAATATTAAGATTTTCAGCATAATATGTAAACTCTTTAAAGTTTTGAAATCTCTTAAAGTATGGATTCTTGCTTTTGCAGATAAAACAGGCGACGACACGATGAATTTCAGACAAATATTTTGTAATTTTAAGATAAATAAATTTATGATAAACTTTTAAATATGACTTGTTATTGATTTATAGAAATTACAGCAATACGAATATATATCAGAGTTGAAATATTTATTTTCAAAGTCAACATTAAAAACAGTTACAACTATTTTCATTTTAAAAAACAGTGTCAGCTGTAGTGTATATAATTGTCTGTAATGGTCTCAAGACTGTTTCAAAGAGTTCATGAGTGCGGTTGAGTTGACGTACATTCATATTTTCTACAATGGTTTCATGGAATAACCTCGCAACCTGAGCTGACATGGTTATCTGCTTGACATGTATCATGGAGTCAATGTCCAGGTATTGACCTCGAGAGTTAACAATTCTTATATCCTTTGTTTTACATAAGATGCAGGATACCTGCTTTTCAGGGTCATCGTTAAGACCGAGTACTGCTAGAGTGATATCCTGGATTATGTTTTTTTGAAGACATCTGTGACAGGTCTTCATCCTTCTATTATTTTGTATGTAACAGCATGAATATGCAAATTTCGCGGTTAGATGCTTGCAGATTTGACATTTTCTCGAGGCCCTCATATATGTAACAGCTTGATCCAGTAGAAATAACAGGGAGAACATGACTGTGTAACTTGGAATGCATTGAGATACCTTACTTATATATGAACAGTTATGTAATGCTGGGTTATTTTTATCTATAAAGAATATAGACCTATTATTTGACATAAGACGATCATAAAATTACAATTACAGCTACTGGGTGCTTTTAGTTTATGTTTATAACAATAGGTAAAAGTGTCCATGCCCTAGGGTAAAGACAGGTGCATACATGTCTTGACAGGTTCTATACATTAATGGAGAGGGTGGGCTGATGAGATGAAACCAATATCTTCGGAAACTGTCTGTGCATTGAAGCGTATTAGTAGTCATTGTGAAATTATGATGACATACATGTCTTGACATGTTCTCTTGTACTGATATGGAAATCAATCTCTTGTGAAATTGACTATGTGTTGATATTATGATGAGTTATGAATGTGTACCGATGCATATCGATGATGATTGCGCAATTATGATGAGCTATCTGTGCAATATGATTAAATCATTAATGAGTTGTGTAACAAGTTAATTATGAACATCTTGATACAAAAGAAAAAAATATGTTGTGTACAAGGTTATGGATACATCAAAAAGAAAATAATTATAATCATTAATGTGTTTTAGATGATGAGTTAACCACTCTGAAGGATTATGTAACAATTTATGAATATCAAAAGAAAATAATTATGATCATTAACGAGATTATGTAATTAGATTATGTAACAGCCTTTTAGTCACACTCACTGAAAGAAAATAATTATGAGCATAAAGGAGATTATGTAACGATCTAATTATCACTAATGGGTTACGTAACAATTTTATGAATATCAAAAGAAAATAATCATGATCATTAATGAGATTATGTAACCATGATCATTAATGGTTATGCAACATTTTAGCCACGCCCCCTACTCAGAGGAGGCGTGAAAATAATTATGAGCATAAAGGAGATTATGTAACGATCTAATTATCACTAATGGGTTACGTAACAATTTTATGAATATCAAAAGAAAATAATCATGATCATTAATGAGATTATGTAGCCATGTTCATTAATGGTTATGCAATATTTTAGCCACGCCCCCTACTCAGAGGGGGCGTGAAAATAATTATGAGCATAAAGGAGATTATGTAACGATCTAATTATCACTAATGGGTTACGTAACAATTTTATGAATATCAAAAGAAAATAATCATGATCATTAATGAGATTATGTAGCCATGATCATTAATGGTTATGCAACATTTTAGCCACGCCCCCTACTCAGAGGGGGCGTGAAAATAATTATGAGCATAAAGGAGATTATGTAACGATCTAATTATCACTAATGGGTTACGTAACAATTTTATGAATATCAAAAGAAAATAATCATGATCATTAATGAGATGATGTAGCCATGATCATTAATGGTTATGCAACATTTTAGCCACGCCCCCTACTCAGAGGGGGCGTGAAAATAATTATGAGCATAAAGGAGATTATGTAACGATCTAATTATCACTAATGGGTTACGTAACAATTTTATGAATATCAAAAGAAAATAATCATGATCATTAATGAGATTATGTAGCCATGATCATTAATGGTTATGCAACATTTTAGCCACGCCCCCTACTCAGAGGGGGCGTGAAAATAATTATGAGCATAAAGGAGATTATGTAACGATCTAATTATCAATAATGGGTTACGTAACAATTTTATGAATATCAAAAGAAAATAATCATGATCATTAATGAGATTATGTAGCCATGATCATTAATGGTTATGCAACATTTTAGCCACGCCCCCTACTCAGAGGGGGCGTGAAAATAATTATGAGCATAAAGGAGATTATGTTACGATCTAATTATCACTAATGGGTTACGTAACAATTTTATGAATATCAAAAGAAAATAATCATGATCATTAATGAGATTATGTAACCATGGTCATTAATGGTTATGCAACATTTTAGCCACGCCCCCTACTCAGCGGGGCGTGAAGCATAGGTTTTCATCCCCCTACATATAGTAGTTTCATGTAATATCAAATTTAACTGAGTATACACATCAAAAAAATCCACTGGTTTTTTCTTTGAACATCCAAATCTGTCACCCAAGTTTTTTCCATGTGACGTCACAAAAAGATGGAGCCACCTGGTGGAATGTGTAGTGATGCTGCTAAAGCTGGAATTAGTTATTTATCATATTCAACTCAACTTATTGCGCCACTTATGAGTTTCTATGTATCAGACATTGCGCTTTTTTTGATTTAAGTCATCACTGGTCAAGATTTATCTGGTCGTTAGGGTCATTTTGATGAAACATGACATCCGTTTTGCACGCGGTGTTAATGACAGTGTTCACTTGATGTGTCAGTTTATTGTGTTTAGTGACAGAAATCGCTCCTGACGATCCGGCTATCTTCTCGAAGAAGACGTCAGATTCTGGTTCCTTAGCAATACCTGAATAAAAATATGGTTCAGTCGCATTAAAATTAGTCAGATTCTTTTGACGACTTAGTATCTAACCATACTGAGATAATGAATGAACTCATAGCTATATCTAAGCCACTCATATAAAGCTTTGGATGATATAGCTTACTAGAAGATCTTGTGCCATCTTTAAATTTTACTACTTTAGATTTTACCTCAAAATCGGAAAGAATCTGAAAATTTCAGCTATACATTTGTATATACTGCAACCATGCCCTCCCAATGATAAAATTGGTACTTCAATTGATCTTTTCACACAAACTAACCAATTTATAACTATAATTATAGAGTATAGACTCGCATAGAGGTCACAGTGAAACTAACCGGCAACAATAAAATGGATTTCCTTGTCTTTCAGTTTCTGAACTTCATCTAAAATATTTGCAGTGGTCTCATTATCCGCAACTTCATCAGTGATGAGTATTACCAGCCTCTCTTTCTTGACGACCAACTTCTTGTCGTCTGAGAAGAGCCCGTTCGCCAAGCGTAGACCTTCTGCCATGACTGATGCGCACTCGTCAGAGTCATCTGATTCGGAAGAAATGTCATTGATTAGATACTGATTTGCTTGATTTTTATGTTTGCGCTTAAAGCCAGTTATAGATCTGTTACTGTCGAAGTGTTAAGGCTGTTGGCAAACATCAAAGCTCCACTATCTGTCATAATTATCATTTTCTAAAATTCATCAGATGATTGAAAATCACCTTATTTGATCAAGGCTCACAAAATATGTGTACTCTAATGAATATATCACTGCTCATAGCTTCGCTGGTTCGCTGCGACTAGCTGACGCAGTACGCAGGTAGGGGCTGCCATTAACCAGGAGGGATTCCTCCCGGTAGCGTGCGTGCAAATCCTAAGCTTTAACATTGAAAATGCTTAGACAGGAACGTGTTCCCCAGTCTAAAAATTGCACAGCCAATCAGAAAATTCAGTGCGTGGCCAATCAGCCATGGGAGATGGACAGCACCGACCTGCCTATCGCGTTCACACTTAGGCAGGTCCCAGCCAATGGTCATAGCAAGCTCCCCATTTACACCAGGGTGGAGTGGAGCAAAGAGTTACAGAAGATCTGCTCAGTACTTCCATGCTAAGGTCACAATGATGGTGGGGGTTCGAACCCACAAACTTGTGGTTTGCAGGTGAGCACCAGGGGGCTACATGGGTCCCAAAAATAGGAGGCAATGTCCCATGTCGCGTTTTAATAGAAAATCTAATGTCTCATGTCCCTTTTTAGCTAAATAATTAATAATTTATAAAAATCAAAACTGTCGCCTGTCACTCTTTAAAGAGATATTCCTCTTATGTCCGGTCATTATTAAGGAGGTTCAGTGTCGCTGTGTCCCTTGTTAAGAAGTGCTGTAGATTCTGTCGATTTGTGCCACGTGCGTTTTTCATACTTTTTGGAAAAACGCATAGTTTTTGCCTCATTATAATTAGTTAAGAACCATGCGTTTTCCATGCGTTTATCCTTTTCATGGAAAACGCACATGGCACATTTGGCAATGTACCCCTAGCACCTTGACCGTTAAAACACTGCATCTCTTATAACTTACTCATATTTTGAAGATGGCTCAAGGTGTAAGTTACATACGGAAGGTCTTTGGAGAAACGCATGGATACCTCTGCCACTCCGCTGTAACGAGATTAAATACCAGTTGCAACAAATATTTAGACACTATTGAACTTTCTCACCAATATATAACCTTCCATACCTTGTAAATCAATATATTGAAATCACAGCCTCAGAGAACTATTAATATTTACATAACAATGATACCATAGAATCTAGTGTCACCTTCCAACCACTGGGTCCCGGGTTCGATTCCTGGTTGAGCCTAACTTGTATGGCTGTTTCATCCTTCATCTCATTGCCATGGTATCTGCCTGTCCTAATTAGCCCAACTGGTGCATAAATACAGGACATAAAGCCCTAATCACCCCACCCCACCTTCAGCTAAATTACTTTTACTATGGTTCAAAATTGCATGAAAATTATGGAATTTACTGAATAATTTTTGGAGAGTCTGCATTTCTAACAGGATATATTACACAAACACACCTTGTAAAATTAACATCTAAAACATCAATTAGACACTGGAAAGCATAACAATCTAAGGACTTCACTGACCTTAATTGGATAGCGGCAAATCTTCCTCTGACGTCATAGAAACGAGCATATTCCTCGACCATTGAAGACATAAAATTGGAGACATTTCTCTTGTTCCATTCATCCATGGTATCGTTTCCAGCTGAATCAACGACAAAGACAATTTCTTCCGGACAGTGGTTGTCCTGTCCTGTAGGTAAAGCAAAAATTATGTATACAACTGATACGACAATAACGACACTGACAAATATTACAACCACTATTACCATTACCACTACTACTGCTACTACAACTACTATTCATACTACTATTACCACAACTACCACTACCACTATTACCATTACCACTACTACTACTACTACTACTATTACCACAACTACCACTACCACTATTAACTACTACCACTATTACCACTACTACTACTACTACTACCACTACCACTACTAATACTACTACTACTACTACTACTATTACTATTACTACTACTATTACTACTACTACTATTACTAATACTACTATTACTACTACTACTATTACTACTACTACTGCAGCAGCTGCTACTACTACTGCCACTACTACTACTATACTACTACTATTACAACTACTATTACTACTACTACTATTACCACTACCACTACTACTGCTACTACTACTACTACTATTACTACTACTACTACTGCCACTACTACTACTATACTACTACTATTACTACTACTACTACTACTATTACCACTACCACTACTACTACTACTACTACTACTACTACTATTACTACTACTACTACTGCCACTACTACTACTATACTACTACTATTACTACTACTACTACTACTATTACCACAACTACCACTACCACTATTAACTACTACCACTATTACCACTACTACTACTACTACTACCACTACCACTACTACTACTACTACTACTACTACTACTATTACTATTACTACTACTATTACTACTACTACTATTACTAATACTACTATTACTACTACTACTATTACTACTACTACTATTACTACTACTACTGCAGCAGCTGCTACTACTACTGCCACTACTACTACTATACTACTACTATTACTACTACTATTACTACTACTACTATTACCACTACTACTGCAGCAGCTGCTACTACTACTGCCACTACTACTACTATACTACTACTATTACTACTACTATTACTACTACTACTACTGCCACTACTACTACTATACTACTACTATTACTACTACTACTACTATTACCACTACCACTACTACTACTACTACTACTACTACTACTATTATTACTACTACTATTATTACTACTACCACTACTACTAATATTACTACTACTGCTACTGCTGCTGCTACTATTACTGCTACTACTACTACTACTACAACAAATAATGGAAATTTGAATGATTCTTTATCTCTTTTTTTAACAGTATTTAGCACTGGAACCCAGGATCTACAATAATCTATGAGGGAGCTAGTTGCCACCTTTACCACCAGTCCTTATTTCTACATTAAATAACACTACATAAATCTTACATTTTTAATACAAGTTCTTCATATTAAATACTTTTAGATAGATAAGCTTCATCCCTTCATCACAGGCATGTCTTTACCAAATATAATGTATAAATTGCTTCATGTTCCAAGTGTGATGAATTTGTTGTTATGAAATTCAATTTAACGTTCTAACGTTTATGTCTTTGAAGGGCACTCCTGGTCTTGTATATTTTTTAATACTTTTTCCAATAAATTGTTTCTGAGCTCTTAGTCCAGCCAGCCGTATTTAATGAATAGATTTTCAACTGTGATCTTACTTGAATAATAAACATTAGATGGCGCTGTAGCTCCACACGAGGATATGTAATTAGCGATTGTACTAGAAGGAAGTTGACCTCTTGTAGCTCTGTATACTACTGAGGAATCTCCGGTTAGTCTTGTCAATGCACCAATATTCACATCTCCAAATCCTAGAAAAGAAAGGGCATCAAGTGGGACATTAGGATGTTTGTTCTTTGACAAGCATCTGAAAATGTAGCAACAACTGCAAAATTCGAAAGGATTTCTTCAATAGTAGGTATATCCAGCCTATGTAGCTAGCCAGCGAATTTATTTGCATATCAGAGTTCTTTTAAATGCAATTTGACATTCACAAAAATGTCTTTGTATATCTAGACATTTTTCCGGATAGCATTTGAAATCATGTCCATGACGAGCCGATACATATTATGATCATTGGGCTGACGGCTATGTAGTACAGCATTAATTCAGCGATAGTTTATTTGGTTACGGAATTTTGAATATATTGAAAAACAACCATACCGATAGCGAGTATTCTGATGCCCATACTACGTGCCATTCTTGCTTCGACAAATTCAACTCCCTCTCCACGGTTGGAAAAACCATCGCTAAAGAGGATAATCTGCAAAACCAACAAATCATCAACTGCTGTCCTATTCTGCATTTGAACAATCTAGTGTTGCAACTTTCCTCTCCAGGGTTGTATTACTATATCCAGGTTTGAGTCAACAACTTATGCCCATGAGCAGGACTCAATCTGACTACCCTACACATGAGGCCACAGGGCACCGGATTCTGTACCGTCTAGTGTAGCAACTTTACAACACTGCCAGTAGTTGAGTTAATGAGCATAACCCTCTGGCCAAGTGCAAGTAAGCGAGGTAGTTGTGTACCAGGATCCTATTACGGCAGACCGGATTCTCCACCATCTAGTGTGACAACTTTACAACACTGAGCAGTGAAGCTAAAGATCATTAGCTGGTACCAGGATCTTATTACTGCAGACCGGATTCTCCACCATCTAGTGTGACAACTTTACAACACTGAGCAGTGAAGCTAAAGAGCATTAGCTGGTACCAGGATCTTATTACTGCAGACCGGATTCTCCACCATCTAGTGTGACAACTTTACAACACCTAGCAGTGGAGCTAAAGAGCATTACCCTCTGGCCAAGTGCAAGTAGGTGAGGTAGTTGTGTACCAGTATCATAATACTATATCCGCAAGGACCGACTGAGGTTTTACCACCCCTCGTCAACAACCTCTTGAACAGGGCTCAAATTAACCTACCCTACTCTCGAGGTATAGGTCCATTTGTTTGCATGGTTTAATGGGCTACTATTTACCAATAGAGGGAGCTATCAGTAACTGCGCCCAAATGATATCATTAACTGCACTCAATGACCCCATTGTTTGATTACGTCATTAACAATTGTTTGGGCACAGTTACTGAGAGCTCCCTCTATTGGTAAATAGTCGTCCATTAATATTCAGATGGTAAGCTCAACCAATATCTTGGTTGCTGCTTTAACAAGAAATCTTGGTTGGTACTATGGTGTAAAGAATACTTACATACGACATGACGCTCTGCGTATCCACTGCTTGGGTGATGAGATTCCTGGCCTCAAAGAGACCATAGGATATGTGTGAATAGCCGCTATCCTGGTCGTTCAACACAACAATCGATGAGATCGCATTGGCAATCTCATTCCTAATAAAAAAAAAGATAAGATTATATTCCGCTCGTAATATCAGTAATAGTTCTAGGCAGTTCTCATGTGACGTTTCACCGGGAAATAGCAATACAATACATGACATCCTACAGTTAGTTTCATTAAAAATGGCCCGTCAAATTGAACCTAGCCAAAGCTGTTATAGCTGGCTACTCAAAATTGGATCTAAAAGTAAATATTTATAATATATTAGCTTAATTTCTTACATTTGCCAGTGCTTACACTTTTCTGTTGATAAATGTAAGGTGACTATTAGATATAGAAGTGGACAGAAGCAGCTGGCTTTAGTATGTTAAGACCACAGTCAGGTCGCTACAGACAGCTAGAGTCAGCCGTGTTTTTATGAAACTAACTGTAGGTTACACGTGAACTGGCCAGCCCTATAGAATCTTGAGAAGTCTTGAGAAGCAAGGAACGAAAAGAAATACACCTACACACTCCTGTATGGCGGAAACCCTGCATCTACCTCACTAGATGCATCATAACTGATGACACCAAATTTAGTATTTGGTTTGGAGGCAGCGATTTGTCGCATCAGCGAAACTGCTAAGTTATTCGTGAGGTCCAAATCTGCCTGAGTCGGGTTGAGTCGACGAGATGCGTCTATTACAAAAACAACATGGCTTCCAGGACAACGGATTGGCAACGCTGAAACATTAAATAAACTGAAAAAATGAATGGTTTAAATTGAGTTGAATAAATTTAATTTGTGTAGTTTAATGACGTTGATGAAGGTCAGTGAATTTTAAATCATGTATTTCTATATGCCAGGTTTTGTAATCGGTAATTTAAATCACTCAAAAATAGCATAAGGTATCACTCAGGAGTTGATGAAACAAACTGAGGTAAATTCAGAGTATACCTAATGATGATCGTTCAGGTGTGAAAATATGTATACCAACATGTATATTGTCTGGTTTTGACATAAATTAGATCTGTTCTGAAGTATCATTCAAGCGTTGATGTCAGAGGCTATCTATGGCCACGAATTCAAATAAAATTGCGGTTTACATTAAAGATGGTGGATATTTTAGAGTTAAATGTATCTGATGTTTAGATTGTATTTGTAATGTATTCCCGCCAATTTGTATTGATTTGTCAATGTTCTAAGGGTAACGCTACGTTGGCTGGATTGTGAATGTTGTAAGGGGGCAGAACAGAAATTGAATAAACATGGCAAGGCCTAAAATGTCAAGAATGACTTGGTCTTGATTAAGGAAGTGTCCACCACTGAGTGGACGTAACAGTATTCACTGCAATTTGGCTTAAAACATAGTCAGCAGACAACAGTACATACCTGGCTGCGGAGGGTTTGGTGTCCGTGGTGATGGTGTGGTCAGCACTGGGTTTGGATAATAGGGAGTATTAGTTAGGCTGCAGGCGAGATTTGTCAATGCTTGAACCTTTGTGTTCAACATGGCGAAGTTCAGCGAGCGAATCACTCCGTTGGACGTACTGGCCATTTGTTGTAGTTTATTGTAATGAGGCCCTGATTCAGTGATACCTGTATAAGATAGAAGATAGATGATCATTAAGTTTACCTTATATCAGCTACAGTTGGAAGCAGAATTATTCAACCCCTTCAAACTTTGGATCAAAATATGTCAACTATAATTCTGCACAGAACAAGAATGACACATGCCATCATCTATATTTTCTTGGAAGTGACAATTCATGATATTTTGCTAATTTTAAAGCAGTTTTTCATCTGTTTTGCAATACTACATGACCAATGCACATACAAAGTCTCGTTCTTATTTAAGGGTAGGGTTGTGATATGGTTAATATTTTCTTCATTATGCAAGATTTTCAGCAGATTTTCTCTGAATTTCCTGAAAATTCATCCTAGCAAGCATTTTAGCCAGAAATCATGAAATAGCAGCTGGCTGGTGAAAAAGTCGAGGGACTTCAGTAGTGACATAACATTCGGTGAAAATACATCAAAATTACATATTATTCTTAAAAAGGTCAAACTTTGGTTCTTGTACTTCAATATAATTTTACATATTGCTTTGTCAATAAATAATCAAAAGTGAAAGTTTCCAAACATACACTTAAATATTGCTATCTATTCAGAGAAGGCAAAAAAATGGCCCATTTTCATGAAATAACATTCTGTGTTACAGTCGCTTGAATTGTAAAAGCGCCAATAATATTGCAATATTTTCATCATAAATAACCAGGTGATGACTAGAAAAGATTGTCTGGATGAATAGAAAGCTGGATTCAACAATAGCAATGGCCCCGCAGACTATAGCAACCCAATACCCCAAAAATGGCAGGTGTGGGAGTTCATATGTGCACAGGTTATGTAACATTACATACAGGTTGCAAAACAGCAGTAAAATTAGCAAAACATGACATATTATCACATTCTTAAAAATTGTGATGATTGCATTTGTCATTTATGTCCTGTGCAATGTTACAGTTGGCACATTTTCATGCAAATTCCACGGGGTTTGAATAATTCTGCTTCCAACTGTATGTGGTACAGTTTCATTAAAAACGGCCCATCAAATTGAAACTGGACAAAGCTGTCATAACTGGCTACTCAAAACCGGATCTAAAAGTACATATTTATGATACATTAGATTAATTTCTTACATTTACCAAGGTTTATATCTATCTGGTGATAGATCTAAGCTGATTATTAGCTATAGAAGTGGACAGAAGCAGCTGGCTTTAGCATGTTTAGACTGCAGCCAGGTACAGGTCGCTACAGACAGCTAGAGTCGACCGTATTTTATGAAACTGTATATAATGGTTGGTGCATCAATAGGCTAGGTGTATACAATACATGACATCACCACAGCCCAATTGTTGATGACATCATCTAGTATTGTGTAATAGTGACGTCATGTATTATGAGAGTATTTCTGGGTACAAAGGTCACTGACCAGCCCTATCGTAACACATAGTGGCCAATTCTGCTCTTCAAACGTCCGAGGTTTGAATATATATACTTGCCCAGGCACTCTTCATGTGAGATCACATGAGATGCTGAATGGATGTTGAATGGATGGTTCCTTTTACTCAATGTCTATGCTGAGGCAAGTGAAAGATCCACTCAAAAGGTAAACGCTGAAGATGGCCCAAAATGGTTGGTGATATGCGCGTCTGATTCACTGTACTTATCGACTGGCACAGCGGAAATTCCACTGCTCTTTATTGTATTGGCAATTGTTAATTTGTGGCACTGGTTTCCTATAGTAAATAATGAGAACCCCCTTAAGGCCTCTTAAGTGGCAATCCCACCTTGAGCCTCTGTGCTCAGTTAAGCGAGTAATAGGGTCAAGCCAGGGATTACCTGACATAAAAGATCAGACTGTCTGAGAGACAGTACTTGGTGTATGGCAGCCCAATCCGGGCTGTCTTTTTGATGATTGCACAATAATAAAACACTACAAGCAATAGTGTGTTCTTCATATGTGCCACAAATTCCCAAGAACCTGATTGCACTTACCGATTGGCACAATGGAAATTCTATCGGACTTCATCGTATTGGCAATTGTTAATTCCTCTCCTACTCTGTCATTCGCCCATCCATCGGTGATCAAGATTACGATGCCCCTGCGGCCGGACCGAATGGGCTGTAAAATTTGCTGCCCTCTTTCTAAACCAGCCGCTATGTTGGTGCTGCCTCCTGAAATAATGCAATTGTAATGACTAATGTAATTGAGGAACCTGCTTGATCACAGCCACAGAGTTATAATACCCAGAGGGGATAGTGTAATTGAACCAATGTCAGCCTGTTCAGGGTTAATTTTGGGAAATATGTCAATCCTGCAGATATATGTCCTCACATTAAAGAACAATCACAATGATGTCACTGGTGATTGTGGTGATTATGATGTAACCCTGAAAATCCCACAATCCTTTGCACATGGCCTATGCAAATGAAGAACTGTCATTTCTTTGTAAATTTTATCTTTGATCAAAACCACTAGTTTTCGAAATTGCTTTGTCATTTTTTTTTCTCCAAACATGACATAAGACTTACTTGAGTCGATATTAACTCCATCCATCATTCTGCGGATAAGATTCTTATCACTGGTCAGATCGAAGACTGTGCGTGCACTGGAACTGAAAGTCACCAAAGCGAAACGACTGTTGGTATTTCCTCGACTGAAGGTCTCTATGGCGTTAATGATGAAGTCTTTCGCACTGCGGACCTCATTATCGGTAATGCTGGCTGACACATCCAGGATAAACACAATTTCTGGCAGACCAGTGCAAGCTGAAATGAATGCATTTGACAAATTAACCCTTAGAAAGACAATGATCAAAACAGCTAATATGTTGTAATTCAACTGTGAAGTTACCAGCAGGTGACTCTATATCATATTACTCCCTCTTAGTCCTTAATCTCAGGTACTGTACAGATTTCTGGATGCACTATGTAACTATTTCTAAAACTAACGCATCGGTAATTAAGTTAAACAACTAATTAAGGTTGATTAAGAAGTATTCCGGCTCCCTTAAGACACTTAGAAGGTCCTGGCCAAGTGGGAAGGGTAGAGAAGGAATTCAAATAGGTATAAGAAATCTTTTTTATGTAGTAGCATTAGAGTCTATAATCACGTTATGTCAAAATTATTTATTTTTCATGTGTGCATGTTGTATGTTGCTATGCAGCTGTTTGAATGTGTCTGTGTGGTACTTCTGTGATGCGTCTGTGTGTGATACGTGTAATGTGTGTGTGTGATGTATTGTATCTGTGAAAGTTGTATTGTTGTTATTTATGTGTTGAAGTCTCTCCGAGACAAATTTCATATTTTATGACAATAAAGGATTATCTAATCTTATCTTATCTTATCTTATCTTATCTTACCTTACCTTACCTTACCTTACCTTACCTTACCTTACCTTATCTTATCTATCTTATCTTATCTTATCTTATCGTACCTTATCTTATCTTATCTATCTTATCTTATCGTACCTTATCTTCTTATCTTATCTTATCTTATCTTATCTTATTCAGGGAGGAGATAGTGATTGAAGTTTTGAATAAGGGAAACAGAACCCAAGATTGGGAGCATAATAGCATAAAAGATGCACCAATTTCTTGATTTGTACTTACCCACAGAACTGCCTCCTGGCTGTTGGCAAGCAACCCTAGTTACCGATGTGACTACATTTTGGACCTGTTGGAAATCTGGCGCTCGGAAAACACGATCCCTGCTACTGGTGATTCTCATGAGGGCGCTTTCAAAGTTCTTCTGTGTCACAGCTGTTTGTGTAAAAGTAATGGAAATGGAATTGATAAAAAAATAGAGTAAAAGATAATGAATATTGTGATATATATATATCAATTATTAATTGGAAAGATATATTATTAATGTTTTGGAGATGAATTTTTCATACTTATTTGGTAATAGTTCACTAGTAATTATATTTCAACTGAAGCAAAATAGACTCAGCCAAGTCTACAACGTATTTTACATATGTCAATTATCTATTTATATGTAATTGTTATTTAACATGCTGAACAATTAGTGCTGTAAGAACTTGTTTATGATAAAAGTATTAAAGAATGGCTGATGAATTGAAGAACATAGGAAATCGGTGATGTTTGCATTACCAATGGCGGAGAGTCGAATTCCGAAGCTTCTTGCAGTGCTCGCCTCAGTGTATTCCTGTCCCACTTCTATCGTGGCTTCTCCATCTGTGACCAATACTATCTGTGAACAAAAGTAAGAGTAATCCAGTCATAGATATATATTAGTGGTAATGAACATGTATAATATGGTGTAAATAACAGCCTGGGCAGCAGCAGTAACCCCATCTCCTAGCACTTGGCTAGGAGGGGTACCGTTTCCAGCTCAACTGGTAGAGGTGTGAGGTAGGCTGTTCACGAAATGGTGGCATCCCGGGAACCTCTGCGGGCTGCATGTCCGTTTCATAGGGTAGTTTGAGCCCCGCTCTGCTCACAGCAGGTATATAAATAGGCCTTGTGTGATTGTTGACTTGTGGTGGTGGGTGTCAAAATTGCAAGAGGTCGTTGGGGATGCATTGTTTGTACCTCACCTAAAGATGGTAAGAGGCGATGGAGAGTGGGGGGGGGGGCTAGCTCATTGCTAGTCCACTGGGCTTCCCAACCACTGGGTCCTGGGTTCAAAATTCCTGGTCGAGCCTACGTTGAATGGCTGTTTCATCCATCATCTCATTGCCATGGTCCCTGCCTGTCCTAGTTAATCCAACAATTGCAGAAATACAAGACGTAATGCCCTATTCCACCCACCCGCCAACCCACCTAAGGACTCTAAAGATACAAAAAGGTAGCTAGCTGCATCCAGTGCTTCATGTGGGTCTCCATAATCACACATTTCTTAATTAATATCAAACTTGTTTGCACAATTTGCCCAAATGACACAACGTAGCAACAGAGAATACAATACCTGAGGGCTCTTAGTTCCATCTTGACCCAAGGCTCTTCGTGATTCTCGGATAGCGGCGGCCATATTGGTGTGGCTTCCCAAGTATGAAACTCTTTGTATGACGTTGACGAAGTCTTCGACATTGCTGGAAAAGGTGAATAAATAAATAATAAATAAATATATATATAAATCAATTCATTCATTATTTTTGCTCGAAAAACTTTTCTGAATTCAGATTCAAAAAGTTTATTGATGTTTACTTATAGGAGGAATATATACCATCCTGCTGCTGCACACGTTTTGCGGCAAGGGATATCTGCAGGTGCAAGGGCTAGCTGCAGCTGCAGATAACATTGTTCAAACTTTGAACTTGAAAGCATGACTGAAAGAGGTTCCTGTCAGTCATTTCATATGAAAAGTATAGTAATTATGGCTGCTACGGGCAGGCCCCCGGATCCGCAAGTGGCCCTCCCTTCTATTTTTTCAGAGCATCGCAGCAGAGCCTTTATTTAAGTTTGGCCTCTATTCGGGGTGGGCCTCTACTCGAAGTGGGCCTCTATTCGAGGTGGGCCTCTATTTTAGATGGGCCTCTATTCGAGGTGGGCCTCTACTGTTTTAAGAGCAACAAAGGGCACCCACAAAATGTGAGAGTTTTACAAAAATATCTCGAGAGGACCTCATATTCTCGGATTTTCACTTCAAAGGTCAAATAAATTGTCTGCATGTGGGGATTGTGGGGAAGGGGGAGGAGGAGGATGCTTCTATTTGAGGGAGGCCTTTATTTTTTTGGAAGGCAGCTACTCTGGGCTTCCTTTTGAGGTGGGCCTTTATTTGAGGGGGGCGTTTATTCGTTTAAATATGGTACTTGTTTAGGTGAAATTAAGTAGGAATATAGCCAATTTTGTAGGATACTAAGATCTGTGAAGTCAGCTATCTGGTGCTGTAAATGGGCTTGTTTGCAAAAATGAAGCCATGAAACTTAGTTCTAATGCTTGAATATTGTTTCTGGGGTCCTCATAATTAGTTTTGGTAGGTTGGTTGGTTGGTTGGCTGTCGGATGTAAACCAACTTTCGACCAATTTTTCTCAAGTAGATAGGCTTTAATGCAATAATGAAGCAAAATTAAATTTACTGTGACTGATTTTTATATTTTTTTACATTTGACAAGTTCAAGTAAATGCACAGTAGCCAGTGCCAAGTAGTTAACTTCAAGGCCACTCAAGTAAATGCCAAGAAGCCAGCAATGCTAGGTAGCTGACTTCCAGATGTTTCAAGTAAATGCCAAGTAGCCAGCGCTAAAGCCCCCTTCACACATAGCCGGATCACATGCCGGAGTGTCCCGGAGTAAAATTTCTTTCACTCCGGGGTGGTCCGGGAACAAGAGCTGAAAATGTCAACAAAAAAAGAAATGTTTGGCAGTGTGTACACGATGGCAATATGGTGTCAACAAGGAGCAACACGGTCCTTACATGGATGAATACGGTCGCTACACGGATATGTACGGTTGAAACACGCCGATGCCCGGTGCAACACGGAGAGGTCCTCGGTTGGTCCTTGTACTCTCCGGCATACATGGCGGTGAATTTTTCATGCCCGGTTGACGCCGGACTTAGCCGGAGATAACACGAAGTATGCAATACGGAGATTCCCGGCAGAGTCTACTGGGAGTCTACACGGATCAACAAGAAAAATTGAATATGTTTAATTTTCCCCCGGAGGCCCACGGTGGTCCCGGATCGCCCTGGACAATGCCGGACAATGCCAGAAATAAACATGAGGTCTACACGGTATTCCCCGGAGTATGCCGAAGTGATACTCCAGGATGCTCCGGCGTCTGATCCGTCTAGGTGTGAAGGGGGCTTAAGTAGCTAACTTCAAGGCCACTCAAGTAAATGCCAAGAAGCCAGCACCAGGTAGCTGACTTCAAGATGTTTCAAATAAATGCCAAGTAGCCAGCGCCAGGTAGCTGACTCCACAGATCTAGGATACTAAATTATCTAGGAATACTTTTTTGGAACTTACTTGTATCTTTTCAGCCATGCTATGATATTAGCAGTGTCACTAAACGCCACAAGACCAAATCGGACTTGAGAATAACGTCTGTCCATGGACCGAGCTAGGTCTGAGACAAAATTTTTCAGCCTTCCGAAATTTCCTGCTCTCGTAGTCTCAATGCTACCAGAACGGTCCATGGCAAATATAATGTCGACTGCCATACATGTAGTCGGGACTGGACACGAAAAAAATAAAAATTAAAAATAGCGGAATGGAATAAGTACTGACAAGATAAGTATTTGATAAAGTCATCATAGTTGTTAAATTTTAAAAAATATTTACATTTATTTATGTCATCATTTAATATGTTTCTGTTATTTCCTCGAATTTTTTTTTACAGAATCAGTTAGTTATGATCCACTATGTCTGAGAAGTAAAATGAGTAATAAGAGTGAAAAGACTATATTATTAACCACAACTTACGATCTCTAACGGTTTCGCTTGGGCAGTAACTGGAAATATAGAATTTAAATCTAATAAGGTGAGAGGAGAAAAAATTACATAAGATAAGATATGATGAGATAGGATAAGCAGAGACAAGATAAGGAGAGCTGAGACAAGGTAAGACAACATATTAGATGAGATATGGTGAGATAGGATAAGCTGAGACAAGATAAGGAGAGATGAGACAAGGTAAGACAAAATATAGGATGAGATATGGTGAGATAGGATAAGCTGAGACAAGATAAGGAGAGGTGAGACAAGGTAAGACAAAATATAAGATGAGATATGGTGAGATAGGATAAGCTGAGACAAGATAAGGAGAGCTGAGACAAGGTAAGACAAAATATTAGATGAGATATGGTGATATAGGATAAGCTGAGACAAGATAAGGAGAGCTGAGACAAGGTAAGACAACATATTAGATGAGATATGGTGAGATAGGATAAGCTGAGACAAGATAAGGACAGATGAGATAAGGTAAGACAAAATATAAGATGAAATAAGATATGAGATAAGAAGAGATGAGTATAAAATGTGATGAGATGAGATGAGATAAGATAATGAAACTTGTTTTGTCTTTGGTATTATCGACAGGGCGGGTATTATCGACACTTAAATTAGTTTGTTAACAAAATTGTTAACATTCTTATGTGAGTGTCGATAATACCCTCCGTTACGGTATGTTGGAACCAATTTTATTAAATAGATGAAACTATTGTACCTACCTGGTTGCTTGAACAACATTGGTGACTAGGGGCACGGAATTCAAGGTATCGAAAGTTTGACTGTAAAAAATCATATTTGATCGGGATGTGATGTCTTCCAGGTTCCTGTGGTTGACATCACGCGTGACTCCTGAAAATATCAATTAATGATTAATTTGAAGAACCATAATGCAAAGTGTACAGCATGTCTTTTATGCTCAAAGATAGGGGATATATCACATTGATAGCTTTACTAAGACTAGTATGATACACTGACTAAATTCTGCTTTCCTCAGATTGTTCCATCCAAACCCTCACCCCCCCTCCCACCCCCTCACAAATAAAAAAAGAAAGAAACTGAGTATATTAAAAACCCCACAAAAAAAGTTCAGATATAAGGTGTTTGACGATTCTTTCTTGAAATTATTTGTCTCACTTCATAAGATGGCAACTCTGTACAACACGCATAACCTCAGTAATAGTGGATTTTCACGGAAGGTTCCCTGTATTTCCACCAGGTGGCTATGACAGAATATTGCAATTCTATTGGCTGAAAAAGTTCCCGCCCTTGATTCTGATTGACTAAAGCAAAGTGCATCCTAGTAGCAGTATTTTTAGTGCATTTTAATGTATATTTGACATCTTATCATTTAGTTGATTTCTGTTATTTCCCAGAGAAAATTGTATTTATGGAATCAGTTAGTTATGATCTACAATGTCTGAAAAACAATATGAGTAATAAGAGCAGAAGAAAGACTGAAATCAGGGCTGCTCAGTGAAATGTCTCTCACAAACCCTCCACTGTATACTTAGATAACAAAAATGATATTTTTCATTAATTATGAAATTTCCCTCTAACCACTTTTTATGTTAATTCAATTTTATTTATCTTTTATCTAATCCCTTCATAGCGATGTATTTACTAATGTTAAAATGTACTTTCAAATGAAATCCCCTGGTGGCAGACATGCTAGCGGCTGTATGCCAAAATGTCTGTCTCCAACACCATATTTAAACTTATTGTATACAAATACTTTTATTGTAAAAATGATTATGATTATGGTTGGAATGGAATAAATACATCTCTCTCTCTCTCTCTATTTGTTAGGAGTTTACGCACCGACAACAATCCTCTTTATTCCAGCTCTTTCGAGTTCATCTGCAATCGTTTTCACCCTTGCTGTTGATCCTACATTATGTTCTCCATCAGTGATCATAATGACAGTTTTACTTCTCGTTCCACTTGCAGCGCGAGGTGCAGCATTCAGAATATCTCGAGAAGTACTGAGAGCGTCATACTGGTTTGTCGTACTGCGCTGATTTTGAGCATTGCGGATTGCTAGGATCACTTGCTGGTTGTTGCTAGTATTAAAAAGCAAAGCTCTAATTAAAAAAAAGACCTGTACCAGACTTGTGTGATAGCATATTATAATAGTCAATAATAGTTTCGTAGGGTTAGGAAAAATTCTACTTAAGATGATACAATTGACCTGTAAATATATATATATACATATAACAAAAAGAAACATCTTCCAGGGTGGGTTTTCGTACCCTAGTTCCCCCAGCCCTACACAGTAGACCAATGCTTTAGACCACTCAGACACGTCTGCAGGCCATAGATAGCCCAACCTTTCTGGGAAATAAGTGCTTGCTCTGAGTGTATGCAGGTCATGTGCTGCATTAACTGGAAGAACCATGTTGTTTTAAAGTATGTCTAAAAAGTTTATGCATTTTGAATTCGGTAACCAAGGACTTTTTGCCAAAATTAGCTAAAACTATGGTCATACATCACACTTTCCCAAATAGAGGTTTGCCTTATAAGGTCATTCCTAATATGGGCATGCACAAAAAGTGATGACAAAACTTAACCAGGTATGTCCTCAAAATTATAATTTGGATTTTAGTAGTACTCTTAAGCAGTCTGATATGTTAGTATGAGGTATTCAAGATTGAGATCTAGTATGAAAAGTTATCAAAAAACTTATACAGATGCAAAGATGTTACTTTCCATAATTTGTAACTAAACTGAGAATCAAAAACTTATCACCCTTATTTTGATTTGGGTGATTAACACTGAAACTTCTTTCAAGGTAACCATGATAACACAAATCCTTAATATTTTGTGATTGGAAGTTTGAGAATATGTTGAATGAAGACTTCTTTAAAAATACACCAAAAAAGAATGAGGCCCTTAGGAGTTAAGTAGCAACAAACTAGGGGTGATGGTGATCAGGTATTGTTATAAGTGTGGCAAATTATTTCTTACCTAGTGATGTCCATAATCTTCCGTGCTGAAGCACTGAAAGTCAGAGCACCGATTCGGACCTGAGGATAACGAGAAACTAACTGACGAACAAGCCCAACGGCAAAGTCTTGCATCAATTGCCAGTTGTTCGCACCCTTGTCCAAAATGCTACCGGACGCATCAATGGCCAGCACGACATCAGCTTGTTGCTGAACACAGGGAGCTAGAAATGTAAAAAAAAAAACATATTAGAATATATTGTGAATGAGGAGGAGACAATGGATGATGAGGAGACAATCTGCTGTGTTTCTGGATGCTGGAATTGACTCTAAGAAAACAGCAGAATAACCTGACTCTCTTCAGGGGTGAAAGTTTTACTCTTCAGTAAAAGGTTTATGTCTTGGTTGGAGCGATTTTTGACATACAGTCACACCAAAAATTAATCAGACACCACAGGCGTTCGCCAATGTGATACCTTATTAAACAGTAATGTTTACAGTATAGCTTACACTGCGCTATCATGTTGGCGAATGCCTTTGTATTAGTAAAGTGTTTACCGTTAAGAGCTGACACCGAGCTATCACGTTGGTGAATGCCTGTGTATTAGTAAAGTATTTACCGCTAAGAGCTGACACCGTGCTATCATGTTGGTGAATGCCTGTGTATTAGTAAAGTGTTTACCGCTAAGAGCTGACACCGTGCTATCACATTGGCGAACGCCTCTGCAGACACTTTTGACATTTCACCAATATATAACCCTCCGTAACTTGTAATCTACATTAGTGAATACATTGAAATCCCAGACTCAGAAAGCTATGGACATTTACATAACAATGATACAGTCGAATCTAGTGTCACCTTAAGGTGCATTACTTTTACTATGGTTCAAATCTGCATAATATTCTGACAGTGTCTGAATAATTTTTGGTGTGACTGTATAAGGCTCTACTCCTCATGTAGATTAACAACCCAATACAGTAAAGACTCGTTATGATGAACACTTGGGTTCTTAATGCTTTTGTTCTTACAATGAATTATTCAGATGGCTGAAGCAGTTTGAGAGAGATATGTTTATTCCAATCATAAATAATTTTTGTTTACAATAAATGCAATAGTATGCTAGCATGTCTGCCGCCGGGGAATTTCATTTAAAGATACAATTTTACATTTGTTATACATGGCTATGTGGGGATTTAAACAAAGATAAACAATCCAACTGAAACAAGTTTCAAACAACATAGAAAGAACATAGAAAGTGGTCAGAAGGATATTTTCATTATTTCAAAAACCTTTATATGATTTATTTATTTAATTTTTACATAAGTAGACAGTAGAGGGGTTTGTGGGTTTGTGATAGCCTTGTGTTTCCCAAACCGATGTTTGGATAGCGAGACATTCGGATGACGGAAGCCGTTATAATGAGACTTGACTGTGAACAGTATAAATTCACAGTATAAATTGCATGACTATTATGAACAAGACTAACCTGCTGGTGATCCTCTAGGACAGGCAGCCAATGAAATGATAGAATTCATCTGCGAAACACTGTAAGTTGGGTTGGAAATGACGTGACTGTTCCTTTGGCTGTCTTCAACAAGGCCTCGCAAGGTGTCCGTGTTGACATAATCTCCAACACCTGAAGAAGATATTGGATGGTATGGTTTAGTAACAAAACAAATTGGATGGTATGGGGCATGGTTTAATGTACAGAAAAACAAATGGATAGTACGATTTCCATGAAACAAAACAATATGGATGGTATTACCAACCGAATGGATCATATGGTTTAGTGTAATAAATATGACTCACTGAAAACATCGCAATGGTATGGTTTACTCTAACAAGTTGGATTATATGGTTTAGTGTAACAAAATAAAGCTGATGGCATGGTATAGAACAAATTGAGCGAAATGTCCAATCGAAACATTGCATGGTACAGTTTAGTGTAACAAAACAAATTGGATTATATTGTTTGATGAAACAAAATTAATCAGATGGTACACTGTATTGCATCATGATATCTTAGATTGTGAAGAACTACCCAGTACTTACATTGTCATTAGCAGGTATTTATTGTGTTGTTTTATTAGTAAATACACTGTTTGATATAATTTACTTATTACATTATTTGATGTCATCTAAATAAGACATCATCCACTGAACTAAATATTATACAAGTCCCACCACTGAGAAAATGACATACAATGATTCAACATACCATATACTATGATATTAATTCCTGCCCTTCTCATGGAATAAGCGACACTGGACTCAGCTCCTCTTTCTCGTGAAGGTACTCCATCAGAGAACAGGATAACATGGCGTTGTCTGGAGCGGTCGGTCAAGAGACGTTGAGCTTGGCGAAGACCGTCTGCGATATTAGTTGCAATTTCTTGAATACCACGGTTATGTGCTGCATTTCGAATAGTATTTGCCACGGATTGCCTGAAGTTTCAATATTTGGAAAAATATACATGAATGATAAAATTAATTCCTAAATCTTAAAATAATTTTTTTTAAATTTCTTTATTGTAACCCCCATAAAATTGTGGAAAATTATACCACAGTAAACTGTTGTGAACGGTAAAATAAGACAAGCAGTTGAAATAAAATTCATACTAAAAATTGTGATGAAAAAGCCTGAGTCAACAAACTGACTAGTACTAACTCCGGCATCCAGCGCTTAATATAATTATCATGGAATGTAAGGTACCGTAAAGAATCTGTTATTCCACAACTCGTGAAATGTACATTGAATTTTTCAAAGTGGTAAATACAATTTATTGGATCATGACCAAATGACAGGAATTTATGCAGTAAAGTATTCCTAACAACTCTGCCAAACTTGACTGGGGAAAACACGTTCAACATATGAATTTATGCAGTAAAGTATTTCTGACATCCCTGCCAACCTTGAGTGGGGAGAACATGTTCAACATATCACATCAAAGGCTTCATCCAGAGTTATTTTTCTGAGGATATTGAAACGCGCTGGAATACCTCCACCTGAAATCTATATACACATTAACCACTCAACCGATACATGAGTACGCGTGTGAGGTTTGGCATCATGGCCTAACCAAGATGCTCTCAAGCTCCAGAACATCTTCAAAAGAGAGCAGATGCGACATATGAAGAGGCTCTCAATTCGTTATCAGCGGAGAATCTCCATGAAAGGCGTGAAGAGAGATGCAGCAAATTATTTCATGACATTTGTGATTCTTGTCATAGACTCAATTAAGCAACAAATCATTAGTATATATGCATATATATATTGAATAATGAAAGCGACAACAAACTGCCTTGCTTCATTCCTTTAGATACCTGGAAGGAAGGGTCAATTCTGTGATCCTATCTAACACATGCATGACTTCATCTTTGTACCAACTGCATATAAGTAGCCAATTGGTATCTTATTGCAGTTTATATAACAAGCCATCATGCCCGATGCAGCCAAAACACTTTTCAGCATCTAACCTGCAAATGCATATAGGTGACCCGCCTCTACTATTGACATGCGAAATAGTGTCGTTAATAAGAGATACAGCGAAGTTGGCACTCAGACACTTTCTGAAACCAAATTGACAGTCAGAGGGAGTGAAATTTGCCGTAAGTAACAATCCAACCAATTTAGACAAAGTAGAACTTAGAGTTATAGATCTATAACAGTAAGGAGGATTTGCCAACAACAAACGTTTTTACATACTCATCATGACATTTTTATTATTTGCATTATGTGTCTTTATAATATTTACCAAAGTCCTCTGCTTTAAGTGAGGACTGTATTGCACATTGTTGTTGATGCTTAAGTTTGTTCCAGAAACCTTTCATTTTTTTCTTCCCATACAAATGGTTACTCTTGGTCATCCTTGACCATACATGATTCATTCGCCAAGTATTTTATGCATACTCGCGCTAATTTGTAGAACACTCCTGGTTGCGCTTGACACCCAAGAGCATACTTGGAGAGTGCAAAAAATGTTAAACATGTTTAAAACTTAGGCGGACGTTCTACGAGTGATTGTTTATATTAGTTACATAACTCATTCGGGAGTCAGTCTACAAACGTTGTACGTACGTTCTTCTTGGTTTAAATTCCTTTTAATTGTACAACTTTAAAATATCATACATTATTGGCAAATTAAAAGAAAAATATATTCATATTGGCCAGCTGTGCTAAATGTCCCAAGTTCAAAACCTGACATGGACACTCTTCATGAGTTATGTTTGGAATCACAAAAAAGTATTAACAATTTCGATAATAAACGCGAAATAATAACAGCAATCAGTTAATATGATAATGCTGCTAAAAATGATTGTGCAAAATATATGGATGGGTTTATTTCAACCTTGGTCATAACGAGTGTAAATTTACAATCAAATAATTGAGTGTTTCCAAACTTTTAAACAGCATAGTATAACCTCTCAGATTGCATGAGACGTTAGATTAGTGGTGCCCCTTGTGCTTGATGTCAAAGCTGAGGCAAGCAAAAGACCCCATCCATGGGGTAAATGATTAATGCTATAGACTAAGATTTATATTCTAAAAAAAATTATTACATCTAAATGCAGCTGACCATAAAGTTCAGAAAATAACATTGTGAAAATATTATGGCACTTACGAATTACTGCCAATCTGGGAAATGACTCTTCCAAAGTCGCTGTATATCACTACTCCGATTCTAGTGTTGCGGTCAGAGTTGGAAAGAGCAGCAGCAAGCATCTCAGCGAATTGTTTTAAGCTATTCCAGACAGACAGAATGACTGAGGAATCCATAACCAAGACTATGTCCCTAGTGCATTGGCTGGGTGCTGAAAATGCAGATTTCAGTCACTGTATTGCTGGTTTTAAACATGCTATTGAAGAACTTCAACTGCACATACATCGATTAACAAAAGATAACACTTAATTTTCTGCACACTTCTGGCTTAAGGTTTCAGTGGAAAAAAAATTTCTGTTGCTGCCAATTACAGTAAAAATGCCTTGTGTATTATTATTAGAATGCTCAAACACATCCAATTGCAGTTTCTTTTTTTAAATTAGAGATCTTTACTTATGGAGTAACATGTATTCACAATATTAAGATATATATCAACAGTTTTAGTTCTTAATTTGTTTCATTGTATAAATTAGACTAACGTGGTGGTGGTGGTGCGTTAAGACAGGCGGCCAATGAAACGACAGAATTCATCTGCGTAACACTGTAAGTTGAGTCAACGAAGACATGAGTGTTTCTTTGGTAGTCTTCGACAAGGGTTTGTAGGGTATCTCTATTGACAGTTTCTCCAACGCCTGAAGAAGATATTGAATTTAGTGTGATTAAACAATATCATTATTTCAATGGAAATCAATATTACCACATCTAGATGGTCTTGCTATAGTGTAATGATATCTGGTTTAACTCAGCTTATACCCTGCGGTAATATTACCACATGCAAACAATTCTTTGTATGTTTTTTTTAGTCAAAACTAAATATAAACATTGTTTAATATAATTTACTTGATGTGGGCATTTGTAATAAACACAGGAAGTGATCCAACCATTATTCGATGTCATAAACATGCACATGAGCTCCAGATCTCACACAAATGCCATCATTGAGCATGTCTATTTTGCCAGGCAACAGTTGCACTACAATCTAATAAAATCAAGAAAATGACACACAATAATTCCACATACCATATATAATGATATTAATTCCTGCCCTTCTCATAGAATAAGCAACACTGGACTCTGTTCCGCTTTCTCGTGTAGGTATTCCATCAGAGAACAGGATCACATGGCGTTGTCTCGAGCTGTCGGTCAAGAGACGTTGAGCTTGGCGAAGACCGTCTGCGATATTAGTTGCAATTTCTTGTATACCACGGTTATGTGCTGCATTTCTGATGGCATATACCATGGATTGCCTGAAGTTTAAATTTATATGGAAAAGCAAATGTTAAATTTCAATGAGAAAAATTGCACAAATGTAGTACAAAATTTACTCACAATGTAGTCCACTTACAATCCCTAAGCTGGTTGTTTGCGCAAATAACAATTAATTTAAGGGAAGGTCTTAGATATTATACACTGACCTATATAATCAAACACACTCTCCTTGATTCACATATGTACTAATACTTCTGACCTGTTGCTGTGCCAACCAAATGAAATTTCACCTCTAAGCCTACTAAGCCTTATCATTTCATCATGACATCTGCCTGTAGCTGGACTATAAGGTGACTAAACATGAGAATACAAATACTTACGAATAACTGACGAGCTGTGAAATAACTCTTCCAAAGTCGCTGTATGTCACTACTCCGAATCGAGTGTTGCGGTCAGAGTTTGCAAGAGCGACAGTAACTGTCTCAGCAAATTGTTTTAAGCTATTCCAGACCGAAAGATCAACTGAAGCATCCATAATGAGGACTACATCCTTAGCACATTGGCTGGGTGCTGAAAATGCAGATTTGGGTTACTGTATTTATAGTTTAAAACATGCAATGGAAGAATTACAACTGATCAAACCCAGATCAACAAAATACATCATAAAACAACAACCGCATGAGACATCTTTGTGATTTTTCATTATTGTGATGTCAAATTTCTGCGGGATATCATAAAAACATGAAATCTG
Source organism: Alitta virens (assembly GCA_932294295.1). Lineage (NCBI taxonomy): Eukaryota > Metazoa > Annelida > Polychaeta > Phyllodocida > Nereididae > Alitta > Alitta virens. The sequence goes on along the minus strand of OW028585.1, from coordinate 12,272,921 downwards.
AAAAGACTGTCCATTTTATAACACTGTTACCCCTGGATATTGCTCTGTGATTATTAGCTGGTATTTACCTCAAAAGCTGGCTGGTGAATTTTCGAAAAATTATGAATAAATTGCTACATGAAAGGAGTAAACTTCTATTTTCCAATGGGTTGTCTACTCTGTTGTACAGTAGCTTAACTCCCTACAAGAAGCACTATGTGTCATGTTACTTGAACTGGTTAATCTCAATTGGGATAGGAGTTGACTTTCTTCCTGTGATTTTTAGTAAAACGCTCTACTGCACTTGCAGGGTTAAGCTGCTTAATTTTTTCCCCAAATTCATTGTTGTTGAGTGAGGTGTTGCCAAATGCTAAACATTACTAATATTACTCATTAACCATTATTTGTTTTTTTGTATGTGATAGTATATGTTCTTAATACAAAGATATACGATAGCATCTCCAGTGGTTCTTTTGTTTCATTGTATAACAAATCAGACTAACTTGGCGGTGGTGGTGGTGGAGGTGGTGTTTGTGTTCTAGGACAGGCAGCCAATGAAACAACACGATTTGCCTCTGAAACGCTGTAAGTTGGATTTAAGAGGACATGAGTATTTCTTTGGTGGTTTTCAACAAGGCCTCGCAGGGTGTCTTGATTAACAGAGTCTCCAACACCTGAAGAAGATATATTGGATGGAATGGTTTATATAACAAAAAATATCATTATTTCAAAGGGAATCTCAATATCAAAATGTATAGATGGGACTGACTTTTGTATGATACTCAAGAAAATGGCATAAAATGATTTAACATACCATATATAATGATATTAATTCCTGCCCTTCTCATAGAATAAGCAACACTGGACTCTGTTCCGCTTTCTCGTGTAGGTATTCCATCAGAGAACAGGATCACATGGCGTTGTCTCGAGCTGTCGGTCAAGAGACGTTGAGCTTGGCGAAGACCGTCTGCGATATTAGTTGCAATTTCTTGTATACCACGGTTATGTGCTGCATTTCTGATGGCATATACCATGGATTGCCTGAAGTTTAAATTTATATGGAAAAGCAAATGTTAAATTTCAATTAGAAAAATTGCACAAATGTAGTACAAAATTTACTCACAATGTAGTCCACTTACAATCCCTAAGCTGGTTGTTTGCGCAAATAACAATTGATTTAAGGGAAGGTCTTAGATATTATACACTGACCTATATAATCAAACACACTCTCCTTGATTCACATATGTACTAATACTTCTGACCTGCTGCTGTGCCAACCAAATGAAATTTCACCTCTAAGCCTACTAAGCCTTATCATTTCATCATGACATCTGCCTGTAGCTGGACTATAAGGTGACTAAACATGAGAATACAAATACTTACGAATAACTGACGAGCTGTGAAATAACTCTTCCAAAGTCGCTGTATGTCACTACTCCGAATCGTGTGTTGCGGTCAGAGTTTGCAAGAGCGACAGTAACCGTCTCAGCAAATTGTTTTAAGCTATTCCAGACCGAAAGATCAACTGAAGCATCCATAATGAGGACTACATCCTTAGCACATTGGCTGGGTGCTGAAAATGCAGATTTGGGTTACTGTATTTATAGTTTAAAACATGCAATGGAAGAATTACAACTGATCAAACCCAGATCAACAAAAGACATAATAAAACCACAACCACCAGTAAAATCCTTGTTATTTTGTTATTATTGTCATATTTCTGCAGGATTGACATATTGTGAAAAACTAACACCGAACAGGCTGTAATTAGTTCAATTACACTGTGTCCTGTGGGTATTACTTCATGATTCAGAAAAGTTTTCAGCGAGAATATATCTCAAAGGCTGGATGGTGCATTAGCGACAATTTAGTAAAAGTACTCCGAGGAAGGAGGAAACTACTGAACCTGAATGAACATCTGTAAGGATCAAAGTGATTTGTAAACTGACTCTTTACAAAGTAATTTTTTGGTGGAGTAGCCTTATACACAATGCAAATACTTGGTTGTAGTACAAAGGTCTGACGTAAGTCTGACATGAGTCTCTACTCGTAGGGTAAACTTGCTTTTTTTTTCTGCAAGTGTTGGTGACCTTGAATAAGGTGTAGCCAATCAGCTGGTCTGAGCCAATCTGAATGCTGCATTGTCATCAAGCAATGGTGGCTATTGGACATTGCTTAGTATATTAGGCGTTGTTGGTGGAAACCACTCATCACGGATAAATCTGATTTGATAGATGAGATCATTACACATTTACAATTTTTATTGTAAATTGAATATAGACTTACTTGGCGGTGGTGTTATTGGACAGGCAGCCAATGAAACAACCGAATTCATCTGCGAAATGCTGTAAGTTGGATTGACGATGACATGAGTGTTTCTTTGGTTGTTTTCAACAAGGCCTTGCAGGGTGTCTTGATTAACAGAGTTTCCAACACCTGAAGAAGATTTTGTATAGTATGGCTTAACAAAATAATATCATTTCAGTGGGAATCTCAGTATCAAAACATCTATGGGTCTGACTATTGTATGATGATATCTGATTAGATGTGAAGAATTATGGCAAGTATTTCCCAGTATTTATTCTAAACTAAGTAAACATTTTGTTTGAAATGATTTACTTGTAATGGGATTCTCAAAATTAATAGAGCAGGGTTGTCCAACCATTGTTAAATGAGACCTCATCAAATGCACTCAGTTGTCTTTGGCCAAGTACCCAAAGTATGGCATTGCATGGTATTAGATCAGGCAGCAGTTGAAGTGGGATCTGCCGAACTCAAGAAAAGGACATAGGATAATTCAACATACCATATATAATGATATTAATTCCAGCCCTTCTCATAGAATAAGCAACACTGGACTCTGCTCCGCTTTCTCGTGTAGGTATTCCATCAGAGAACAGGATCACATGACGTTGTCTTGAGCTATCGGTCAAGAGACGTTGAGCTTGGCGAAGACCGTCTGCGATATTAGTTGCAACATTTATACCACGATTATGTGCTGCATTTCTGATGGTATTTGCCAAGGATTGCCTGAAGTTTACATGTGGAAATATAAATGTGAGTTCCAGATAGAACAAGTGTGCAAAATGTTAGCCCAGCAAGCAACGCCCTCTTTTGCGTCCGCGTTCGCAGAATGAGGGCCATGCTGCAGTCTTTATATTTTTTCATGGGACTATATGTGCACACAGTATTACAGTCTTCCTATCTACCTAAATCTATTTTATACTGAAAAATAATGAGTGCACACACTATTACTAATCTTGACACGCTGTTATTTTTCCACAATAATCATTTCAGCTATCATTTTCATGCAATGAATCGGCAATTTCACTTTTACTTCCTCAAAATTGATAATGTTATCACTGAATGACTTATTCATCTCGGATAAAAACCTAATTACTCATTTTCAATGATATAAACTGATGATAGTTTGCACTGCTCCGTATCCTATCCAGACAATATTTATTCGACCTGTTGCAAAATACCACGAAAAACGACAGGACTGCTGCCAGGCTAGCAAAATGTAGTACAACAAAATTGACTAATGACGTCAATCAGTACACTAGCAATGTGACAGATTTTAAAGAAGCAGTTATGCTAGAAATGCACTGATTTGTGTTCATATAGAATCTCTCCATCAGTGTTGAAATCAGTTATCAACACACTATCCAATATTCTTTAAATAATTATTATAACAATTAATTGGGTAATTTTTTTACACTTATTTGGAATTTGAAATATGCAGCATATATGCCTTTGTAGCAGCAGGTTAGCCTTATGGTTTGACATTACATAACAAACTGTTCAGCTGAGCTGAATGTTCTGGGTACTAACTTGCACTTGCACTCTGTAATTAACACTACTTCTTAGCAAGATGTCAGTTGAATAAGATGTTAATAATAGTAGGTTTCAAAACAAATGTCCTGCTGTTTTTCGGTTATGTTTTTTCATAGACGATATGCCCAGCTTTCTTGCTATAAAAGCACTTCTTTGATACAATTCACTTAAATTTTGATATATTCTCCAGATTAAATTGCAAAATTAAATATCATTTGTAGGAAAAAAAGTAGGAAACTTATAGTTTATTGGTACTGAGAGCGGATTATGTGCATTAGAAAGATGAGGTTTGACTTGTTAATTACAGTTCTGTTCATTTTGTGCTGCTCCACGCTCTATATGATAAAATATGACCAATGAGTGGACATATGACCAATAAGTGGACATTATATATAGTGCATCACTTTAGTGCTGCCTTGTGCTGGTACACTGGGACAATATAAGACACACAAGCTGTGACTTAACTGGTTGTGCATTAATAAGCTGACTAAATTTTAGAACGGACAATATATAACACTTACGAATAACTGCCAAGCTGTGAAATAACTGGTTGTGTATTAATAAGCTGAGTAAATTTGCAGAACAGATAATATATGACACTTATGAATAAATGACAAGCTGTGTAATAACTGGGTGTGCATTAATAAGCTGAATACATTTTAGAACAGACAATACTTATGAATAACTGACAAGCTGTGTAATAACTGGTTGTGTATTAATAAGCTGAGTAAATTTGCAGAACAGATAATATATGACACTTATGAATAAATGACAAGCTGTGTAATAACTGGGTGTGCATTAATAAGCTGAGTAAATTTGCAGAACAGATAATATATGACACTTATGAATAAATGACAAGCTGTGTAATAACTGGGTGTGCATTAATAAGCTGAATACATTTTAGAACAGACAATACTTATGAATAACTGACAAGCTGTGTAATAACTGGTTGTGCATTAATAAGCTGAGTAAATTTGTAGAACAGATAATATATGACACTTATGAATAAATGACAAGCTGTGTAATAACTGGGTGTGCATTAATAAGCTGAGTAAGTTTTAGAACAGACAATATATGACACTTATGAATAACTGACAAGCTGTGTAATAACTGGTTGTGCATTAATAAGCTGAATAAATTTTAGAACAGACATTATATGGCACTTATGAATAACTGACAAGCTGTGAAATAACTGGTTGTGCATTAATAACTAAGTTTTAGAACGGACAATATATGACACTTATGAATAACTGACAAGCTGTGTAATAACTGCTTGTGCATTAATAAGTTGACTAAGTTTTAGAACGGACAATATATGACACTTATGAATAACTGACAAGCTGTGTAATAACTGGTTGTGCATTAATAAGCTGAGTAAATTTTAGAACAGACAATATATGTCACTTATGAATAACTGACAAGCTGTGAAATAAATTGTCGAGTATTGATAAGATGACTAAATTTTAGAACAGACAATATATGACACTTACGAATAACTGCCAAGCTGTGAAATAACTCTCCCAAAGTCACTATATATCACTACTGCGATTCGAGTGTTGCGATTAGTGTTTCCGAGATTGCCAGCAACCAAAGCAGCAAACTCCTTTAAGCTGCGCCAGTCGGTCAAAGTGACCGAGGCATCCATAATGAGGACTACGTCTTTAGCACAATCGCTAGTTGCTGAAAACACAGATTAGGTTTATTCAATGGTTTTATGCTGAGGAATAGTGTGAACTGACCAAATGCAGAAGAAAATTACATTCCACTTTGACACCATTCTGTCTTTATTTTTAACATAAAAACCCCAAAAATTCAATATTGGTTGTAATTCCCAATAGTATTTTGTGAATCACAAGTGACTGGATAAACATTCATTGAGAAAAGTGAGAAAGGTTTCTGTACACCCAATAAATTAACATGATTTTGGGGAGTAAAAGTTCATGAATTTGTTTTGATCGTCAAACATGGTAATCACATTTTTTATTTTGCAAATTATTTCTAGTACTTAACATTCAAGCTCAAATTTTCCATCCAGTATTTACCACAAAAGTTGACTTTTGCATTAGCAATAATTATACACAAAACAACCAAACATTGGTTGATACCAACATTTTAGTAAAAGAAAAAAAAGTACTAACGTTCAATTACACCCTGACTCTGGCACATGACCTTTAGTAAAGGAGATATATGATTTACAAGGTCAAGGTAATCATCAGACAAGACGACCCTGTTGTCGGAAGCTGTTTGTCGCATAAGAGCCTGATCAACTTGTCCACGAATTCCAACTGAGACGATCTTTACGTCATTTCGGTTCTTGAGCCTTTGAGCCACGAAGAGCTCATTTCCGTCTGAAAGTAAAATTTATTGTAAAATGCTTAGATGCTTCTGATTTTCAACTATCAAATGTCAAATGTTTTTTAGCTGTGTTGTCAACATTACAAATATCTAAATGTTGGAACAATTTTTACTTGGGTATTTTTTTTAGGACATTTGTTGAGACTGAACTAAACGAAGTTAGACCATTATTTGTCGATTGGTGACTATCCAATACCACAGTTATTTTTGGCCTTGAACTGATAACCCTAATTAACTTTAATTGGCTATGGCCTCTTAAGAAGAACGATGATCAACCTAAGAAGCATTTAGGAACTAGTAAAATGTTCCTACGTTTCACTACGAATATCTTTGAAGTCAAATACCATAGCTGATCGTAGCAAAATCGCAGCAATTCGTCACCCTCCCCCCTTTCGGCACATCAAGTTCAGCTACTTAGCGTAACGATCCTCCATGCTACGACTTTGTACGACGTCCTACGATGTGCTATGATGGACCTACGAATTCTTAGCTATAAACCAAAAGGCGTAGGTCTGAAATAAGTTTTGGTCTACTTAAATTTTTTTGCGCTCCACAACCTCTGAAGAATTGTACAGATTGGCTACGATCCATTTAAATTGTTCCCAATAATAAGGACGACCTTGGCGGTGCCTAAATCTGCTAGTCATGATAGATCGAACTAGTCAAAATTGTGAAGGTGCGACCTTTGGCGGTGCCAAAATCTGCTAGTCATGATAGATCGTACTAGTCAAAATTGTGAAGGTGCGACGTTTGGCGGTGCCTAAATCTGCTAGTCATGATAGATCGAACTGGTCAAAATTGTGAAGGTGCGACCTTTGGCGGTGCCTAAATCTGCTAGTCATGATAGATTGAACTAGTCAAAATTGTGAAGGTGCGACTTTTGGCGGTGCCTAAATCTGCTAGTCATGATAGATCGAACTAGTCAAAATTGTGAAGGTGCGACTTTTGGCGGTGCCTAAATCTGCTAGTCATGATAGATCGAACTAGTCAAAATTGTGAAGGTGCGACCTTTGGCGGTGCCTAAATCTGCTAGTCATGATAGATCGAACTAGTCAAAATTGTGAAGGTGCGACGTTTGGCGGTGCCTAAATCTGCTAGTCATGATAGATCGAACTAGTCAAAATTGTGAATGTGCGACCTTTGGCAGTGCCTAAATCTGCTAGTCATGATAGATCGAACTAGTCAAAATTGTGAAGGTGTGACCTTTGGCGGTGCCTAAATCTGCTAGTCATGATAGATTGAACTAGTCAAAATTGTGAAGGTGCAACCTTTGGCGGTGCCTAAATCTGCTAGTCATGATAGATCGAACTAGTCAAAATTGTGAAGGTGCGACGTTTGGCGGTGCCTTAATCTGCTAGTCATGATAGATTGAACTAGTCAAAATTGTGAAGGTGTGACCTTGGCGGTGCCTAAATCTGCTAGTCATGATAGATCGTACTAGTCAAAATTGTGAAGGTGCGACCTTTGGCGGTGCCTAAATCTGCTAGTCATGATAGATCGAACTAGTCAAAATTGTGAAGGTGTGACCTTTGGCGGTGCCTAAATCTGCTAGTCATGATAGATTGAACTAGTCAAAATTGTGAAGGTGCGACCTTTGGCGGTGCCTAAATCTGCTAGTCATGATAGATCGAACTAGTCAAAATTGTGAAGGAGTGACCTTTGGCGGTGCCTAAATCTGCTAGTCATGATAGATCGAACTAGTCAAAATTGTGAAGGTGCGACCTTTGGCGGTGCCTTAATCTGCTAGTCATGATAGATCGAACTAGTCAAAATTGTGAAGGTGCGACCTTTGGCGGTGCCTAAATCTGCTAGTCATGATAGATCGAAACTAGTCAAAATTGTGAAGGTGCGACCTTTGGCGGTGCCTAAATCTGCTAGTCATGATAGATCGAAACTAGTCAAAATTGTGAAGGTGCGACCTTTGGCGGTGCCTAAATCTGCTAGTCATGATAGATCGAACTAGTCAAAATTGTGAAGGTGCGACCTTTGGCGGTGCCTAAATCTGCTAGTCATGATAGATCGAACTAGTCAAAATTGTGAAGGTGCGACCTTTGGCGGTGCCTAAATCTGCTAGTCATGATAGATCGAACTAGTCAAAATTGTGAAGGTGTGACCTTTGGCGGTGCCTAAATCTGCTAGTCATGATAGATCGAACTAGTCAAAATTGTGAAGGTGCGACCTTTGGCGGTGCCTTAATCTGCTAGTCATGATAGATCGAACTAGTCAAAATTGTGAAGGTGCGACGTTTGGCGGTGCCTTAATCTGCTTGTCATGATAGATCATAGTCAAAATTGTGAAGGTGTGAACTGGGCTTAACTACAGCTACAGCGGGGTAACTGTACTGATAACCCAAGCATTCCAATTAATAATTTAAATTCTTGTAAATTCTGAGTATGACTGTTATTTACTAGCAGCAGGTATGGCCGTATGGGCCTATATGTTACAGCATAAGTAATGATATGACACTCCTTGACATGACTGTCAACGCAAATTAGATGAGTCAAATGCCAGGGTCAGCGCAATGTTGCGTGGTATTTTTCTCTCCTACATTCAAATGCAACCATGTGCACAATTTTTATGCATGTGAACATTCTCTTTTTTTTTTTGTAAATTTGAATCTTATTGTGATATTATGATCAGTATTTGATTGTATTTTTGTAAAATTTTTGTCTAATATTGATATTGTAATCAGTATTTGTGATTTGATCTGTGATTTATATATTCTTTGGCTTTAACACTGAATGTCTAAGAGCAGGACTCTGCCCAGAAAACATCAAATTATGGCAACTAGGACCAGGAACGTTAAGCTATATATTATGTATAAAATAATGAGAACCTGTAAATCATACTTCTGTAGGTGTAATTTTAGATAGACTTAGTAAGTAGAGCTATATGTGACACATGTATCTTTTCTGATATGAAAAAGTGCCAATAAAAGTTATATATATATATAGTAATGAATTTTAGCTAACTGACTGTTAGAAATATCCTAACACCTAAGGCACAGGGATATGAGGAGCAAAAAAGTTATTTAACTTTTGACTATGAGGGATATAAATAACTTACACTCCATTAGTCATATTACGCTAATTTGTTTAATTGTTTTATTTTACTGCTCATACCCTTATAATCCAGGAAAAGTTCAGTTTGAACTCAGAAGTTAACTAACATTTTTGTTGGTAATATCCTTCTCAGAACGATAGGAAAAGTACCTTGGTGGAGTATAAAGTAGTTGTTAAAAGCAGATCTTTATCCATTAATTTGGCTAGTTATAGTAGCACTGCCTGTGGATAGCTATAACTATATATAATGTTCTTTATTGTTAGTACTGTATTGGTAGTACTGTATTGATAGTACTGTAACGGTAGTACTGTAACGGTAGTTCTGTATTGGTAGTACTGTAACGGTAGTTCTGTATTGGTAGTACTGTATTGATAGTACTGTAATGATAGTACTGTATTGGTAGTACTGTATCGGTAGTACTGTATCGGTAGTACTGTATAGGTAGTACTGTATTCGTACTGTATTATAGTACTTTATCGGTAGTACTGTATTGGTAGTACTGTATCGGTAGTACTGTATCGGTAGTACTGTATAGGTAGTACTGTATTGGTACTGTATTATAGTACTTTATCGGTAGTACTGTATTGGTAGTACTGTATAGGTAGTACTGTATTGGTACTGTATTGATAGTACTGTATCAGTAGTACTGTATTGGTAGTACATAATTGGTAGTACAGAATTGGTAGTACTGTATTGGTAGTACTGTATCAGTAGTACTGTATTGGTACTGTATTGGTACTATATTGATAGTACTGTATTGGTTGTACTGTATCGGTAGTACTGTATCGGTAGTACTGTATCGGTAGTACTGTGTAGGTAGTACTCTATTGGTAGTACTGTATCGGTAGTACTGTATTGGTAGTACTGTATCGGTAGTACTGTATTGTAGTACTGTATTGTAGTACTGTATTGGTAGTACTGTATAAGTAGTACTGTATTGGTACTGTATTGATAGTACTGTATCGGTAGTACTGTATTGATAGTACTGTATCAGTAGTACTGTATTGATAGTACTGTATCGGTAGTACTGTAGTGGTAGTACAGGATTGGTAGTACTGTATATTACAATCCATAATAGCAGTCCGCTAGTTTTTTGGGCATATTTCGCTAAATTGCATGGAACAGCATACTGAAAATGAACAGAATTGTTAGCAACAAGTCAGAGCCCAACTTTCTAGCTGATAAAAACAGTTCTTGGGAGCCAAATTACCAGAATTGTGCTATGTTCTCCATTGTCATTTCTGCTGTTTCTCCAGGACAACATCATAATAAATGGCCATAATGATGACAAGAATATAAAACATTATCACTTATCGTTGGAAAGGAACCTTCAAATTGGTACAGAGAGTAGTTTTCATGGGTCAGAACATTGGGTTTGGTTTAGATAATCTAAGATAATATATACCTTTAACTTTTATACCATGTATAAATTGAATATAGGAATAGTAGAAGTAGATTTAATACATGTTTTTGTCTGTTATTTTGACAAATGTATCATGTATGATATTACTGTGTCAATAAAGGCATATATATTAAGGGTCCTAAGCAAAAGTCTTACCAGTGTTAGCTTGAAAGTCAGATATGATGACGATGATGTTGTTTCTGGAATTGAAGCTAGATTGAGTCGGCAGAAGTCTCTCAGCTTCTCGCAAACCAGCAGCTAGATTTGTCGCTCCCCCTATGTTTTGAATATTGCGAACTGCGTCAGCCACTTCATTGTGGTCTCTGTAGAAAAGGAGATACACTGTAACTTTTTAATTGGATTAGGGCTTCACATCCTGTATTTCTGCACCTAATGGGCTAATTAGGACAGGCAGCATGGTAATGAGATGGGCGAAACAGCTCCGTTGTAATTTCTGCTGCTTTTCTGCAACCATTATGATGAGATGATGGTAAAACATTATCATTAGAAAGATGGGAAACTAGAAGTTAATTTGTACTGAGAGGGGTTTTTATGGGTTAGAATGGTGGGATTTATATCTATTTTGTGCTTCTCCATAGCAAATATGTAAAAATTAGACCAAAAAACAAAACAAAAAAAACAAAAAACAAGTGAACATTTATTTTGGATTATACCATAAAGATTTATAGTTACCTATATCTGTCAAAGTTGAACGTAGTCCTAGCAGTATTGGCAAACTGAACCAGAGCAAACTTCAGACCAGATGCTGCATAGGGACCGCGCCTGTCCATCGACCGAGCTAAATTTAAAACGGTCATCCTTATGAAGCTGCGAAGAAAACCCCAGTTGTCCGTACGGTGCATACTTTCCTGAACGCTTCCGGAAGAATCAAGAACGAAGATGATGTTGGTTGATGTGGTGCAACCCAACGCTAAAAAATGAATTTAGTATAGTTACGAGAAAAAAATTGAAATTTTAATCTGCCGTGCATGTTGATTGCTATGCATTACGTAGGGGTGTACATGGGTCCCAAAAATCGGAAGCAATGCAGGCACATAACCAAAGGGGTCGAGGGGGTCATTCGACCCACCCAACTTGGTCCATGTCCACACATTAGTCCAAATCAGGGAATGCTATTTAAAAGATACTATGCAAGTTGATGTTCCACCACTGAACGTTTCAAATGTGACCTGAGGTCTTTCTAAGGGCCAACACTGACATGCATTTTCTTTTTACTAGTTTTTACTTGTTTTTACATGTTTTTATAGTGGGCCATATGAAAAACTCCTGGGAGATTATGTAACCCAGTGAAAAAAATATTAATAAATAAAAAATAAAAAAAATTATAAAAATTTTTATGAAAAAGACCCACCTAACGCCAGCGGCTGGTTATGGGCCTGCAATGTCACATGTTGCCATTTAAGAGAAATTCTAATGCATCATGTCACTTTTAATAAATAATAACTAAGAATATTAAAACTGTTGTCTGTCACTTTTCAAGAGATATTCCTCTTAGGTCTGTCATTATTTAAGAGCTTAAATAAGTTCAGCGTTACTTGACCCTGGTTGAGAAGGGCAATGTCACCCTGTCGATTTTGTTGATTTTTTCCCATATAAACCAATTTATATCTATATCATTTAAGAGAAGTCACATAGCAGTTTTGCCAACATCTGGAGCGGTGAATGCGTGAGATTTGACCCAGGTTACATTGATATTAAAGGTGTTTTATTGAAGCACTCAAAGCGTGAGACAAATTAAAATGTTACGAAAATACTTGATATTTAAAGAGTGAGATGGGCACCATTTAAAGAGTGAGACAGGCATCATTTAAAGAGTGAGACCGGCACCATTTAAAGCGTGAGACAGGCCATTTAAAGAGTGAGACAGGCACTTTTTAAAGAGAGAGACAGGCACCATTTAAAGCGTGAGACAGACACCATGTAAAGAGTGAGACAAGGCACCATTTAAAGAGTGAGACAAGGCACCATTTAAAGAGTTAGACAGGCATCATTTAAAGAGTGAGACCGGCACCATTTAAAGCGTGAGACAGACACCATTTAAAGAGTGAGACAAGGCACCATTTAAAGAGTGAGACAGGCCATTTAAAGAGTGAGATAGGCACTTTTTAAAGAGTGAGACAAGGCACCATTTAAAGAGTGAGACAGGCACTTTTTAAAGAGTGAGACAAGGCACCATTTAAAGAGTGAGACAGGCATCATTTAAAGAGTGAGACCGGCACCATTTAAAGCGTGAGACAGACACCATTTAAAGAGTGAGACAAGGCACCATTTAAAGGGTGAGACAGGCCATTTAAAGAGTGAGACAGGCACTTTTTAAAGAGTGAGACCGGCATCATTTAAAGAGTGAGACCGGCACCATTTAAAGCGTGAGACAGACACCATGTAAAGAGTGAGACAAGGCACCATTTAAAGAGTGAGACAGGCCATTTAAAGAGTGAGACAGGCACTTTTTAAAGAGAGAGACAGGCACCATTTAAAGAGAGAGACAGGCATCATTTAAAGAGTGAGACCGGCACCATTTAAAGCGTGAGACAGATACCATTTAAAGAGTGAGACAAGGCACCATTTAAAGAGTGAGACAGGCCATTTAATGAGTGAGACAGGCACTTTTTAAAGAGTGAGACAGGCATCATTTAAAGAGTGAGACAGACACCATGTAAAGAGTGAGACAAGGCACCATTTAAAGAGTTAGACAGGCACTTTTTAAAGAGTGAGACAGGCATCATTTAAAGAGTGAGACAGACACCATGTAAAGAGTGAGACAAGGCACCATTTAAAGAGTTAGACAAGGCACCATTTAAAGAGAGAGACAGACACCAAATATGTGATCATATTTTTTTAATTAAGAACAATTTATAGAAACTGAAATTATTTACATTAAAAACTCTTATTTCATGAGCCAATGCAATTTTGTGTACACTATATTATCTTGCAAATGTATTTCTTTTTTGGCAATAAACCCCAGGTGTCAGGCCATATTGTAACCATAATCATTTTTTCATTTCTCTTTTTATTTTATTAGTTCTACTGACAGTTGCAATAAATACTTGAACTACTTTGTTGGTGGCCCGGGAAGTGAAGGCCTACTCTCTGGCATTCTCATGAGTTCAAATTCGCATAAGTTATTCAATGCAAAATTCAATGATGGTTAAGACTGCGGAGCTAGGCCCGTTTACTATATATTCATTGTATATTTGGAAAACTTCATAAACTACAGTCATTGAAATTTATATCCACTAGGTGGCATACGATAAAATTTGGAATGTTCTCCCCCTAGTGGATAACAACTAAATCAAAATATATGCTACCTTAAAAAAAACAAAAAAACATATCAAGTTAATCAGAGCGGAAGAGTATTTATAACATTTTTTTTTGGTGATTATACATTGCACTGAAAAGTCTGAATGTTACTGGGATGAACTTAACATTCCTATGAAGAATGACCCTGGCCTGCATTGTAATGAAGCTTATACTTGTCATGTACGTTTTATATTTTTTAGAAAATCCATGAATGTGTTGTTACAACCACTTGAGGCTGTAAATAATTCAGTTGGTGCATTTATTTTTAATGTTTATATAATTACTATTAAAGTGTCTCAATGCTGTTTTGGCAAACATTATACATATCGTCTTTATTCACACATTTAACATCGTGTAAAAACGGTACAATAAAACAATAGCAAGCGGTTAGAGGACGTTGGAAATCACTCATTTGCATTAATCAGTAATGAAAATTTGCAAAAAGGACATTTGTTTCAGGAGAAAAATCTCTGGGCTGATGTAAAATATCATTATGAGTATATTCATTGATGAACCAGTTTTATAGATACGAGTATATTTTGGGTATACTTGCAACAGAAACGAGTCATATCATCCGGAAAATTGGCATCTGTTTGCAAAGTTAAACAATTTCAGCACCATGCTTGTATTTTTAAGGTATTGTGACATGTGATCTTGTTTTTTCTAAAAACAGAACGTTCTCTAGGTCACGTGGGTTGCACACACTAGACTTGATATTAAACACCAGATGGAGCCAACAGTGCAATGTTTGATTAAAGAAGTCGATTTTACAGTTAGTTTCATGAAATATGGTCGACTCTAGACAGCTGTAGCCACCTATCCCAGGCTGTAGCTATAATAGGCTAAAGCCAGCTGCTTCTGTCTACTCCTAGTTTACAGTTGGTTTTCACCCAAAAAATATAAACCCTTGGTAAATGAATTAAATTTATCTGATATGGTGTTGCATATACTTTTAGATCCGGCTTTGAGTAGCCAGCTATAGCCAGACAGTTCCGTTTAGTGGCAGGTAGCATCGTATAGCAGAAGTTGTCTAGCTTTGTCTAGGTTCAATTTGACAGGTCGTTTTTAATGAAACTAACTGTACCTCAGCATATTTTCTCAAAGCGAACATATTCTGTTTTTTGTCGCAACATGTATATATTGTATCAGACTGCTACCCTCTCGAAAAGCCCATTGAATATATACAGCATAAATCAGCAAGGGTTATATGTTCTCAAACTGTTACGCATGCAAGTTTTCATTCATAAATAAGTGTTCCATCTTTTTATAGCAGTGAAAAAGTTAGTAAAACTGTTACAGAAAAAAAAAGAGTTTGATTCATGAGAAAAGGTTACTTACTTGCACTGGCAGCCATTTTTGATGCTATCAAAACTGCAAGTAAACAAATATAATGCTTTAAAAAAATTATTTTTATTGGTCCGTTCTATGTGAAAAATTGAGATGATGTTGTGAATCGTAGTCACTCACTATGCATGAAAAATAAAAAAGATAAATAAATGAGTAAAATAAAAGAAAAATTATGTCATGAATAAGAAATGAAAAGCTTACCCAACGTGAGACTTATAAGCAGCCTCATTTTGATCTGAAATAACACAAAACATTATGTAGTAATATATGTATTTAGGGTTACTGTATACATGTTATATATGACTATATAGTATATATATATATTTAACAAAGTTTAAGGTATGTAAACAAAACTTAATGCTCATATTACCATGCTATTGTTCAGCAACTGGGACCATGGATGTGTAGATAATCTATTGATAATGTATACCTTTAACTTTTATACCATGTATATATATACTGAATATAGAAATAGTGAGTAGAAGTAGATTTAATACATGTTTTTATGTTATTTTTGATAAATGTATCATGTATGATATTACTGTCAATAAAAGCATATTTATATATCTATTGAAGACTTAAAAAATTATAAAAACACAGTAAGTAAGAGTTTTTGATACATTTTGTGGAGGTTTGAACACACATTCGTAATTTAATTCCTGTATCTTTTTCCAGGTGTTTTGACATGAACTATACGATCATGGTTTTTTAGATGTTGTGGTTTAATGTTCTCCTGCAGTGCTCGCCTGTAAATCGCTAGGTTGTACACTGCGTAGTCACCTGTATGAATAAAAAGATTCTGAGTTCTATAAGCCAAGCGTCCTAATTATGGACATTCTTTGATAGTTAACCTAGTTAAACATGATTGGTTAAACTATGTAGCTGATAGGCTGAGTAAAGACTTAAGTAATCTGTTCTTAAAAATACAAGAGAAATGGATTCTTGTTAGTTTAGGCAATTTTTTCTGAATTGCCTGCTTGTCAGAACAAGAATTGCGTTAACTCAGCACATGAACATCTAATTATTCTGTAATTTTAATTGTTAGACTTTTAATACCACTAGCCAGCCAGTAGACTATAAGATAAATTGATTAATTTACTTAAGACAAGTTAACGAGCAAAACTTGTACATAATTAGGTCGCTGGGTTGTGAGGTGACGAGACACGTGAACACGTAATTGATGAACACTGAGCAAATCCTCTGTAACTCTTTGCTCCACTCCACCTTATATGGAAAATGGTGATTTTTTGTAATTTAAGGGGCCAAAAGCTGTTAAATTGAGGTTTACTCCTTTATGACAGGGGGTATGAGAAGCTAAGTGTGGTGGTGGTGGATTAGGGTTTTAAGTCCGGTATTTCTGCACCTGATGGGCTAATTAGGACAGGTAGGGACCATGGCAATGAGACGAAGGATGAAACAGCCATCCAACTTAGGCTCCAACGGGAATTCAACCCGGGACCCAGTGGTTGGAAGCCCAGAGTGCTACCTCTGAGCTAGGCCCCCACCCTTATGAGAAGCTATGGCATGGTGGATAACTAAAATGCGTTGCCATTTATGGCACCTGTCACAGGCGCTCATGTATCCGAACCATACGCCAGCTGGTTGACTTTACTGTTGATTTGACATGTTATCCCAATAGTGGTGGTGGTGGATTAGGGTTTTACGTCCTGTATTTCTGCACCAGTTGGCCTAATTAGGACAGGCAGAGACCATGGCAATGAAATGAGGGATGTAACAGCAGTATATATGTGTGTGTGTGTGTGATTAGGGCTTTACCTCCTGTATTTCTGCGCCAGTTGGCCTAATTAGGACAGGCAGAGACCATGGCAATGAGATGAAGGATGAAACAGCCATCCAATATAGGTTCGACCGGGAATTTATTAATAACATGACATTGTAAATGTATTAAATATTATGAAAAAATAAAAAGTTGCACCCACCTTGGCATACTTGTCAAACTCAACAATTTGGACATAAATAAGTAGTAAATAAACAAATGAAGGAAACAAATGCAAAGGTATTAATTTAGTATACCCAAAATATAAAGAAAATATAGGTATGTATGAACACTTACCTAATAGTTAGGAAAATTCGTACGGTAATCTTGAAACGTATAAATATTAAAATCTTTGGGGAGAGATGTGACTTTATAATGAGCTGAGATACTGAAATAGCCAATCAGAGGGCTCCCCACCCCCTCCCTCCCCACCCCACAGAAAAAGACATTTCAGGTCTAGGCAAGTATAACATACGTAAAATCCCCAGGGAATAAATTAGTTAATTCGGGACTAGCAAAATTGGGAAAAAAATAAAGAATCAGTAGATGTAGGCTTACAGGTGCGCCCCCCCCCCCCCCCCGCCATTTCTGCAAAAAATATACAAAGCGCCATCCAATCTAATAAAATAGCTTGCACCGCTGACATATAAAATGTATCTATGCTTCCATGCTTCAAAACACTCTCTTGAAAACACAGCTTTTCTGAAAACACAGCTTTTCTGAGAAATGCTTTTTTCAGTGCACCGCATGCTGATAAGAAACTACAGTATAATGAATGCTTACAAAACTGCGCAGTTGCATTTTAACGAGCATATATTATGTGTAAATGATGGAACAGGAAATAGCTGAGAACCATAAGTGAGTGCCATCACTGCCAATGCTACTGGATCTGAAGCTTATTGTCAGCTTACATGACAAGCTGCTTAAATGCAGATGTAATGAAATGATAAGGCTTGGAGTCCACACACTGTTTATAATTGCACCCTTGGCAGGCAGAATCGTGGGTTCAAAACCAGTCACCGCACGGAGGAACTGAGCAGATTTTCCTTAAACCTCTGCTCCACTCCACCCGGGTGTAAATTGGTCCTTAGCTATTGGCAGTAAAGGCAATTGTCGCGTGCTTAACCTGATGCGTTGACTAAAAGGCTGTTCGGCCACATGCTTCCCAGGGAGTTGAGAAAGACTCATGCTTGAACAGGCCATCTAAGGGTGTGTTAGAATATATAAACAGCAATTTCCCCACCTGATGGGCTAATTAGAACAGGCAGGGACCATGGCAATGAAATGACGGACGAAGCAACCATCCAACTGAGGCTCGACAGGGAATTGAACCCGGGATCCAGTGGTTGGAAGCCCTGTGCACTGCCACTGAGCTAGGCCCCCACCCCTCTGCTGTCAACCTGCCTGTCCTAATTAACCCTAACCCAACCCTTCTGTCCTTATTATTATCTAACCCTGGCCTTAACTTAACTATAACCCTGATGCACCAGAAACTTTAGAAATAGATAAAGACAGAGAGAGAGACAGAAAAAAGTATGAAGTGAAATGATGTAAACAGCATGTTTTTTTTCAAATTCTCTGAAATGCAGAATACCGTAACACAAAAATAGCAATCCATCACACAGTAGTTTGACAACCGAAATTCTTTGTAGGCCATAGTGGTTGAGGTGTTTTGCAGTTGATTTGGTTTTTTAAGAGAAATTTAAGTTCCAGGCCATGAAAATGTTATTGTATATGAAACTGAGATAGAAGTTAATATTTAAATTGAAGGCGACAACAAGTTCTGTTGTATGATCCCAGAATATATGCAGTCGGCGTAGAAGTTTCCATACGTATTCAGGGGCGGATCCAGAAAATATTTCACGCGGGGGGGGGGGGGGGTGATGATTAAAACGTATTGCGGGGACCGCTGAATTTTTATTAATTTTTTTATCAAAATGTACTGGGCCTAGGGGGAAGGCTATCTGAAATGATTTATGTAAAAGTCTCTAGTGTTTTTTATAATTTAGTCTCACTTCCCCGAGAAGTGTATTTGCACGAGGATTGCCTAATAGCGAATAGTCCTGAATAAAACGAAGTGGAGAAGTACATGCCTGATGTTTCTACAATGTGTAAAAACAAAGCTCTGCTGCTTGGCACACCTTATAAATATGATAATCATGGATGTGACTTTTTTGTACTCTTGTTGGCATTGATCGATTTATAGATAGATAGAATAGATAGATAAATATAATAAATAGATTAAATAGATAGATAGATAGATAGATAGAATAGATAGATAAATAGAACAAATAGATTAAACAGATTAAATAAATAGATAGATAGATAGATAGATAGACAGATAGACAGATATACAGATTTACAGTGTAATAGATAGATAGAATAAATGGAATAAATATAATAGATAGATAGATATATAGATATATAGACAGACAGACAGATAGATAGATAGATAGATAGATAGATAGATAGATAGATAGACAGACAGATAGATAGACAGATAGATAGATAGATAGATAGACAGATAGATGGATAGGTAGCTAGATAGATAGATAGATAGATAGACAGCTAGATAGATAGATAGATAGATGTGGAAAGTGCAGCCCTCTAAAGCAAGTGCTTGCTGTTATCAAGGGTTGATTGATGAGATGAGAAAAAGGAGGAGTCCACCTATGTACACATTGACCCCATGGGTTGGATCTTCTACTTGCCTCAGCATAGACAATCAGTACAATGGACCACCAGTTTAACGTCTCATCCAAACAACATCCAGTTGGGATGATGCTCAAGAAAGATTACCCTGGCCTGGGATTGAACCCGGGTCCTTCAGAGGAGCAGGCGAGCTAGACCACCCAGCTGCATACGGCAATATGACACAATGACATTATCTACATATGGAGATCCAGGAAATCTTGGTACATGTAAAAGGATGAGTTAGATCCATGCCAACAAAGCTCTATGGAACATAGGTGTCATAGAACTGCACAGTTACCCCAGAAAGAAAAAAACATAAGCGAAAATCATCCGATTCAGAGACTATCAAAATTGTATGCAACTTTGAACTGCAGTAGAAGTGATTTAGCTTAAGGTGGCATTGGATTCTATGGTATCATTCCCATGTATATGTCAACAGCTGTCAGTGGCTGTGATCGCAATGCATTTGCCAATGTAGTTCACAAGTTATGGAAGGTTACTGTAGTAGAAGTGATTTAGCTTAAGATGGCATTGGATTCTATGGTATCATTCCCATGTATATGTCAACAGCTGTCAGTGGTTGTGATCGCAATGCATTCACTTAAGTAGTTTACAAGCTATGGAAAGTTATATATTAGTGAAAGGTCAATATTGTCTGAATATTTTTGACGTGACTGTACGTCAATACTTTATTTGTCCAGAAAATCTTTAAATTCAACATAAACAGAAAGTGTGTAGTGAAATGTAACACCTTTGAGGTCAGTTATTCATTATCTTATCTGATAAACAATGACATACTACCCAATGCCTCATTTGTTTTATATTATTCACTTGCACTGTTATTTACAAGCTGAAATTTAATCTGATTTCTTTTTGTTTATGATGTCTACAATTACTATATAGCGAAGGACATTAATATGGACACTTACACTAGTACGTGTTATATAATGATATCATATAATAAATTATGTCAATATTCCCAGCATTCCCTTCACCAATTATTGTAATATATAAAATATATATATGTACATATATTTTTATGATCATTGTTTTATGTTTTTTTTGTAACAGGATCAACTTGAAAAATAGCTTTGTCTGAATGTTGTTATCCTGTTTTTAAATATATTTGAATAAATAGATAATAAATAATTTTTTATTTACCGTAAACAACTGTACAATGATAAAACAATAATAATAGCTCAGAACTCGGCAGCGCAATTGATGGAAAGGCTGAGGAAACATGATCGAATCACTCACATCAAGAAGGAACTTCACCGGCTGCCATTTAATTCAAGAATTGAATTCAAACTTCAAACTTCTCAATTTGACTTTGAAAGTACTCAACAATGAGGCCCCATCTTATATATCAAAACTATTGAGGAGACAGCTTCAGCAAACAAATAAATTTCATTGACAATAATATGCTCCTCCAGCCTCAGTACAGTAACAAATATGGGTTGCTCATGCTTTCTCAGTCATTGCTCCTCACCTCTGAAATAAATCACCTGAAGACATAAAATACATTTCCACAAATGATGGCTTTGAAAAGAAATTAACAATAGGCTTCATTAATCCAAGCGCCAGTGAGCAGAAAAAATTTCTGAAATATAGGCGCTCTGGAAATTTATTTATCTATATTATGTTATAATTACTTATTTAAGTTTCTTCTAAGTTTACTGGTGCAGTCATTGTATGCAAAGGCCCTTGAGAATTGGATTTTTTCTTTCAAAATAATTCTTTTACAAAGTGTAGTTTATTATTATTATTTTTGTTGCACGGTTTCCAGGAATTTCGGTTGTCGAATTAGATCAGACCGAAAAATGTTCAGAAACTTATTTTTACTTCTAAGAAATTATAAAATTTCCATATGTTGTAAGCTTTATTGGTTCACAGTAGATACACACAAGTTGTTACACACGCACAGACATTTTTATTGATTTATAAAATCATTTTTGTAATTTTTGGGCTAATTTATTTGCAATTTCGACATGACATTTCTTTATTATTGCAAAGCTAGTGCTATTTTGTTCATATTTGTTGGCAATTTCTTCCCCAATTTGGTGAAATTTTGGTATTATCCAGTTTAGTGAATACAAAACAAGCATTGACTGACCTGTGTCAACATGATAAGGGGCCAACTGTACATAAGAGCTATATTTAGACCGTGGTCATGTGACTTTTGTCATATGTTTACATATTAAAGGGGAATTCAAACTGCCTCATAGTGCTAGGAATGACGTCACATCATCTGCATATATATCTGGAAGGAATAGTTTGTTTATCTCAATACATAGAAAGTCAGCGCGCAGAACAGGACATACTATATAGGTTGGACAGAACTATTTTCAGAATAATTTACAGTTATTTTATACAGTTGTATAATTAATTAACAGCCATGTCAGAAATTGGTAAGTACTTTTATTGCCTTTTATAAAACATTACGTTTTTGTGTGTGTAAGAAATGAGACTTATTTAATATATTAATATTGGTTAAATTTAATATGTTAATTCTGTCACCAAAAACTAGTTGATCATTCATTTATTAACTTAACATAAGAAAAAAATAGAAATAAAATCCCTCATTGTTTAATGCACAATAAAAGAAATTTAAGTTATCGACTTTAAAAGTATATTATGGAATAATTATTGATCAGTCTAGAATGAGTTGCACAATAATGTTTAAATTTTTTTCTGATACATGGCCAATTTTGCCACATACGTTTTCCGGGCGTTTGGATAAACGCATGGTTTTTGCCTCATTACCATGCGTTTATCCTTCTCATGGAAAACGCACTTGGCACATTTAGCCATGTATGATTGTTTTGCAAATACCATAGTTCCTTGCAACAAGATTCTCATATAACTAATCATTCTTTATATATCATAAAATGTTATACTTTCAAAGATCCTGCGACGCTGGAGAAGCTCATTGATGTGAGCTTTGAGACGAAGAAGCGATCCTACTGTCGATATAGCCACTTCCCTGTGGGAGCAGCTCTTTTAGCGAGTGACGGAACTATTTTCTCAGGTAATATTATTCTCTTGATGTTAGCAGCCCTTTAGCCTAGTGGTTAAAGTATCAATCAAGCCTTCTAGGGAATTTAGTTCGAATTATGGACCAGAGTGCAAACACTTTTAAAAATACCCTAGTCATATTATGAAAGCCTTAGGATCTCATCATTACATTTGCCTCATGCAACAAGTTCAGGCTGATGAAAACAAGCAGTGATATCACCAACATTACCAGCTGAGGTCAATACTCTAATAACAATAGCAGATTGGTGAGGAATCCAATATTTAGTTTTGTGGGATGAGGAAAATTCGTCTCGACCAATATAATTGTCTAAATCTAACAAAACTCTACATTGGTCGACACACGATCCACCCTTGCTTATATTCTCAACCTTGTACAACATATACTGCAGCCATCCAATATACTCTGTAGCGCTCCAACATAAAAAGGGGCTACCCAACATACTCTGTAGCCATCCAACATACACTCTAAGCCATCCAATATACTCTGCTGCTGTACAACATACACTAATGCTGGATGATAATGAAGCATTCTGATTGGCTCAGGAGCTGAGTGGAGAATATAACTGAATACTAGTTATCTTTCTGTCTACCATTTATATTGTACACTAGAAAATATATATTCATCCTGCCATATGGTTCTCTTAAGATGTAGAATATTACTATTAATAGGAAGATATCACAAAGTTTTTTTGACATTTGTTTCAGGTTGTAATGTAGAAAACGGTTCCTATGAACTGGTGATCTGTGCTGAGCGAACGGCCATTGTCAAAGCCATCTCGGAAGGAAGGACCAAATTCCGGGCTATTGTAGTTTCCAGGTAAGGCAAGAAAATTAACAATAAAGGTATGGAATAATCTCCATCAACAAAATGGATAAGCGATATAAAAAGGCAATAAATCTAAATTGAAAATCTAATAAATACTCAATGTACAAATAATGGTTACTATTTAACTAATCGAATATTATCCAATAGGCATATCGGCCTATATTTCAAATGTTAAAATAGAGATAAAATTAATTGCAAGGTTGAATGAAACAAAAACAAAACAAAAAATTAAATATTGAATGTGTACATGGCCAAATGTGCTACGTGCGTTTTCCATGCGTTTGGATAAACGCATGGTTTTCACCTTATTTTAATTAGGCAAAAACCATGCGTTTTCCATGCATTAATCCTTCTCATGGAAACCACACATGGCAAATTTTGCCATGTAGCATTGATATAAAAGGAATGAAAGATTAAATGATTAATAATGGAATTGAAAATAACGAAAACCACGGTGTTTATAGAAAGTTAATAACTCTGAAGTAATACATAAAGATACACAGATAGTCAGATAGATAAAATGAAAAAAGGGTCATCAATAAATACAGGGAGATAAGAGTTAGATAACTGACACAATAATAAAACTACAGTATTATCAGTGTTAAGAATGTGCTATGTGAATGACAGCGGATCATTGACGCCTTATGTGTAGCCAAAACATCAAAAACAGAGGCTCCCTTATCAATGAAAGAGTTGAATTAACACTGAAGGTATGATTAACTGATAAAAGTTTATGTAAGTTTACAAAGATTAAAGTAATGCTGGGATTATATGATAGGTGATAAATAGATATAAATATTGAACTTTGGAGTGATTTTATTGTTGCACACCAGCACTCTACGCTTATGGGACACTCAGTGTCACTTCAATGAAATAAATTTAACTTAGCATGTCAGTGAAACAACATTTTCCTATTACAGCCAATTTCATAGACTTGGAAACGCAAATCCAGAGGACATTAATGAATCCAGGATTCCCAATGGCTGACAGACTGCCATAGCTAATGGGAGTCCTGGATTCAGATGGCGTCCTCTGTAGTATCGTTTCCAAGTCTATGAATTTGGCTGTAAGGGTACAAGTAAGGTGGTAAACTGTCAAGTTACAGTTGAATCTGTTACAGCCAATTTCACAGACTCGTAAACTCCAGAGGATGTCATGCTAATCCAGAAATCCCATTGAATGAGAGACTGTCTTAACCAATAGGAGTCTTGGATTCATGACAGGAATGACAGCGGATCATTGATGCCTAATGTGTAGCTAAAACACTAAAAACAGACGATCCCTTATCAATGAAAGAGTTCATTTAAGTTTACAAAGATTAAAGTAATGCTAGGATTATATGACAGGTGATAAATAGATACATATTACATATATTGCACTTCGGAGTGATATTGTTGCCCCAATCCCATTATTAATCATTCATAACATTTTCTAGAGTTAAGTTTCCAAGTCTATGTATTCGGCTGTAATCGATGTCATGTTATGTCATTAGTCATAGTTAAAGCATTAAGCCAAATGTGCTACGTGCGTTTTCCATGTTTGGATAAACGCATGGAAAACGCATGGTTTTGACCTTATTTTAATTAGGCAAAAACCATGCGTTTTCCATGCGTTAATCCTTCTCATGGAAACCGCACATGGCAAATTTTGCCATGTAGCATTGATATAAAAGGAATGAAAGATTAAATGATTAATAATGGAATTGAAAATAACAAAACCATAGTGTTAATAGAAAGTTAATAACTCTGAAGTAAGACATACAGATGCACAGATAGTCAGATAGATAAAATTAAAAAAGGGACATCAATAAATACATGGAGACAAGAGATAGATAACTGTCACAATAATAAAACTACAGTATTATCAGTGTTAAGAATGTGCTATGTGAATGACTGCAGATCATTGACGCCTAATGTGTAGCCAAAACATCAGAAACAGAGGCTCCCTTATCAATGAAAGAGTTGAATTAACACTGAAGGTATGATAAACTGATAAAAGTTCATTCAAGTTTACAAAGATTAAAGTAATGCTAGAATTATATGATAGGTGATAAATAGATATAAATATTGAACTTTGGATTGATGTTATTGTTGTGGGGCACACAACACTCTACGCTCATGGGACACTCAGTGTCACTACAATGAAATAACTTTAACTTAGCATGTCAGTGAAACAACATTTTCCTATTACAGCCAATTTCATAGACTTGGAAACGCAACTCCAGAGGACATAGGTGAATCCAGGATTCCCAATGGCTGACAGACTGCCATAGCTAATGGGAGTCCTGGATTCAGATGGCGTCCTCTGTAGTATCGTTTCCAAGTCTATGAATTTGGCTGTAAGGGTACAAGTAAGGTGGTAAACTGTCAAGTTACAGTTGAATCTGTTACAGCCAATTTCATAGACTCGGAAACTCCAGAGGACATCATGTGAATCCAGAAATCCCATTGGATGAGACTGTCTTAACCAATGGGAGTCTTGGATTCATGACATGAATGACAGCGGATCATTGATGCCTAATGTGTAGCTAAAACACTAAAAACAGACGATCCCTTATCAATGAAAGAGTTCATTTAAGTTTACAAAGATTAAAGTAATGCTAGGATTATATGATAGGTGATAAATAGATACATATTACATATATTGCACTTCGGAGTGATATTGTAGCCCCAATCCCATTATTAATCATTCATAACATTTACTAGAGTTAACTTTCCAAGTCTATGTATTCTGCTGTAACCATGATCATGTTATGTCATTAGTCATAGTTAAAGCATTAAGTGAATAATCTTGTACTGGTACATGGCCAAATGTGCCACGTGCGTTTTCCATGAGAAGGATAAACGCATGGAAAATGCATTGGTTTTTAGCTAATTATAATGAGGAAAAACCATGCGTTTTCCATGCGTTTATCCAAACGCATGGAAAACGCACGTGGCACAATTGGCCATGTAAAGGCCGACAGTATGTTATATACTTAAATGGAGGTAATTTTATATACATATTTCAAATTGTATGTTTAACATGGTTAATTAAATCAAGAATTTTGCATCTTAAATATTTAATCTAATCACAGCCAATTTCGCATACTCGGAAACTAAAGAGGACGTCATGTGAATCAAGGATTCCCATTGGCTGAAAAAACTGCCTAATCAGCCAATGGGAGTAATGTTTTCAAACGACATCCTCTGTAGTTCAGTTTCAAAGTCAATGAAGTTGACTGTAAAAGGCTGACTAATTAGTAACTGAAATGCTATGTGGGAACTGAATATGATCTTATATTTCAATACACCAAGGTGAAGGTCATCAGTGACCATGAATGTAACAAGGAGTAAACAGAAAACAGTATCTCTTTACATAATTTATTTTTTAGACAATGACTTATCATTAAGTGTTCATGAACTTGATAAGAGATCTTATCTTCTTATCTGAAGTAGTAAATTAGGGTCGGTGAGGTTGCTTTCCTTTTTTGATGATTTATTTATCACTTTTTTTATGAGCTAGTGTCTGTGTTTCATGTGTGTTGGAAGGCCTATTTGTAGATAGATCTTTATAAAATTGCTTGTCACATTTGCAAGTAATTTGACTAGTTAAATTCCATGATGCTCTCATATGAACTTCATTTCCTTCCAGAGATAAACTTTCGAACATGAAAATACATTTAATCTAATTAACCAAACAAGATAGTAGGCCTAGATCAAATTTACAGACGATATTATCGCAGTAATTTAATGCATTTTATAAGATACAAATTGATTATTTCAAGAGATTGTTTGCATCATTTTTATTTTGTCCTTTTACAGCAGTTTGAAGGATTCATACATCGTTCCTTGTGGAGCGTGCAGACAATTTCTCACAGAGGTAATTATAAGTTTATTTAATATAACCATTAAGGCATACTTAGCAGAGGAGGTTATTGCAGTAACCCCATCCCAATATGTATCTCATCTGAATTTGTTCACATTCCAAGGGTTTTAGATTTTTTCAAAATTAGCATATCAATGATGTCACTGACTTTTATGATAAAAAAAAATAGTGTGTTCTTTGTATCTTGTGGCTTTTGTCTCTCAACAATTTTATTTTAAAAGGTTAGATAATTAAAAATTTTTTCGTAAAAAATTATTGAACTTTTTTGGAATTTTTTGCATATCTATAATTCTTAAGAACTTTGTAGATACTTGATGGTAAGCAATTTTCTCTCTGCAATTTCAGTTTGGACTTGACTGGGATGTGTACATGACCAAACCTGACAGATCTTACTTAAAAATGTCCGTCCGGGAGCTGCTGCCACCTTACGTTTTATCAGAGAAAAAACACCAGCTCCACCTACAGGAAAACACATGCAAGAAAGAAACTTTTGGAACGAATCCACTCAGTAGTGACACTTCGGATATCACTGAAATAATTGAGGTCTAATCTGGACCAAATAAGCCAAAGACTGATAAACTGAACTGTGCGCACAAAATTTGATAGTTTTGTTTGGATGACTTTTATAATGTGTTTCGCTGATATTGTTATCTACATGTGTTTTTATGTATCATATGATCTGTATCTTGATATATGTTTGCAGACCCGAGTTTAGTTGAGAACTATAACCCAGACAGCATTCCAAATTGGGCCAACGTCGTTTCTATAATGGCCGGTACAACATCGTTTCAACAAATCGCCGACACCGCGCTGACGTTGATAAGATTTGGAATGCTATCTGGGAACCCAACACTCGGCTGGAACTCCCGTCTAGTATTTCATTTCAATGGCTGTATTTTGTATTATATTAGATTGCAATTAGTGTGTAGTGTTGAATGTAATTATATGTAATAAACATGATTTGTTTACAACATAAAGTGACTGATACATTTACTTCTAAAAAATCTGTATTTAAACCGTTGATGGTAAGCAGTTTTCTCTCTGCAATTTCAGTTTGGACTTGACTGGGATGTGTACATCCAAAAATCTAAAACCCTTGGAATGTGAACCACACCACTAAGACCGCCATTGGTGCAAAATGTGCTGATCTTAATAGCGATGTGATCTTTTAACTCAAAGAAATTATTTACTGAATTTAAAGTTTTAACGCTATCTCAATTGTATTCCTACTCTGTTGCTATTTTTATGCATAAAATAGGCAAACTACCAGATATTTTTCAAAAATGTTTCCAAGCAAATGCAAATTTTTATCGCACTCGAAACCAACAATTATTCCAGATTCCTGTGTGCACATCTATCCAATCACAGAAGGGAATAAGATATTACGGAGTGAAAGTGAATAATTTTTTTATGACAAAATCAATACAAATCACACATACAAAAAGAAACTTAAACAATTTTTCATTAGCAAGATATAATCTCATAGAATAAGATCATTACCATACCCATCCACTCCACAATATCACCCATAAAGACAAAATTTCTATATCGCCTATACTTTTTATTTATGTTAACTGGTAACTTTTCATATCTCTTTTCTGCCACTGACTTTATTTTGTACTTCTGACAATGTTTCAAGCTGAATAAGCTTCTTTTTTTTTGGCATCAGCTTTATGCACATGAAGTGATATGTATTTTGAATTTTGAGTAATTACAATGACACAAATATATGGTCTTAATGGTCAGGTGGTTTTTTAAAGTGGGGCAGCACCGGCTTTGAGGCTAGAATGCACTTCGCATTCCCCCTGATTCCCGGTCAAGCCTAAGTTGGATGGCTGTTTCATCCTTTGTCTCATTGCCATGGTCCCTGCCTGTCCTAATTAGCCCAACTGGTGCAGAAATACAGGACGTAAAGCCCTAATCACTCACTCACGCCGCTCAACTGTTACTACTTAAAATCCAGTGCAGACTGTCTGGGGCAATAACTTACAAATTCTGAGTAGAATACAAAATTCATTTTAACGGATCTTTTTCACTTTTTACGTGTAATAAATCTCTTGTGTATATTAGTTTCCATACTAACTCACTGTTAAGTATTAAAAAAAGTGTCTAAAATAATATACAGAATGTATATTCTCTATATGTAACTTGCAAAGCATCACTGCATATCACTGCATGTGAACTATGCACTGTACAATTGAGAAGTTAAATTTAATATATATTTTTTTATAAAAAGGCAGATATAGCAAGGATGTTAATCAGGGCATGATCAATATATGTGCTTAGCATATTTCTGTAAATATAGACTTTTACAAAAGTTAGTGCAATGTAAAAATGCCAAAGAGTTCAGTAAAAACTTAATTCTATGATGCAACTGGGCCAATTAAAATAAATATTGTCTAAGGCTAATTCCCAGATCTATCTGCTACTGGGTCTGAAGCTGAGTTGGCTTATATGACCAGCTGCCAGAGGCAGACGTAATGATGAGATGATAAGACTGCTTGGAATCCACACCTTGTTGCACATTTATCCCATGTTGGGGTCTTTTACTTGCCTCAACATATAGACACAGAGTACATTGCAAATATAGGCGACATCGTTTCAACATTGATTGCCGTAGGCTGACGTCACAATGATGTTGAGCTGATCTAACAGGTTGTTTGGGTTATTGCTATAAGAAGGAACAGTTGTGTGGTATAGAGTATTTTCACTGAACAGCCCTGATAAGTCTTTCCTCTCCTCTTATCACTCATTTTGCTTTTCAGAAATAGTAGGTCATAACTAACTGATTCCATGAATATAATTTTCCCAGGGAAATAACAGAAATAAAATAATGATTAGATGTCAAATATACATTAAAAAACAATAAAAAATACTGCGTTAGGATGCAGTTTGCTTCAGCCAATCAGATTCAAGGGCGGGAACTTTTTCAGCCAATAGAATTGCAGTATTCTGTCTTAGGCACCTGGTGGAAATATAGAGAACTTTCTGTGAAAATCCACTATTATTAGCATAGTGGTTCGAGCATTCCCATATGACATAGCAAGCTGGACATTGTCAAAACATCGGTTGATAGAACGATGTTGACCTTATCTTGCATGCTGCCACACTGTGTGTTATCACCTATAAGCCAAGCGACCTAATTACGTACATTCTTTGCTAGTTTACCTACATGGCCAAATTGTGCCACGTGCGTTTTCCATGAGAAGGATAAACGCATGAAAAACGCATGGTTTTTACCTAATTAAAATGAGGTGAAAACCATGCGATTTCCATGCTTTTATCCAAATGCATGGATAACGCACGTGGCACATTTGGCCATGTAGTTAAACAAAATGATTGGTTAAACTATGTAGTCAAGACAGTGTCTTGTACTCGGGTGTCTGTGCTGAGGCAAGCGAAACACCACCCATGGGGTAAATGTGTAACATGGTGCAGATTTCCTTTCTTTCTCATTTTGTTGATCAGCCATTAGTAGCAGCAAGAATTGCACTAGAATTACTGCATTTTACTGGTTTAATCTTGATTTAGCTTTACCTCAGTGTTTTTATGAAACGCTATCAAAGTCGTAATCTATATGTGACTACGTTGGGCCATTAACCAACAGACCTGAATTTTCTTATCTTTAGACAAGATATCAGGAAAGTGATAAGTTATATCACTTTATAGAATATCTGAATCATTCCGTACATTATTTTAGACACTTTTTAGTGATTTAGGCTTCAATTAGGAAGAGTTAAATCACTGGAAAAAAATGAAGAGTCTACATCCAGAGGTCCAAATTCCTGAAATTGCTCTCCATGAAGAAATTCTTAGGCAGGCGAGTGAATATGGAGACAGATTGGCACTGGTGAGTAGATGACCAGCCAAATTTCCAGTCAGGTGATCTTTTCGAACATTGCATAGCATATCAGTCTCAAAAGAAATGTATGTACCGTAATGTTTGATTTTGAAGAAAGCGCAAAACTTTCGGTGACCAAATTGCGATTCTAGCATGAAGCATGCATCTCGGTGGCCCAATGGTTTGGGCATTGTCCATTTAGCTCACTGGCCAAACCTGCTGAAGGTCATGGGTTCAATAGGGTCTTTGCACTGAATAGTTCAGCAAGACATAAGTCCTTCTTCTCCTCTTATTACTCAATTTGCTTTTCAGACATAGACGATAATCACTTATTCAATAAATATAACTTTCTCAGAAAAATAACAAAAATCAACTAAATGATAAGATGATATACATTAAAATGCACTAAAAATACTGCTGCTAGGATGCACATTGCTTTACCCAATCAGAGGCAAAGACGCAAACTTTTTCAGCCCAATAGAATTGTAGTATTCTGTCATAGCCACCTGGTGGAAATATAGAGAACCTTCTGTGAAAATCCACTAATCCTGTCTGGAAATCTTCAGCAGCTACATCTCAGCTGATGTTGTCACATGAGATGTTAAGTTGGTGGTGCCTTGTACTCGGTGTCTATGCTGAGGCGTGTAACATGTACAGACTCCATGATTTATCTCATCATTATGTATGCCTGCCTCTGGCAACTAGTCATATAAGCTAAGCACATTGAAATAGTTGCAATGTCATACAAAACAATGCAATGTGATAGGATTCATTCATTAGCACAATACAATACAAAACAATATTATTCAGTTTAAAATATACAACGCGGATAGCATTTCAAACTGGGATGACATCAGAACAACATCAGCGACGTTGATGTGATGTTGTAACGATGATGACCAACATTGAAGTGACGCTGGCCCGATATGGAATGCTTTCTTGGAAATAAAAAACCCTTGCCAAAAAAAAATAAAAATAAAATACTTAGTAGATGAAGTCAAGTTTATAAAGCATAATTTTTGCACTTGTTTCAAGCACGTTTACTGATAATTCTAAGAAATAAAAAGCAAATGCAATTTATAAGCAAGACCTTCAAGGCAGAATTTTTATTGGAAATTTGTATTATTTTTTGAGCAGTAAAATTTTCCCAGTCTTTCTTAGAATTGAAATTGTACTGAGATGGGAATCTAACTTCGAGAATTAAAAATTGATTTCTGTTTTGCCCTGCAGCACAGAGAAGATATACTATGTAAGCCTGTTCAGGCCTGTTTTGGGCGAAAAAAAGTGTACTTTGCTATATTACGTGATAATTATAACAATGGCAAGTGACATCATTGTGATTGTTGCAATTGTGACCACATATTTCTGCGTGCTTAAAATTAAATGTAAAACGCTGACTTTGAGCTTTAAAACATTTTTCGTTATGGGATTATCTCATAAATCTATAAGATTAATTATTTGATTTTCATTAGTGTACTAAATAAACAAATCCTTTAATTGTTTTGATGTGAAACTGTCACTGCGGGCTTTTCATACACCAACCCTAAAATTGCTGCTGTTGCTTATGCAAATGATGAACTGGACGCTCCTTCCATAGATCTTCTCGGCTTACAGTTGTAAATAATCAACAACTAGGTTCTGCATGACAGAATGGTGACCTACCTGAACATCTATGTACAATACATTACTACTGGTTCCAAGAAAGATTCTAGAGAAATTGGTATGGTTCTGTAGAATGAAAGAAATCTTTCTTGGAAAAGTTTGAAAGAATGTATGTCAGCCCGTGTTATAATTCAATGCACGTGTTATTTTATTTTAATTTAAACCAATTTTTTTTTAATCTATTTTTTATTAAGGGTGACCGATAGTATAGGTTATAGCATAGGGTTAAACGAGTAGGAACTATTTTGGTGTTTGTTTTCTTTTGTGTCTTATTTTACATATTTTTTCATATATTACCTAGATTTTGTGTTCAACAGCTGCCAGAATTCAGAAACAATATCAAACTATAATCAAATATAAGATTATTTTCACTGAAATGATTTATCATGTTATACTGAGATGTAAAAATATGCAAAAAAAAACAAATAAATTACCACATCTTTTTAATATTAAATATGGATTACATCTTAATTAATTCACAGGAAAAGCTTCCCAGACAGCAGTCTGAATCGGGACAACATTGGCGATGTTGATACGATATCATACCGATATCGGACAATATTGAAACAACACTGGCCTGATCTGGAATGCTATCTGGGTTGTCAAATGCATAGGTCATTCATATGCTGTTTTTAAATTGATATGGTCTGGTCAAGTGCTCACAGGTGAACTTCTATTATTCTGTTATAAGACTGTGGCTGATGTTTTCATATATATAAAAAAAAAACTATTCAAACTAAAAATTATGTCTTATGTCTTATGGGCCTGTCAAGCATTGAATTTTGAATATGTCTGTGTTAATGTATTTATATGCAAGTCACTATGATGAAATTTCCTTGAATCTTGAATCTAATTCTAGTAGGTTAATGCTGTTTGGAGGCCCCGGGAAATCCATGGAAGGTTGTCATTATTAACCCCCTGAAAACATTAAATATGTGTCTTATATATTAAAACGCTTATTTTATCTTTAAGCACAGTTACTAAAGAATACTTTTTTTTTCAAAAGATGATTTTTTAAAGAAGGCCTCAAGCCATTTTGGGGTAAAATGTGTAAAATTAGAGATTTTTACCTTAAGAAAAACCCTAGACCTATAGATCTATGCTAGTGGATATGTTTTGGTAGCAAAATGTGTGAAATTAAGTGTTTTATTGGGTTCCAGGGGCACCAAGCAAGCGTTATAATATATAAGACACCTATTTAATGTTTTCAGGAGGTCAATTATGACAACCTTCCATGGGTTTCCTGGGGCCTCCAAACAGCATTAACCAACTTGAAAATGTCAGAATATCTGACTTAGCATCATCTGGTAATGGTAACTGGGTCGCAGTGACCTTTAGTATGAGAAGTGGCACACGGAGGGGGACCCAGATACGATTCCAAATCGGACCGGTGTCGTTTCAATGTTGGCCTCCGTCGGTGCAACATCATATCAACATCACCGATGTCACACCGATGTCGTCCCGATTTGGAATAATATCTGGGAAATCCACAACATATTACACTTTACCCCATGTGTGGGGTCTTTCACTTGACCAGCATAGACACCGAATACCAGGCACCAGTAATTGAGAATGAAAACTAGCTGATAGATAGATATGGAAAGTGCAGTCCACTAAGGCGAGTTCCTGCCACTCATAGGGTTCGATATGGTACATTAACCCCAAGGGTGGGTCTTTTACTTACCCCAGTACAGTCACCATCAACAAGACACCTTCTATTCAAGGTCTCATACAATCGACATCTTGCCGGGTTCCATGCTAGGATATAGCTCATGAAGAGCGCCTGGGCCAGAGATTCAACCCTGGACCTTCATCAGAGCTGGCCAACATGGAATCTATCTATCTATCTACCTATCTACCTATCTCCCTATCTACCTATCTCCCTATCTATCTATCTACCTATCTCCCTATCTATCTATCTATCTACTATCTATCTACCTATCTATCTATCTACCTATCTATCTATCTATCTATCTATCTATCTATCTATCTATCTATCTATCTATCTACCAGTATATCTACTTATCTATCTACCTATATATTTTCCAGGTGTGTGGGGAGACGGGTCATTCCTACACTTATCGTCAATTGGTCCATTACATAAAAGCAGTTTCC
The DNA here is from genome assembly GCA_932294295.1 of Alitta virens. Classification (NCBI taxonomy): domain Eukaryota; kingdom Metazoa; phylum Annelida; class Polychaeta; order Phyllodocida; family Nereididae; genus Alitta; species Alitta virens. The sequence continues at coordinate 12,237,799 of OW028585.1, read as the reverse complement.
AGTGGATTGGTTAAAGCGGGAGTTACCACGGATACCAAAGTGGCTATTTTGTCTTCAAACATTCCAGAATATGCTCTCTTTTTCTTTGGAATACTTGGAGCAGGTGGAACGGCTACCACCATAAATCCAAGTTATACTGCAAGTGAGTAGATTTATGCAATAAATGTAAATTTGTCTTGCGTTGAGAGTCTTCAATTACGTACACTGCCAACTTCTCGATTACACCCCTGGCAGGCCGGATCAAACTAGAGCCTTTCTCATCTCCCTGGGGAGCATAGGGGTGGGGGGCTAGCTCAGTGGTAGCATGCTGGGCTTCAAACCACTAGGTCCCGGGTTCAATTCCCGGTGGTCGAGCCTATGTTGGATGGCTGTTTCATCCTTCGTCTCATTGCCATGGTCCCTCCCCGTCCTAATTAGCCCACCAGGTGCAGAAATACAGGACGTAAACCCTAATCACCACCACCACCCTGGGGAGCACACACACAGCATGCAGCCTATTAAGTGCTTCTTGGTCAAGCACTCTACAAGTATCCATTTACACCTTGGGAAAATTTATGCAATATTGTAATAAAATTTAAAAAAATGTTTCAGCGCAAGTGCTTGTCATCGAAAATGAAAATACTTATGTACAATTAATGAAGGGGTATATATTAATCAAAGCATTTATAAATAAGATTAAAATAATATTTGACAATCATAAGTATTGTAAAACATGAACTGAACCCAGATAGCATTCCAAATCGAGAAAACACCAGCACAACGTTGATGCGATGTTGATGCGATGTTGTAACGACAGTGGCCAAAATGGATGCTGGACTGTTTTGGAATCCTAGCTAGGAATGAACATTCTGGGTGGCAAAATTGAATTTGAGATTGAAATATTGCAAACCTTATAGAATTTACTAAAAATATCTGATTTTTCTGAAACTTTCCCTTTTTTTTCAGGTGAAATTGCACAACAACTGAAAATTGCTGATGCCTCAATGATAATTACAATTTCTGGCTTTGAAAATCAAATTAATGATGCCATTCAGAAAATTGGGCCATCAAAAATTAGGGTAAGATAAAATTCTTAATGTAAATAGGAATCTACATCATTGAAAAAATGGCCCATTTACAGCCACTGATTGCTTAATTCTGTACTGTAAATTGCATGTGATGCTCAGCAAAATGTGTGACATCATAGTCACATAAAAGAAAAGCTGGTATGACTGGAGTGTGATGTCACCCATCACAATGTTGCAGTTGCTTTGGGCCATTTTATAAAGTCTTTATTATGTCAGATACTTTGTTTGGCTTGATTTCCACAGAACACCCCAAACTGTGACATTGCATCATTCTGCCTTTTTCTGTTATTACTAAATATTTCAATGCAAGATTACTGTTGCCATTTGATTCAATAAACACAACTAAGTATAAAAAAGTTAAATTCATTAAAACATTAGGCATCAAATGTACATTAAAACGCGCTAGAAATACTGCTGCCTAGGGTTTCCTTGCTTCAACCAATCGGAATCTAGAGCGGGAAGCTGTGCAACCAATTGGATTGCAGCATTCTTCCAGTAGCCACCTAGCAGAAATATCAAGAAGCTTTATGGAAAATCCACTATTATGTCAGATACCTTGTTGGGCTTGAGTTTTGTTATATTTCTTTGGGAAACAAAGCATGAAATTTATGCAAGCACAGGTGAAAAATGTGACATGATGTTGTTTTCTTCCTTTCCTGCAATATTTTCACTAATCTATTTAAATTGAATTGCAAACCGTCAGTTGCAATGTCTTTGAATTCATGATATAAAGCAATCCGCTATTAGTATCAAATTAAAGTTTATTAAAAATGTCTCTTTTATTATATTTCTAGGCAAAGTTCATGTTTGGCAAGAAAGCTCCGGGTTACATTCCATTTTCGAATCTCATGGAAGATGATGGAACGTCCTACCCCCATGTGACTTATGACGTCAGAGACCACGTGGCTGTGATTCCTTTCAGTAGCGGAACTACGGGATTACCAAAAGGGGTCATGTTGACTCATTACAATATTGTGGCCAATATTTATCAAAACCAGTAAGTGTTACACCAGCAATTAGCCTTAATTTGGTTCATTACTACTGTTTAATGTTCAATGTCTCAATGCTACTGGGACTAAAGCTTACTCAACTTATATGACCAGGTGCCAGAGGCAGACGTAATGATGAGATGATAAGGCTTGGAATCCACACCATGTTACACATTACCCCATGGGGTGGGGTCTTTTACTTGCCTCAGCATAAAAACACAGAGTAGAAGGCACCTCCAATTTAGAGTCTCAGGCTCATGAAGACTGAAGAGTGCCCCCTTAACATTGCATGGCTGATAAAAACCAGATAGATAGATAGATACTGGAAGTGCAGCCCTCTAAGGCAAGTTCTTGCTGCATTGAGGGTTGATTGATGAGGTGAGAGAGGAGTCCACCCATGTTACACATTTACCCCATGGGTATGATCCTTTACTTGCCTCATACCATGTCCTTACATAATATCATTTACATCTTGTACATGTACATAACTTTTATGGTTTTATAGCTTTGTACTGCAAAAAGGGGAATCCTCAACCATAGCAAACACTAATAATGTGGTCTCGAGCTATCATAACATACACATAACTAATGCATTTTTGTTACCTTTGTAGACCTTTTATGGGACCATACAGCTTCTTGATACTTATAACCACATAACATTTATTTAACAAAATAAAAATCAGCCAAAATCACCCCATAGATAAACCTCTGCGCACGCTTGTGAGAGAGGGCAGTTTTTACACATACCTTATATAACGCAATAGAATCTCTCTAGGTGGCCACACGGTAGCGAAAACTCAAGTTTTCTTAGTGAGGTCTCCCGCCTTAATGTAAAATTGTTGTTATTGTAATGCTCATTTTCATGTAAATTGCAAATAAATGTATCTGAATCTGAATAACTTGATGTGGATACACTGGACATGATCAGCATATATAAATCTCATATGACTGAAGATTCTTGAGGTCATTTATGGCCATGGCCAAAGATACCCCACACTAGGGTCAGAGAGCTAAAATATACTATAATTTCTTTTGGCCCTACCAAGAAATACTATAAGTTTAAATCAACTACGCATTAAATGTACATTACACACACTAGAAATACTGCTGCTTGGGGTCCCCTTGCTTCAACCAATCAGAATCTAGAGTGGAAAGCTGTGCAACCAATTGAATTGCAGCATTCTTCCAGTAGCCACCTAGCAGAAATATCAAGAAGCTTTATGGAAAATCCACTAGATTTGTGGGACATTCTCCACAAAATACATGCATTCCGAGTTGCTTTCATGCGCACTCGGTGTAAAGTTTACAGCAAAATGATTACTGTTGTGGAATTTGAAAAACGCATGCCCGAACATAACTGTCAGTAGAGCGGCATGAACTGCATTAATGGCCAATATTATTTTTACATAGCCAGTTGAAACTCAAAATAGTTTTTTTATAAGGTGTAAGTTACTCTGAGGCAACCAAAGATACCTTGGTTTACGGGTTTAAAGAAGGTTTTTTAACTAATAAATGGGTCTTAATTGTGAGGTGGGTTTTAATAGTGAGGTAGTTATAAAGTGAGTTTCATTCAAGTTCAAGTTCAATCATTTTATTCACCACTATATTTAACAAAATTATACATAATCAACATGAAAAAATAAAAAATTCAGTGGAGGAGAACCCTCTAAGGCATTTAGGTGCCGCTATCGAGGGACCACCTATAGTAAAAATAAATGTTTTATTTTCAATAAAAATGTTAGCAGATCAGAAAAAAGGTACTGCAAAGTAGACTGCTGCTTCACTGGAAAGGATCACTCACATGAAATCAGTACTAGCTATTCGTAACATATATAATAAATAGTTAAGGATCAGGATATACTGCTTTATGCAAACTCATTTATGTAAATTCATTTATGCAAAGTCATTTTGCCTTATCAATGTTTCAATTTGTAATGCTGATCTGCCACTCAACAAGTTATCAAAATCAATTGCCTTGTAAGGAGACCATTGACTGTTGAACTTGAACTGGTTTTTTTCAGTGGAAGAAAAACTTGAGTTCAAATATAGGACCACTTTGAGTATGAAAAGATAACATCGTTATAATAATAGACAAACGTATTTGATCCTGCAGCGCTTCACTGGGTCAGACAATCTTTGTTAGACATAATGTAAAAAAACATGATAATAAATGTTTAACATGGGTGCACTCCTCTCTCTCACCTCATCAATGAACACTCGCCAGTGGCAATAAATTGCCTTTGAGGGCTGCACTTCCATATCTACCTACCTACCTACCTACCTACTTACCTACCTACCTACCTACCTACCTACCTACCTACTTACCTACCTACCTACCTATCTATCTATCTATCTATCTATCTATCTACCTACCTACCTACCTACCTACCTACCTATCTATCTATCTATCTATCTATCTATCTGTCTATCTATCTATCTGTCTATCTATCTATCTGTCTATCTATCTATCTATCTATCTATCTACCTATCTATTTATCTATCTATCTATCTATTGGTCTATCTATCGGTCTATCTATCTATCAATGTGGAATTGGTGGGTGGCTTAATCATTAGGCTACCCAGCAGTTGCACTATTTATCTCATAAAATTTACCCTTGTTTGCTATTTCATTTCAACCATCGAATTATTGTCTAAAATTGTTCATTCAATTACATTTTATTTCTTATTTTTCTTGACAGGACAATGTTCTTTCCGCCCTCTATGAGTCTCTATACTAACCACAAAGCAGAAACAACACTAGGGGTCCTTCCATTCTTCCATTCCTTTGGGCTTACTTGTGTTATGTGTCTGCAATTGGCTATGGGGTGCACGATTGTTACTCTCCGAAGATTTCAACCAGATCTATTCTTAGAGACGATTCAAAGATACAAAGTAAGTAACCTTTAGCAAAAAGCTATCAAATTATGTTTAGAGATTTATGGATTATGATATTTTTCACATTGCATACCCATTTTTGCGCAACAATTTAGTTTTAATTTACAATATAAATATAAATATTAGTTTTTCATGCCATCAAAAACTCAATATGTAAGCAAACCCAGTGATGAAGTCACAAATACTAAACAATGGTGATGATGTCATTTCCATTGTGTTTCCAATGTTTTGGTCTGGATTTTCTCTCAATGTATAATTAATTTTTAGGTATTAATGTCTTATAAAGCCATTAATTCACACAAATTTAGTGTGCCTTGATTAATAAAGGTAACTTTCAACTGTTTGATAGCATCTTAGAAAATTGCAAATTTGACAGACAGTGCAACTTTAGGTTTACCAAAAGGAAATATTTCTGAAATACGGCAGACGAGTAACTAACTGGACCTGATCAGGCATATATGCTACCTGGTAATACCGCGTTTGCCATTTTTTGTTCTTCCAGATCTCAGGACTTGCGGTAGTCCCTCCAATGATTCTCCTCATAGCAAAAGACCCCAGGGTGAAGAAATACGATCTTTCGTCAATCAAATCGACGTTTTGCGGAGCAGCTCCCCTGTCGGCGGAATTGATTAGCGAATACAAAGCACATGCACCTGGAGAAGTTGTACAAGGTATGAACAATGTTACCATAAAGGTGCACTCTCTGTCAAATTTGCACATAAAAGTAATGATATAAATCAATACTGCTATATTTTACCATTACATGCCCATTTTTGGTCAACAATTCAGTTTTAATTTACAATAAATAATACATATTAGTTTTTCATGCCATTACAAACTGAATATGTAAACAAACCCAGTGATGACATCACAATACTGAACAATGGTGATGATGTCATTTCCACTGTGTTTCCAATGTTTTAGTCTGGATTTTCTCTCAATGTATAATTTTTTTTTAAATTACAAATTACAAGGAACAACAATAAGCAGTAAATAAATAAAATAAAATAAAAAAAGTCAAAATACATATAATCTCTTTACCTTTGGTCAGGAGACATCCACTAAGTTCTTATTTTAAAAAACGCTGACATGGATGCCCCTTTAAACTCATATTTAAAAAAAATTTTAAAATAAAAAGAAAAAAAAAAAAAAAAAAAAAAAGAATAAGAATAAATTAATAAAATACATTTATATATAAATAACGAGATCTAAATATAAGAAATAATGATGGGATGAAAATGAAAGTATGGCAAAGAGATGTTAGAATATTGGTGTCTTGTAAATGTTGTCTATGCTGGAGCAAGTGAAATACCCACAGATAGCTATATAGCTAGATAGATAGTTATGGAAAGTGCAGGCCTCTAAGGCAAGTTCTTGCTACTACCATGATTTGATTGATGAGATGAGAGAGAGACAGGAAGAGTCCAACCATGTTACACATTTACCCCATGGGTGAGGCATTTTACTTGCCTCAGCATAGACACAGAGTAGAAGGCACTTCCAATTTAATGTCTCATGTGATCGACATCCACCTGGGATGTAGTTCATAAAGCCCGGGCCAGGAATCGAACCCGGGACCTTCAGCAGAGCTGGCAAATGTTGAATTGGGGGATGCCTTAATTGCATAATAGCATGCGAGATTGGGTCAACATCATTTCAACATTGGCCAATGTGGAATTGGCAGATGTCTTAATTGCATAATAGCATGCGAGATTGGGTCGACATCATTTCAACATTGGCCAATGTGGAATTGGCAGATGTCTTAATTGCATAATAGCATGCGAGATTGGGTCGACATCATTTCAACATTGGCCAATGTGGTATTGGCAGATGTCTTAATTGCATAATAGCATGCGAGATTGGGTCGACATCATTTCAACATTGGCCAATGTGGAATTGGCAGATGTCTTAATTGCATAATAGCATGCGAGATTGGGTCGACATCATTTCAACATTGGCCAATGTGGAATTGGCATGTCTTAATTGCATAATAGCATGCGAGATTGGGTCGACATCATTTCAACATTGGCCAATGTGGAATTGGCAGATGTCTTAATTGCATAATAGCATGCGAGATTGGGTCAACATCATTTCAACATTGGCCAATGTGGAATTGGCAGATGTCTTAATTGCATAATAGCATGTGAGATTAGGTCGACATCATTTCAACGTTGGCCAATGTGAAATTGGCAGATGTCTTAATTGCATAATAGCATGCGAGATTAGGTCGACATCATTTCAACATTGGCCAATGTGGAATTGGCAGATGTCTTAATTGCACAATAGCATGCGAGATTAGGTCGACATCATTTCAACATTGGCCAATGTGGAATTGGCATGTCTTAATTGCATAATAGCATGCGAGATTGGGTCGACATCATTTCAACATTGGCCAATGTGGAATTGGCAGATGTCTTAATTGCATAATAGCATGCGAGATTGGGTCAACATCATTTCAACATTGGCCAATGTGGAATTGGCAGATGTCTTAATTGCATAATAGCATGTGAGATTAGGTCGACATCATTTCAACGTTGGCCAATGTGAAATTGGCAGATGTCTTAATTGCATAATAGCATGCGAGATTAGGTCGACATCATTTCAACATTGGCCAATGTGGAATTGGCAGATGTCTTAATTGCACAATAGCATGCGAGATTAGGTCGACATCATTTCAACATTGGCCAATGTGGAATTGGCAGATGTCTTAATTGCATAATAGCATGCGAGATTAGGTCGACATCATTTCAACATTGGCCAATGTGGAATTGGCATGTCTTAATTGCATAATAGCATGCGAGATTAGGTCGACATCATTTCAACATTGGCCAATGTGGAATTGGCAGATGTCTTAATTGCATAATAGCATGCGAGATTGGGTCGACATCATTTCAACATTGGCCAATGTGGAATTGGCAGATGTCTTAATTGCATAATAGCATGCGAGATTAGGTCGACATCATTTCAACATTGGCCAATGTGGAATTGGCAGATGTCTTAATTGCATAATAGCATGCGAGATTGGGTCGACATCATTTCAACATTGGCCAATGTGGAATTGGCAGATGTCTTAATTGCATAATAGCATGCGAGATTGGGTCGACATCATTTCAACATTGGCCAATGTGGAATTGGCAGATGTCTTAATTGCATAATAGCATGCGAGATTGGGTCGACATCATTTCAACATTGGCCAATGTGGAATTGGCAGATGTCTTAATTGCATAATAGCATGCGAGATTGGGTCGACATCATTTCAACATTGGCCAATGTGGAATTGGCAGATGTCTTAATTGCATAATAGCATGCAAGATTGGGTCGACATCATTTCAACATTGGCCAATGTGGAATTGGCAGATGTCTTAATTGCATAATAGCATGCGAGATTGGGTCGACATCATTTCAACATTGGCCAATGTGGAATTGGCAGATGTCTTAATTGCATAATAGCATGCGAGATTGGGTCGACATCATTTCAACATTGGCCAATGTGGAATTGGCAGATGTCTTAATTGCATAATAGCATGCGAGATTGGGTCAACATCATTTCAACATTGGCCAATGTGGAATTGGCAGATGTCTTAATTGCATAATAGCATGCGAGATTGGGTCGACATCATTTCAACATTGGCCAATGTGGAATTGGCAGATGTTTTAATTGCATAATAGCATGCGAGATTGGGTCGACATCATTTCAACATTGGCCAATGTGGAATTGGCAGATGTCTTAATTGCATAATAGCATGCGAGATTAGGTCGACATCATTTCAACGTTGGCCAATGTGAAATTGGCAGATGTCTTAATTGCATAATAGCATGCGAGATTGGGTCGACATCATTTCAACATTGGCCAATGTGGAATTGGCAGATGTCTTAATTGCATAATAGCATGCGAGATTGGGTCGACATCATTTCAACATTGGCCAATGTGGAATTGGCAGATGTCTTAATTGCATAATAGCATGCGAGATTGGGTCGACATCATTTCAACATTGGCCAATGTGGAATTGGCAGATGTCTTAATTGCATAATAGCATGCGAGATTGGGTCGACATCATTTCAACATTGGCCAATGTGGAATTGGCAGATGTCTTAATTGCATAATAGCATGCGAGATTAGGTCGACATCATTTCAACGTTGGCCAATGTGAAATTGGCAGATGTCTTAATTGCATAATAGCATGCGAGATTGGGTCGACATCATTTCAACATTGGCCAATGTGGAATTGGCAGATGTCTTAATTGCATAATAGCATGCGAGATTGGGTCGACATCATTTCAACATTGGCCAATGTGGAATTGGCAGATGTCTTAATTGCATAATAGCATGCGAGATTGGGTCGACATCATTTCAACATTGGCCAATGTGGAATTGGCAGATGTCTTAATTGCATAATAGCATGCGAGATTGGGTCAACATCATTTCAACATTGGCCAATGTGGAATTGGCAGATGTCTTAATTGCATAATAGCATGCGAGATTGGGTCGACATCATTTCAACATTGGCCAATGTGGAATTGGCAGATGTCTTAATTGCATAATAGCATGCGAGATTGGGTCGACATCATTTCAACATTGGCCAATGTGGAATTGGCAGATGTCTTAATTGCATAATAGCATGCGAGATTGGGTCGACATCATTTCAACATTGGCCAATGTGGAATTGGCAGATGTCTTAATTGCATAATAGCATGCGAGATTGGGTCGACATCATTTCAACATTGGCCAATGTGGAATTGGCAGATGTCTTAATTGCATAATAGCATGCGAGATTGGGTCGACATCATTTCAACATTGGCCAATGTGGAATTGGCAGATGTCTTAATTGCACGATAGCATGCGAGATTGGGTCCACATCATTTCAACATTGGCCAATGTGGAATTGGCAGATGTCTTAATTGCATAATAGCACGCGAGATTGGGTCGACATCATTTCAACATTGGCCAATGTGGAATTGGCGGATACTTTAATTGCAAGATAGCATGCGAGATTGAGTCAACATAATTTCAACACTGAACAACATTACCCTGTCTTGGTAACACCTATGAATGTAGTTATGAAAAAGATTCTTTTTTTTTTAAAGGATATGGAATGACAGAATCAGGTCCAAGTACACTGGGACCAATGTTTGGAAGACATATTGAAATTGGCTCAGCTGGATATCTACTCCCTAACACTGAATTACAGGTAAGCTCATGTCATGATATACATAACACAAGAAACTGATGCATTATAATGTTTAAAGGCTGAAATTAGAAAGGGCAATTGTATATACTCCAGATATGAATTTTGAAAATCTCACAATGACATATACGCAAGACTTGGATAGATCTTATTATAATTCTTTGTTGTTCTTATAATAGGAGCTGTGCGGATTGCATTTGATTGACAACAGTGGGCAGTATAACTAGTATATTTTTCTAGCCAAAAGTCTATGTCTATGTCTCAATGGTACTGGGCCTGAAGGTTAGTCAGCTTATATGACCAGCTGCCTAAAGCAGACATAATGATGAGATGATTAGGCTTTGAGTCCACACCATGTTACACATTGACACCGTGGGTGGGATCTTTTACATGCCTTAGCATAGACAACGAGTGCAAGGCACCTCAAATTTAACATCTCATGCGATCGACATCAAAGTTGGCTTTATTTTAGCTGTAGCTATCTCATTTGACATTTTAAACTTGAGCGTAGGTGCTGTTGCACTAGCCATGGGGAGGGTGGGTACTTTAATTTGACAAATTTGTCCAATTATGGAATGGTTTGAAAGTACAAATAAACATATGGTACCCAATAAATAAAATACATTTTGGTACTTCATATTAATTTATCAGGTTGTGGACAGAGAAACGGGGGAAGAAATATCAGAACCAGGGAAGAGGGGAGAGTTACTTTTCAGAGGACCTCAAGTTATGAAAGGATATTACAACAACAGAGATGCTACAGCTGCCACTGTTGATGCAGATGGATGGTTACATACAGGTAGCTTAGGATTGTTATTACATTATGCTCCCCAGGGAGCTGAAAAAGGCTCAAGTTTGATCAGGCCTGCCAAGGGTGTAATTGTGAAGTTGGCAGAGTATGTTTATTACGTAATTGAAGACGCCAAACCCCAGACACATTTACATTTTACATACCATATACATAATATAATTATAATAATGTTGGACCCGCTTTTAACAAAGTACTAGAAGCTTTGTTTTTCATCGTAGGTCTGTTATAAAAAGTGCTAAGAAAATATATTCTAGAATAATGAACTCATCATAATCAAAATTTTTTTTATAAACCAGCCTGTTATAAGCTCAGAATGTTGATTTATTTACATATTTTCAAAAGGTGATGTCGGCTATTACAACAAAGAAGGAAATGTCTTCATCGTTGATCGCGTGAAAGAATTGATCAAATACAAAGGTTTTCAGGTAATACTGAATGATCTGATTATTATAATTGATTTATTCATCATTGAAAATCAACAATTCATCAAGTTTAGGTGGTTTAATGATCATTACCCTTGGTGTTGATTACCAATAATACTCTTACATTTTACCAGGTGGCACCAGCTGAGTTGGAAGCCATTCTTCTGAGCCATTCCGCCATCTCAGATGCTGCTGTCATTGGCATACCAGACACAAATGCTGGAGAGTTACCTCGTGCATACGTGGTCGTTAAACCGAATCAAGAAATTAGTATCAAAGACATACACAGATTTTTCAAAGGTATGAAACTCATTAATTTGATTGGTATTAGAATTCATAATGCCTAATTAACTGATTGGTATTAGAATTTTCAAGATATTTAGAGTGCCCGAAACCCGGTCGTTTTACACCTCTTCGACATGGACTTGATCTGGCGTACAACCTGGGCAATATGCAAATTTATCCAATTTTTTATGCTATCGGGGTAAATTTGCATAAATATTCATAAAGAACTACGAAAATTCGAAGCACCAAGGGAATTGTCAAGATGGCCAAGGAATTAAGGCCATCAAAGTCAGAAAAGAAATTTGACAAACATAAGGCAGATTTTGTTGAGTGTGGCCTGATAGCGATGACATCAGTCAGATATTGGCCGAATTTGGAATGCTATCAGGGATATCATATATATTTTTATTAATTTGATAATAAGGCCAAGTACTGCCATTGTTGAGTGTGGCCTGATAGCGATGACATCAGTAAGATATCTGCCAAATTTGGAATGCTACCAGGGATATCATATATATTTTTATTAATTTGACAGTAAGGCCAAGTCACTTTAAAAAGCCACTTTAACCAAGAGGCTTGAGAGCAGTTTGCTGTTATATGAAATATCAGCTGGCTCATTACGATGAAAAGTGTGTCATATATTATAGCGTAAGAAGGCCTATCTTGGCATGAGAGAGAAAGAGGGAGTATCTTGAAGCTCTAGGTCCGCGGTGTCAGGGCAAGAAGGTTTACCTGGTGCGCGAGAGTGAGAGAGAAGAGTGGGTGGGTGGATTAGGGCTTTACGTCCTGTATTTCGGCACCTGATGGGCTAATTAGGACAGGCAGGGACCATGGCAATGAGACGAAGGATGAAACAGCCATCCAACATAGGCTCAACCGGGAATTGAATCTGCGACCCAGTGGTTGGAAGCCCAGCGTGCTACCACTGAGCTAGGCCCCCACCCTGTGAGAGAGAAGCTCGAGCAGGTTTACCCCCTTTTCCTAACCGGACAGCTAACACGAGAGTTGTCTGGTTGATCCTGCCAGTAGTCATATGCTTAGCTGAATGATAATTTTGTTACAATTATTTTTTTTACAGAAAATGCAGCAGGATACAAACAGTTGCGAGGTGGTGTCTTTTTTACAAAGCAGATACCAAAATCAGCGAGTGGAAAAATTCTTCGACGCCAACTGCGAGAAATGGTGTTACAGAGCAAGATTTGATTCCAAGTTGATGGATGGGCTTATCGCTATGACAAGCTTTCTATTGGACTTTAAAATTTGACATTTTAAAAGTCTTTGCTGCATGATTACGGCTAAGTTATATAAGTCATAATAATTATTTCCTGAGTTATATAATATGCAGCCATACTTTACTGAAAGAAACATGAGATTTTGAAGACTGATTTTTCATATACTATACCATTATAAAGAAGACAACTATCAGTTCACACACCTTGTACTCGGTGTCTATGCTAAGGCAAAAAAAAGACCCCACCCATGGGGTAAATGTTCAACGCGGGTGGACTCCTCCTCTCTCTCACCTCATCAATCAATCCTCGATAGCGACAAGAACTTGCCTTAGAGGGCTGCACTTTCCACATATGTCTATCTATTCATCTATCTATCTATTTATTTGTGTATCAGAATTTCAGGTACAATCAGGTGTTACTCATTAGGAAAGTATTTAAAAATTATCATTATTGGTTTCCTATTGTATAACAGAAATACATATCACGCAATTTAAGAATTTATCGTCATTCACAATTATTTTGTTTCATTATGAATATGAATATGCTGGCATAATATCACTGTGATCATTTCTTGAGTCTTCTTTGTAATTAGTTGTGTACATATTTGTATTTATAAATACTAAAAAGCTGGAGATTTAATTGTGGAGGCGCAATTGTTTGTAAATATTGAATTAAATATAAACTTATACAACGATTTATTTTGGGCCTAACTATAAACACAATAAAACCATGTTAAATGAAAACAATTCTACATTGTGAGCGTAGAATAGTGCTGACGCTGTGTCGACAAGGGCCGGTGTGCAGTCAACTAATAATAAATAAATAATAAAACAATAAGAAAACAAAAAAATAAGACCAAAAAAAAAAAACATTCTGTATCATACACTCCAAATTATAATATTGAAAACTACAAAGTAAGTGAATACATTTTATAATTGTTTTATTGCAACTACTGTATATATAATTTCAATCATTTTATTTTCATTATATACCATGATTTGATACATGCGTATATAATAAAGATATATACAACATAACCTTATATCAGACATTCAATTTTTGTTACATTACATACTTACTTTGATAAGAAATAACAGTTCACAATACAAGGACAATCACCTTATCTCGACATAGTTACTTTGATTGGCAAGTATAAATGATGTTTTATGGTGCACATTATTATCTCTTCTAAATAACCTTGACATACATGAAACATTAGTTGATCTGGTATCTTTACTAAGATAACGCAATCGAATGAACATATCAGGAAGTTATTTCCTTTGCATATCAGTATTTAGAACTTACAGAAGACAATGGAAATTTACATAATTCTGAAAAGGTATGCGTACAGTCAGATCCCACGGATAACGTGGGGTCTACATGGGTCCCAAAAATAGGAAGCAAAAAATCTAATGTCTTATTTCACTTTTTAACTAAATAAGTAATATAACTAATTATATCAAAACTGTTGCCTGTCAACTTTTAAGGAGATAGAGTCATCATTTAAGAGCTTCAGTGTCACTTGGTCCCTGGTTCAGAAGGGCAATGTTGCACTGTCGATTTTATTGTCTAATGTCACCCATGTCATTTAATAGATAATAACTAAGAATAGAAACTGTCGCCTGTCACTTTTAAAAGAGATAGAGTCTTTATGTCCATCATTATTTAAGAGCTTCAGTGTCACTTTGTCCCTGGCTAAGAAGGGCAATGTTGCACTGTCGATTTTTACCCATGGAGACCCACACAACCAACTAATTTGGTGCCGACAAAATTTGATCGTCACAACCTCTAAAAAATATGGATGATAATTCAGCTACACAGTTCACAATAATAAGAAGGCGATACACTTCATTCTATACATTTGGTAGACATTAACGCGACATTTGTCAATGACAGCTAACGTTTCAAAAAGCAATTCAGCGAACAATTTAGGCCCTATCGTTTGCAGGGCACAAGTTATAATACAAACGTATTCCTAATTTGGTACATTGTAATACATAGTTAGGTCTATACAATTAACAGGCTCAACATAGTTGGGTCTAAATTGACTTCGAAAACAATCCTGCCATACAAATCGCCATTAACTATTAGAGAATTGACAACAATGCCATTCATGATAGTTCTTGTAAATAAATGGCACCTACATGGCCAAATGTGTCACGTGCGTTTTCCATGCGTTTGGATACACGCATGGAAAACACATGGTTTTCAACTCATTATGATCAGGAAAAAACAATGCGTTTTCCATGCGTTTATCCTTCTCATGGAAAACGCATGTGGCACATTTAGCCATGTACATTTGAGGTGGGGGGGGGGGGGGGGCCCAGAGGCATGAGTGCTTAGGGCACCAACAGGCCCTGAACATTAAAAGCATTTTTTTAAAAGTATGTTTGTGGGGTACATGTAAATTTTCTTCAGGTAGTCTATCATGGCTCCTGTCAGATGTTATAAAACATTCATGAAATAAGGTTAGAAAATCAACCAAGAAATGATTCAAAGCGGATACTGTGAACGAAAAGCTTCTAATTTCTTCTGAAGCAGTTTCTGTCTTTCTATGTCAATTTCTTTCAGTATGTCCGTTTGTTTTTGTTGGGAAACATCTTTAATTTGCATTAAAACATTGAAAGCTGATTTCGATTGGACTTCAACTCCAAATGACTGAGTTCCAGAAATCATGGATCGTACGATGTCACTCGATCTTCGGTCTGACCGATTTAAGATTGGTTGCGCTGTTTTTTTGCGCTTGTCAATTGTCACTGTTTTTGGTCTGTTTCTTGAGAATGCATTGGCATTTGTGTATTCATCATCACTTTCATCAGTAGTGATGTCAGAATCATCTTCACTTGAGACATCACAATCTTTAGGTTGCTTTTTTCGAGTCAGCCATTTTGACATCTTGTCAACATCCTGGTTCTTATGATTGATGACGTCATCACAAGGCTTTTGGGGAAACCCATGTAGAAGCTTTCCATGGTCAGAATATTTTCTTGAAAGCTTCACATCTCCTTCACGTGACCTATTGCTTGACGTTTGACCCTTGCATACAATTGAATGTGACCTTTGACCTTGACCTATATTTTGATCCGAATTAGGTTGTTTTCGTCTTGGGTCAGGAGCAGATTTGACTCTTCGTTCCAGTAGTTTTTTCTTTGATTCTTTTGCTACCTCCTTCTAGTATGAAAATAACAAAGAGAGGAAAAATATTTCAATGGTGAATGCAAGCAGCATCAGTCAAGTCTGTATTCCCAATTTTTTTACAGCTGTGACACATAGACTCTACAAATGAAGACTGGCTTCCAAAAGATGAAAAACCGTCGCTTGCCAAGAGCTTCACCCTCACGTTCATTTAAGAAACATATGTCGAGCAACAAATTATTTCACATTAGTACTGAACATGAAATTACCATTTGGCAAAGTATGGTAAATGACACTAATATGAAAATTGTTCATAATCTCGGAACAGGTGTCAGCCAGTGACTTTAATCATTGATAGAATGCGATAATCATATGGTAATAAAAGAGAAGTTTAAGCACTCCACTAAAAACCAGTAAACGTTCTGCTGCCCAGAATGACCTGACATCTAAGATCCGCACTTGTCTCTGGCTAATCAGAGGCTGTCTCATTGGCAGTAGTCCAGTAACAAACTTCTCTTTTATTACCGTATGATTATCGTATTCAATTCAATGATTAAAATCACTAATTGACGCCTGTTCCGAGAAGAGCAACAATTTTCATATTATTGTCATTTACTGTACTTGCCAAATGGTAATTTCATGTTCTGTGTGTGTCATTGCCCCATATTCAGCATGCTATCTAGGATACATAGTTTACATTGCCAAAGACAAGTACATATATCATCTTTCCTCTTTAAAGCGAAAGTCAGGGCTGCCAACTCTCGCGCATTCACCGTGAGACTCGCGCATTCAGTGTCCTATGTCTCACTCTGTGAGTTTCAAATATTAAGTTGTGTCATGTTTAGGGAACTAGAATAAAACTTCAATATTTCAATGAAAACCAAATCTCACACAATCATTTCCCAATCATCAACCCTGAAAAGAAAGTCTCAGTGAACCAAACCTGTCGGACGTCCTCCGCTTCAGCGCTCCATCCACTGCAATCGTTGATGAACTGCAACGTCCTTCTCGTCATGACTAGATCATGGTTACGCATCACTACATCATAATTGTGTTGTTTTTTCATGACATTCATGAACCGCCTCAGTCTACCTTCCTCGATGCCATTGTGTCTGTTAGCTTGGTGGATTCTGTCCGAATTCAGGATGGAATTAAGGGACATTGTCGGAGTGTAGGTGGGCCTAAACTGGAATTAATGGCTGGAAAGTTAATAAAATGAACAAACTGTATAGCAATTACAGTCAAAATACAAGCCTGACCTTGTATGTTACATTTGGATTTCAACAAAATAATTACGGGTTTATTGCAGTACAGCGGACCAAAATTTATGCCCATATTTGGCGCCCATTAAAAATTAAATTTATCAAAGTTTGTGACGTCATACATAAATTTCACAATGAGGCTCGTTAAATATGGTCATTAATGGGTCCGCATACAGTTTTTATTTTTCACGGCAAAGACTGCTCTTTTCTTTCTGGGGCTGCTGCCCCCAAACCCTCCCCCCCCCCTACTCTACACCATAGGTTATTATAATTATGCTAGAAATTCAAACTTGACCTATTCTATATAATTTAACATTTCATGGACGGCAAATATTGGCATAAATTTGGGTCCGCTATACTGCACTAAACCCAATAAAAATGTAAATAAAATATTACAAAAAAGGATTCAAAGATCAGCCATGATAAAATGGGGACGAATATTATATAATAATTGAAGGACAGTCCAATACATGTACCACAGACTGCTTTCTTGAGACAATTGATATATAGTCCACTATTCTGAATGTAATATTTTGTTCTAACTCATTCAAAATGCACGTGAAATAATGTTAACAATTTTACATAATGTCAGTAAATTATTTTGCTTACCTTTCACTTGGTATGACTGTTCGAAAATATTAATCTTCAGTAAATTACTCTGGTGAACTCATGAGACATGACTGTACAGTGTGCTATATAATTACCTAGGCCTGCTTAAATGGGGGATAATGTAACTTAATTGATTTAGATATTGATTAGCCATTATATGTAGTGATCATTATGTTTGGAATAATTAAGCTGGTAGTGCACCCCTCACATTTGATAATCTTTTATTGGAAATCTAGGATTTTAATTAATCCATTAAGCTGTGTATAGACTATAGACCAATAGTTAAGGAGGTCAATTCACAGGTCGACACTTTCAGAAAACAAAAATAATATTGCAAACATTACATCGCAAACAATATAAATAAATATAAATATATATATATAAATATTTACACTTATTATTGCGCCATAAATGTCAAGGAACCCTTTATTTACAGGTACTATACAAGAGAAGATTAATACCCAGCTAAAATTGATACTAAATTATTAGTTAGTCCTTTTTTTTTTGGACATTATTGCACGCTAGCATCAAAATCCAATATTTTGTTATCATTGCTTTCCGCTAGGGCGCTATTGATTGCCGCGCCACCTATAGGATAATCCGTTTCCTATGACGTCGTTTGAGCCTCTATTTCGATTTTCTGCATGCTTTGTTCTGTTTACAATTTTCGCAATGTGACATAAACGACAAAAATATACAAATATAAACCAAACGGAGTACAAAGGCACTGTTATGGAACAAGACACAAGTGAAAGCTCTACTGGAGACACTGAGGAAATATCAACTAACAAAAAATCAACAATTTCGTCAAGATCTCCAAGCGCCACCATCCGCAGAATCGGAACATGGAAGAATGAAGCTAAAGAAAATTACAACACTAATAACACTTTTTCGACTGACAGTTTAACGGTATGTGAATATATTTTACAAAATTACAAAATATTATGTCATGTAAAAAACGAAAAAAAAAAAAAAAAAGATCTTGTCTGATACCAAAAACAATTTTAGAAACTAATTTAATAAAATACCTGCCCTGTCAATAATAACCTCCATTACGGTAGTTACATTTTGCATAATATATAACAAAAAGCTATATTATTCACTGGCATACGTTTTACACATTTTCCATTTATTCTGTAATGCATTGCAAAACTATATTCGATATTGTTTACATTTTGTAGGGATGCAATTCGGTAGAAGCTTGTAGTAGGCCATCTTCAATTGACTCAAGCTTCTCAAACGGGTAAGCCATATCATGAAAACTACAGTGCGAAATATATTTTCACCTAATTTATTTTTCAATCTGATCACCTATACAAACACTTTTAATCACAATTTCTATTTTTTATTCAGACCAGCAGGTTTTACTCTTTCCGAATATGAATGTAAAGGTAAACATTTTGATTCTTTAGTAATTTTATGATTTATTAAACAAAGGAAAGCAAAAAACAGAAATGAATATTGATACTTTATAGAAATACCTCAGATCTGCTATTATTAATTGTTATAAATTATGAATCGATTCCAGAGATCATAGAAATTTTCAACACGTTTGACAAAAACGGCGGAGGAAGTGTCGACCTTCAGGATTTACACAAGTTTATTAAAAATTCCGGAATAAAGTTGTGTTTTCATGATTTGAAGAAAGTTGCTCCAATACTCCATAGAAATGGTATGACAGTTGTTAAATTACAAAAATAATATAGGCCTAATTGACATAACAATCATATTATCAATAATCATCATTTACTTATGTAATTACTTTCCTTTTTCAGATGAAGGTGGAATAAGCTTTCAAGAATTTGTAAATGCCATCACGAAAAGCAGTCATTTTATAGCTAACTTAGGTAAGATGCCATAATTTATTGGTAACAGATGCCAGGGGTGTCTATTTCTCTTGTCGGGGGGGGGGGGGGGGACGGGGAAATGCAGGCATATTTTGTCTGTCACACCGTAAAGTAATGGTGGATCATTGATGTTAAGCTATATTTCGCAAGATAAACTTGATACCGATATATGATATGACAATGACAATGACACAGTTTTTATTGGCTCCTTAAACAACATATAACAGTAATATTATAACAATTAATAATTTTTGCTTAGAGTGGAGCAAGGAGACTCCCTTTAAGGTAATACGTTTGCCGCTGTCGAGGGAGCCACCTTGTTAAAAAGAAAAAACAAGAAAAGATTATACATAAATTTACTATTAATCATTCATTAGTTCATATCTTAAAGCATTGAAATATTAACAAATTATCGATAGGAAGGCATGCTATTGTTATGCAGCTAGTATATGAATAACATCAAAAAAATTATAATAATAAAATAGATACAATTTTAAATGATGATAATTACATGTTGGAGTTGACTGAGTATCAGTTGTGCAGAGTAACAATTTGGAATATAACAATTGATATTATACTATGCTATACATTTTCTTCTGAAGAGGTTTTGAAGCCATCTAAACTATGTGTTAATATTTTTTCCTTTGAAATTTATATCCATATTGTTGTATATTACTGGGTACCTGTAACTCATGCCATTTCTTGCAAAGTCATGTGAAGGGTGCAACAAAGCACAAACGTTCAAAAAACAAAAGTTTATAAAAAGGTCTTTAAATTTCGGGCGGCATTGATCTACCGCCCCCCTTCCAAAAAAGTGTGAAGAGGAGGGGGGGGGGGGTTATATATCACCCACTCTCCCCTTTTATATATCCCCCCATGGGGTGGGGGCCTAGCTCAGTGGTAGCACGCTGGGCTTCCAACCACTGGGTCCCGGGTTCAATTCCCGGTCGAGCCTAAGTTGGATGGGTGTTTCATCCTTCATCTCATTGCCACGGTCCTATCTGTCCTAATTAGCCCATCAGGTGCAGAAATACAGGACGTAAAGCCCTAATCCACCAC
This sequence comes from Alitta virens, assembly GCA_932294295.1. Taxonomy (NCBI): domain Eukaryota; kingdom Metazoa; phylum Annelida; class Polychaeta; order Phyllodocida; family Nereididae; genus Alitta; species Alitta virens. The sequence continues at coordinate 12,217,000 of OW028585.1, read as the reverse complement.
CACCACCACTATGTATCACCCCATCCCATCTGTATTGATGCCCCTGACAGATGCAAATGAATAATTTCTGATTTAGAAAATATGGACAAAAAAGATTCAATACATCCTAAAACATGCATTGTTTTATCTATTTCATGCTACAGGAACACCATCAAAATTTACTGCAGAAAGAATCTTCCGAGTTCTTTTGGAGTGTCTCAGGGTGTCGGCGTTCAAATCTGTCGCAGAAACCGGAAGGTAAACATATTGTCAATTTTGCATAACTATAATTTTCAAACTGCAACAAGAGCGTCCATTCATTCGGCAGTTCCATCCTTTGATTTATCCATGAATCTTCATTATTTTGCACACCTTCGATGTCTATAGTTGCTTCTCCTAACATCAATTATCAGTCTTTTCATATGTTTGCATTCTTTCTCACTCAGTAAGAGAGATGCAAGGAGGAACAGTAACTGTTATGTCCTGCATGACCACGTTGTCTTCGACTATTCCGCTGGTGCAAAGAATCTTGGTTTACCCGACAGCGTTGTATGCGAAAAAATGGCCCAGATCAAGGCAGCAAATACTGGTAACTTGTCTAAACTGTACCATTGGCTCAAAATAAAAATGTATGCAAATATTTATGAACTGTGTCTAACAAATTTGGGACTCTTAACACTTGATGCCGTAGAGTATTGAGAAAATAGAAATTTGAAAATAATCTCAGGTTTCACACGTAAGTGAAATTGTGCATCTAAAGTGTGCCAAATGCAAACACAGGCTTTATGTAATTTTCAATCTACGCGATCTATTGTCTTAATGATTATAGATGAAACTCTAGTCATAATCATCCTGACTATTTTCACTATTTATTTATAAGTATTCATAAAGTGCCTTCCCATAAGACAATAATTCCAAAAAGATTTAAGATTTTTTATTTTCACATTATGCAGGTATTCAATACAGTTCATAATACATGATTTAAATGAAGACTTAAGCATTCTGTAGGGGGTGCATTGACCTATGGTCATAGAAAAATTGCTGGCATTTAGTCTTGAATACAAATGGGGAATCTAATATCATCTTTTACAGTGTTAAGTTACATCAATTTGCATGGTTCTATCAAAATCGTTCGAGTAATTTTTTATGTGTACGTACATGACCATGAAACGCACTTGTAATAATTATAGTATTACTATCATGGTACACAACTACCTCGCCTGCTAGTATTTGGCTGGTGGGCAGCTGCTCTTTAGCTAAATGTTAGAGATGCAGGAAAGTTGCACACAGGATGGTGCAGAATCCGGTCCCCTCTGACCTCATGTGTAGGGTAGTTGGTTCGAATCCTGTTAGTGGGGTGAGGTTGTTGACTAGGAGTGGTCAAAACCTCAGGTGGTCATTGGGGATATAGTATTACGATCTCGGTACACAATTACCTCGCCTGCTAGCACTTGGCTGGTGGGCAGCTGCTCTTTACCTCAATGTTAGAGTGCAGGAAAGTTGCACACAAAAATAATATACAAAATAGTAGAAAATACTATGTGCGATAGACAAGTTCTGATTTTTAATACATGTATTCTGAGACTTACTGTAATTTTATTTTAGCCAATGGCACCAGCCAATTCAGTTATGCAGCTCCACTCCACATCCAGGGTCGCGATCCTGTTGAATTCCAAAAAATGAAAGTGAAAGGAAGAATTACCCTGCTCGTGAGAAACGGAAATGCCCCAACTAAGGTACATATGACTTGCATTTCAATCATTTTCATATTAAGGTAAGGAAATACTTGTGAGATCAAAAGGATTGACCTTGATTAATATCTGATAAGATTCCAAAAGTACACGCAGTTTGGGATAAAAGGCAATGAATGTATGAATTAATTAATTGATTAAATGTCTGAATGAATGTCTGAATCAATCAATCAATCAATCAATCAATCAAATAATCAATCAATCAATCAATCAATCAATCAATCAATCAATCAATCAATCAATCAATCAATCAATCAATCAATCAGTTTGTCAGTCAGTTAAATTTCAATTGAATTTTTAACTAAGCCCTTAAAGAATAATATGCAACAATTTCAAGCAACTTCATAATTATAAATAATTTGAAATATAGTTTAATAACTAAGGTGCTTATGTTCTAAAATGGTGCTACAACAACCTATTTTGTTTTTGTGTGTGTTTTTGCAGCCTTACTTACCACCTAGAGTTAGACAACATCGACCGAACAGAATCGGGGTTGCCCTACCCAACTGGAGAAGTCAAAGAACAGGTAAAATTAAACAGGGATAAAAGAAAAAGGTGTTAAAAAGTGCGATATGACGTCAGATGTTGGAAGTACTGACCTAACAGAGCCGGGCAACTTTTCATGAGCATCATCCCAGCTGGATGTCGTTCCGATGAGATGTTAAATTGGCGGTCCCTTGTACTCAGTGTCTATGCTGAGGCAAGTAAAAGATCCCACCCATGGGGTAAATGTGTTACATGGGTGGTCGCCTCCTCTCTCGCCTCATCAATCCTCCCTCGCTAGCAGCAATAACTTGTCTTAGAGGGCTGCACTTCCCATGTCTATCTATCTATCTACAACAAATTTCCTAGATGAATTGCCTTTTCTTTATTGGCAATAAATTACTGGGAATTACTTATATTACACTTTGTTGATGTTTGGCAAGCTGAGGAGCACAGGTCGCTTTTTTTTGGAGGCAGGATATGAAGTTTTCAGGATATCTAAATATATAAATTGTATAATACTGAATGAAATAAATTATTCACTTATTATCAAAACTTACTTTCATCTCATTTAGTGTTTTATCATTAACTATCATAACGATGTCAATTTTGATTATATTTTATCCAGAAAACATTGCTGTCAATCTACCGCCAGTCCATCTGAGGTGTCTCCTACCATTTAAATTGTTGACGGAAGCAAATATGCCAGTTATTTGTCATCAGGTGAATTTGAAAATTTATCCTTTCCACATGACATGTTATTTATTTATTTATTGAACATATTTACACAGGATGTAGCAGAAGTGAAAACATAGAATAAGAAGATAAAATGATAATTAAATAACACTCGAATCGAAATTATATCAGTATTATTATTTATGTCAAGCTGTCAAGTCACATTATTAATGGGCAGTTAAAATGTTGTTATTTGTAAGCAGCTTGGGATTTAGAATTTACATTATTATTCAGGCCCGTAGCCAGCCGCCAGCATTGGTTGGGTCTTTTTCATAAAACTGTGGACCTTGATACAAATTTCTAAAATAGCATTCCCTGATGTGGACCAATGTGTGGAGATGGACCAAGTTGGGTGGGTCGAACCCCCTTGGCTACAGGCTTGTTATTCTATAACAGTTTATTGTTACAAATTATGACTTATCTTTAATACAGTGGTAAATTTAAGCATATAATATACAGTGAAACAATGGACTTCTCTGGTGGCCTTGTTAATATTATATTAAAAACACTTTAAAATTCTTGATGCAAATTCAAATTGCAACTGAAGTAACTACATTGAAAATTCCATCATAATAATATATATAATGTAATAAATAATAATTTATTTATAAAGCGTTCATACATAAAATAGCTCTGAATCGCTTTACACATTGTGAATTTTTTTTAAATTATAAATAACAATAAAATCTATAAAATATCAATATCAAAAATTTAGGTTTCATTTTTAGGAAATTAAAAAAAGTCAATCAAAATATTGTGTAAATAAAATAGTCTTCAGCTTGGATTTAAAAGCGTCAAGTGAGGGTTTGCTCTGAGATCAGGTGGTAGGTCATTCCACATGCATTGCCCAACAGTACCAAACGCTCTGTCCTTGACAGTACTGTGGCGTGTAAAAGGGACCTCGAGCAGATGTTGTGAAGAAGATCTAAGTAATCAGCCCACCTAGTTGCATTTAACAATCAATGTGGTGGATGTCATGTGTTTTGCTATAGTTCTACTGCGGCTAAATTCAGATATCATGGAAAGTTAAATTTATTTGCAGCATTTAATGAAATGAGTCTGAACAAGATATTGTCTGATAACATATTCTTATATATATGATGCATTTTCTATTTGTTGTTTCTTATTTAGGTGAATAAAGCAATCGATGAGTTTAAAACGACCAAGAGAAAAAATTTCGTTGATAATTCTTTACGTCATTTCGACAACTTGCATGAAGATCTCATCACTCCAGAACCGCTTCGACATTCTTTCCGAGCTTTATTTTCAACGTACACTGACATCAGCTTGAACAGACTTCCTCCTCTTGTGAAATGAAGAAATGTACAAAAAATCTAGAGCAATTACACATTATTCATAATATCAACTAGGCATAACATATTAATGATAATATCAATCTACGGTTAAGACCTAATTATTCTAAAATAACTGCTTGTATAGTGTGGTGTGATTTTGTTTTTGTGAAACAAATATATTTAAATGAAAATTTGTCTTAATAAGCATGATTCGCTATTCACCAGAATTTGATAAATGTATCAAAATGGAATCAATTTCAGTTTTACAATGGGATCTTCCTGCACTATGAACAACTTACAAAGTGGCTGTGTTAATGGGAATTATTGTTTTGGAATAAGAAATTAATCAAGATAAATCATTTTGCTCATTTAATAATGCTCATTTAACATAATATAATATATAATTGTATTTATGTACATCTTATTTATACATTCTAATGTGTAGAATAGCGTTCAATGCAACTATATTGTGAAATAAACAGTAATAATTGCTTCTTTTTCAATATGTAGATTGCTGTAACTCATGTTTTCCAATAAAATATTATTTTGTCATATTCTCTCCCTAGTTATTGTTTCACCAAATTTGAATTAATTCTGTAGTAAGATCTCCAACACTAATAATGGTTATAGCTGTTAACCTGGAGTAGAAGCTTAAATGTTCAGAAAAAATGCTGTGTCTAAAGCTAGGCAACCTGCCAAATAAGATTATTTATAGTATGTTTGACCTGAAGGCTTCTGGCTCCAGTCTCATTTGGTGCTACATGTATCCTTGTGCAGTGATCTTCCCCACTTTTAAATTAATCTTGACGACAAGAAACAAGTGGACAGTTTAACTAACAGTAACATCCTAGACTTAGAAAAATAAATGAATATTCCTACCACCACAGTGAACCAAACAATGAAACACTAGCTCCCCATGCTGCAGCTGAATTTATTGATTTTTGTGAGGCCTGTGGCTGGCTCTCAATCCAGCATAGATAATGAGCTTTGCTTGAATATATAATGAGCTTGGCCAGCAGCAGCACTGAGTCATGCTGATGCCTTCAACTGCTGCAGTAGCCTAGGCTGGGCATAGACCAGTTTTCTTTTGTCAAAATGATGAAAGCAGAACATCTTAAAATGCAGTTGATATTGGAACTACTCTTGATTTTGGGATATTTCTCACAATTTTGTGAACCTGTTCCACAGATGACAAACAAAGGTGAGGAGATTTGCTTATATTTTGACATTACATCAACAGTAAGAATAGGTTTGTAGAAGCTTGCCTATTTTACGAAATGATAAAATCCCTATTGGGAGAGCCCATCGGAAAATGTTTATGAAAATAATATTTACAGCAGTGCATTTCTACTGTGATACGTTGCCTGGCAATAATAAATATTACATATTTGTTGATGACCATATTTGGCGTCCACAGAATATGAATTAATATCAAATTTTTTGATAAGTTTGAAGTTCTGGCACAATTTGAATAACATTAGTGTAAAGTATCGGGGGTTTGCGGGTAGCAGCCCCCAAGAATAATAAAAATAAACTTAGATGGACTGTGTCCTTACATTGAATTCAAGCATTTGACATCATAGGCCTGGCAATGGGACTCGCTAAATATGGTAATAAATCTGGGTCTGCTGTACTGCACTTTTTCCCAATTATTAACTAGGATTTTAAGAATAAATATATGATTTTTACTAATAATCCACAATATTCATTATTTATCAGAACTACAATCTGTTAAAGCTTATTTTTCTGATTTAGCTCAATATTAATAAAGGCAGTGAACACAGATAACGGCTCACAAGAAATAGAGGGAGCTTTCAAACGGGTTGCTATATAAAATTAATTGTAGAGGAAACCAATTCATACCAAAACCCTTCTTGATAAATTTTAATGTGACATTATGGCAGATTGAAAGAAATTCTCATTTATCCTTTCAGGAAGTGCAGACTACTGCTTCCTTGACACATTCCAAGGTCATTGCCAAAGCAACGAGGTCATTGTCGTAGATGCCGCACAGTATGGAAGGATGACTAACAACAAATGTGTCTCAAAAAGTCAAGGTCGTGTTGGATGTTACATCAATGTGAAGAATATTTTGGATGGCATTTGTTCCGGATTGTCTTCTTGTGATGTCCCTGTGGTTCACAGAGAATTATTGTGACGAAGCCGTGTCAGGCTGATGTAGTATCTTATCTAACTGTGGCATACAGTTGCTTACAAGGTAGGTACTCTAATAAACATGGGTTTATAAATAACTGCATGTGTTATGGAACCTGTTCCATTTTTAGCTCTTTTTGTGGGTTGCCTTTTTCTTGCAACAATTTCACAGCATATAAATATTTGTTAATCAAGATTTTGCCTGTTTTGCACTTAAACACACTATTGGTTTAGTATTAATTTCCTTAACATATCATGCATATTGATCAACGTCATCCGGCCTGGTCCGATTAGATGATATAATTCTTATTTGAAGCATCTTAGAATTACATGTTGACGAAAGGAAATTTCCAAATTTTCCTTTGTATTTACCTTGTGAGTGGTTATCGTCATTTCTTTCAGTGTTCGAGCCAAAAGCTGACGAATGTCGAAAGCACGGATCAACATCTATCATATCTGAAGAAGGTTACATTTCTTCGACATCCCCATCCAATCAAGACAGTCATGGCTCTAAACCTTGTGCTTGGAAAATCGAATCACCCTCTGGCAAACAATTGGACATCATACTTAAAAAATTCATTTCCACATCCCAAGATGACAAAAACAACCCATCAGTGTGCTATGAAGTCATGACAATCACAGATGGAACACACAAGAAGACCATCTTAACATGCCCCAGTGATCCTGACACCAAGTCTGTTGAAGTCACCAGTGGAAATGAAGTGACCATTCAGTTTTCAATGACATCAACTGAAACTCACAGGTTTCTCATACATTTCAAAGGTTTGTAGTTTGTAAATGATAGAACAAAAGATCATTGGAGTGTGCTGTACTTGCATACTCCTTGAATGTACTATAAATTTATATCTATTCTGGACCAATTAAATTAATTATTGTGTCAATAATCATCTATATCAGTCATTTTGGATGATTTTGATGGGAAAGCAACTCAGTTGCAAATCTGGTGATATTAGTTGACAACTTGACATCTTTATATACATTCTAAAATGAAAAGGAAACACTGGTAGATCCAGCCTTGACTCTACATGGGGGTAATTAAGGGGAGGGGGGGGGGCGGCATGGCCCTTCCCCCCCCCCTGGATCCGCCAGTGAAAGAATAGCATAACAGTGTTCAATTTCTATCAAAGGCTTTAGAGACATGAAAAGATCAGGCAATGATCTTATGAAGTAATCCAATACAGGAAATATTTTTTATATGTTATGTATGCTGCGTTTAATTACCTAGATTATGCATAACATATATATTCATTATACATATTTCAGGAAAGGGTTGTTCTAATCCAAAAGTACCAGAAGGAGCTTATTTTTCTCGTGATGGCTCTGTTGCCAAAGTGACCTGTAATAAAACCAAGGAATCATGGGAACTCTCTTGTAAAGAAGACCAATGGCATGGGGAAGAAGAAGACAAACAATGCTCTGCAAGTATGTACTGTACATTGTGTACAATGCTAAATATAAACATACAACATCTCATTTTCTAATGTCAGGCATCATCATTAGGTAATACAGAATTGTTTTAGCTAAGTTGAGTTTATTTCCAAGCATCATTATAATACTGTATTATTATAGTTGATGCAAATTAATCAGAAAAAAGTACAATGCTGACGCTTGGTGGTACACAACCTAAGCTTATGACAAGCTGTACATGGTGTATCATATGTACATTACCAACGGTTAGAGATACGAGTACGCTGATGATGATATTCTGTAAATCATTTACAAACAAGTGGTATGCAGATTTAGAATAACATTTATAGGATTTATATTATGTAAATTTGAACAACTAAAGTTGCCTATTGCTTGAGGTGCTGGTCTCTTTAGCATGTTTAGTGGTTACCAGTTTTTTTAGCTGCATATACAATAAACATCTTGTGTTAACTTTGGTAATGCTGATGTTAATCTAATGTATTATCTTTTCACAGGCTGGACTTTGGCAAGTGTATTGCACACAAAAGAGCAGTTACCTTATGGTAAATATATTCAGCATTTCCCTAAAATAGGATTCCATATCGATTTTGGTAACATCGTCATTAGGATTGCATTTTGAGATGTGCTTTTGATGTACAACTGACTAAAGATTATTACTCTTTCTCCACACAGGAATGCTGCTTATAATTGTAACTGGCATTGCACTTGGTGTTCTCATTGGGGGCTTCTTCTTATACTTGGCAATCAATGCCTTCAAAAGGTAAGGCATGATCATATTCTACTATATGTGGTCACAAGATGATTTTTGATTAGAAATATACTATATCTTAATGAATTTTCAGATACCATGGTCTCCTACCAGCACAACAAATCCAGAACCCATCATATGAAAAACCCTTCTACAACCCAAACAATAAACTGGCCTATGATGACAGAACCATCCAACGATCTTCCATGATTTATGGAACCAATCGTCGTTCCTACCCAAACCGCCAGGTGCCGCCACCTGTGCCCCCTCCACATGTAGACAATGCACAGATGCGCCCTCCATCAGAAATATCAGAAGTTAGCAGGCAGTCACACATCTATGAGACTCCTTTGTTTAATTCACTCTAATACTTTAGTATCTTTGTTAGGCAGATTTTATATTTAAAGATTGTAGAATATGACAGAACTTTGTTTACACAGGAAAAGAAAACCTGTTCTCACTGTATTCATGTTCCTACTTTCTTAATTGGCATTTAATGGCTCGTTTCATAAAGATGCACTGTTAAGTATAGCTAAAAATTACAGCATGTTGTAAATAATGTACATTCTTGTAAATAAAGTGACAAAATATGACAGGAGTTCTTTTTTACAGCAGTGTGGCTTCTCTAACGAGAGAATGCCATTGGATTTGTTGATATTTGTATTTCAATAGATTTTAAAATCTCACACCAGACAACATAATTTAAGCTTAATATAAGTTAGAAAAGAAAAAGCAACTTCCAAAATTAAAGTAATCCAGAATTAAAGTAATCCAACCCAATGATATGTGACACTGAGTTGCCAGACAATACTTGCACCATGAGCACTACTAAATATGTGAACAACAATTCCAGACATAAATAAATAACAGAATCCTGGTGCAGACATGATGAAGTTACGTGAATTCCTAGAAAAAAAATCATTCATGATGTTATTAAGTGCCAAAAGTTATCAATAATCTCAGGAATAGAAAATGCAATGTTATTTCCAACAGCAAAGTGAAAAGGACAATGAAGCATTAGCTTCCCTTGCTGCAGCTGAGGTTATTGATTTGTGTGAGGCCTGTGGCTGGCTCTCAATCCAGCATAGATAATGAGCTCTGCTTGAATATATAATGAGCTTTGCCAGTAATAGCAAAGTGAGTCACAGAATGTTGCTGGTGCTGCTGCAGACAAAGTAAAGCATCATTGGAGGAAAGATGATCACACATTCAGCACTATCATTTCTTACAAAAATGGAAACCTATTATGGCCTAGTAATACTAATATATATGCCAGTTTCATGGTCAGAAAGCCTACATCAAAAACACAGCAAAGGTGAGTGTTGTTTTTCTTGATTAGCTACAATCTCAGCTTAAAAACAGACTAGGTATTAAACATGGCAAGAGCAACATTGATAAGTAATATGTGTATTTATAAATGATACTGTTTCATGTTACTCTACACAGGCACAATAACATCATATTTATTTATGCATTTTCAAGCTAGTTTTCAAACCAGTGCGTCTATGGATTTCTGGTTATCTATTCATTCCTTCAAGTTTGAATCAATTTCATTAAAAACATCAAGATATTTAAAAACATAATTTAAACTATCCTTACTAATTACATTATCCCAGAAAACTTAACCTTTCAACCTTTTGATATATTTAGCTGCCTATATTTAGGTCTACAATTTTATGTAATCTTAATCAATTAAGTTTTACATATTTGATCATAGATATTATACTAATACCTTTTAATTTTTCCTTAAATTTATTCCATGATCAATCTTTAATTTCAGGTTCAACAGATTATTGCTATTTGGACACTTTTGAAGGCCAGTGTTCTCATGATGAAGTCATAATCATTGACTCTGCTGTGTATGGCAGGATGGCCAATAGTAAATGTCTCTCTAAGAGCCCAGGACATGTGGGATGTTTTAAGGATGTGAAATATATACTGGATGGTCTTTGCTCTGGGAAAAGGACTTGTAATATTCCTGTTATTCACAGAGATCTTGTTGCAACTCGACCATGTCAAGTTGATATTGTCTCTTACCTCACAGTGGCATACAGCTGCTTGAAAGGTGAGTGTAAAAAAAAGAAATTAAATAAATAATAAAAAACAATAACAGGAGAGAAACATTTTGGAATCGCAAATGACATGTAAAGTCTTAAACAAGTAAACAACATATAAACAGGTAAATGATACCTGGTATCATAAAGTTGAACTATATGTATGGTTCCCAAAAAACTGCATTTTCTTGTATAATTACAATTATTTATTTCTGTCTATTGCTGTCATATTGTCTGTAATATCTAAACTGATCTTCTAGTTTATGTCAAGTTGCCACATTTTTTGGAAACATTGTGCTGGACAATGATATATTAAATACAAAGGTTTGATTTCATATAGATGGGGCATGATTTCATTCCACATTGGATTTGTTTTTTGTATTTTTTGCAGTTATTACAGATAACAAGAGAGAATGCTCATCATTTGGGGTGATTTCAATACCGCAAGATGAGGGATACATTTCATCCGATTTAACAGCCGATCGAATATCCTGTAAATGCAGGATATCATCTCCTTCTGGAAAACAGCTTGATATATCACTTTATAAATTCTCGACTGAAAATAACCATGGAAATATAAATAATCCTCCAATTTGCTATGAAACTGTGACAATCAATGAAGGCAGAGACATCAAGACTGTGCTAACATGTCCAAGCGATCCAGCAGAAAAGTCAGTGTATAGATCCAAAGGAGGAACACTGGACTTGACATTTGCAAACCCTTCACATGGCTTCAATTATATTGTGCACTTCAAAGGTTGGTGAAACATAGATTTTGTCAAAGTAATAGATGATGAAAGTAAAGAAAATTAATCGAGTAGTAGTAATAATAATCACTTTATTTACCATGATCGGATGGCTACCAGAAAAAGCCAAAGCTTATCAGGCTGGTTGCCTTTACAGCATTGAATCAGTTTATATTATACAAAAACAATGAATGTTTATATTAGCTTTGTTTAATAATATATATTTATAATAGGCATGTAACCACTGTTATATATTTTCTAATACTTTTATGTAACACTTTTGATATTTAAAAAAAGTCCTTGTTTGATTAATTTTCTGGCATTCAGTAAACATTATTCTACCCCATGGGAGACCACTCTGAACTCATATAAATATAAGTAGTAAGTAGGAATATATTTTGATGACATGAATTATTTTGTCATTATTTTTGATATGTTGTTTTTAACGCCTCCACTTACAGCAATCGGATGTTCAAAACCAATGCCACCAAAGAATTCCCACATTACAAGACGTGGGAATAAGGCAACAGTCATTTGCAATGCTACAAAAGATTCCTGGGAAATTGAGTGTGAGGAAGATTCTTGGAAAGGACTGGACAAAGAGTGTTCAGGTTGGTAAAATGAATGTTACTGCTTGTTCAATCAAACTGACTACATTGAGTCCTAGCAACCCCCCACAACTGACCATGTGACGTATGCAAGTGTGAGCACAAAGCAATAGTGAATAAGTGGGAGGGTAGTGGGTCACCAAATTAAAATAAATGGAATTTGCTGTGTAATACCTTCTGGCCCACATTTAAATTATGAAATTCTCCTTGGAATCAACAATCATTTGAGCAAACAACAAACTTAGCCCATTGAAGAAGTTAAGCTGTGAGCTTTGAGTCAGGTCACCGTGAGTGCAACGTTTAGCATGTCTTCACTGAAAGGGACTGGCCAGAGCAGCATGAAATCACATGAACACATACATAAATCTCATGCATAAAAATGTAGCCAGCTTGATTGAATGCTCAATGTCACAAATGGTTACCATGATATGCGGTTATTGTAATCGATATGAATGTAATATGAGTCTGCCACAAAGCTCATTCTTGGTGTGGACTATATTTATAAGATATGTAAGTCCACAGGATGAAATATAGAAATTGCCTATGAGATCTATCAAACTTATTATCTGGATTGTACTCTGTTTCAACGTTTCAGTATTTATATATGCTGTCATATAATTAATGATAAAGCTTTATTTAATATGTTTAAGGCTGGGCTTTTGCAAGTGTCATGAATGCAGAAGAGGGATTACCAACTGGTACGTATGTCATGAATGCAATTTATTTCCCTATTTATCTGCACTTATTGTTAGTATGCATGTATATATAAGTAAAAAAAACAAAAAATATGTACATTTTTTCTGCAGGTATGTTGCTTATCATTGTCACTGGAATAGCCCTTGGAGTACTGATTGGTGGATTCCTTCTCTTCTTAGCTATAAATGCTTTTAAAAGGTATCACTCCTATGAATTGCTATTAATACCACTGATATTGACGTTAAGTATATATCTATATATATATTATATTGTTATATCCCTCATAGTCGGGAGTTAACTAACCTTTTTGTTGGTTATATCCCGGTTATATCCCGACACCGAATTTACTCCATTAGGCATATTTACTAATTTGTTTGTTATGCATAACAGTTCAGTTTGCACTCAGGAGGAAGTTAACTAACATTTTTGTTGGTTATATCCCTTAAAAGAACAAAAAAGGTCACATGGATGAGTATAAGCTTTGCTACCCAACAGATCACAAACACTCTTCACAAGTTGGCACCTAATATTTGATATATATTATATGTGTAATATTTCAGATATCATGGATTATTACCAGCACAACAAATCCAGAACCCCTCCTATGAAAAACCCTTCTACAACCCAAACAATAAACTGGCCTATGATGACAGAACCATTCAACGATCTTCCATGATTTATGGAACTAATCGTCGTTCCTACCCAAACCGCCAGATGCCGCCACCTGTGCCCCCTCCACATGTAGACACTGCACAGATGCGCCCTCCATCAGAAATATCAGAATTTAGCAGGCAGTCACACATCTATGAAACTCCTCTGTTTAATTCATTATAATGATTTACCTATGTTTGTCTAAATATATGATTGTAAAATATGAATTTACTAGACTATTGAGATAGTATTAAATGTATCTGCAATGAAAACATTGACTGTAAACATGTTTTTCATACATCAAATCAAATCATTTATTCCACATACATTGTAGTGTAATATGCCCTGACTCTATCATTTGCAGCCTGTGTAGTTATACGATGACATACTTGATGTATGTAACTTCTTTTCAATAAAAGTGCTCACACAAAGACTTCCAATTGGTTTTCTGATATAAGAGAACAGTATGCAGTTTGTACGATAAGCACTTTAAAAAAAGGTGATTTAACTCAGCAAAATCTTGTTGGATATTATCAGTCCACCGCCAATCCATAATTAATTTTGCTATATTGCAAGTTTAGACATGCCTTAAGTTATTAAAAAACATCTGTGTAAATTGGTGTTCATGCGTGATTCCTTTTCACATACTACCTTTGTCAGTTGCCTATTGATGACACTGGTTTCAGACATGAATACTTGACCAAGTGTATGAGCACCACCAGTCCAAATTCCTAATCTCAAGAAAAATATCCTGAGGCAGATATCCTAGCAATAAACAACACGATATGCAGATATTACAGTTGTGAAATCCTACTGAAGTTACTAGAGAAAATACAATTGAAACTTCCATAGCCTACAGACCAGAACAAAGAAACACCAGCTTCCTATGCTGCAGCTGAAATTATTGATTTTTGTGAGGCCTGTGGCTGGCTCTCAATCCAGCATAGATAATGAGGTCTGCTTGAATATATAATGAGCTTGGCCAGCAGCAGCAATGTGAGTCATAGGCTCTGCTGCTAATGCTACTGCAGACAGAGCATGCGATTTTCTGAAAGAGGTTATTTGTTGAAGTTTCATTGTTTACCATGGATGTGGAGACTTACCTCAGTATTTTGATGCTAATATTTATGCCAGTTTCGTGGACAGAGAGTATTTCACAAAAACAAAGCAAAGGTGAGAGTTTAGAATTATAACTGCATAACGATTCTGCAGTATATTTCATATTGACTGTTGAGATCATTAAGGCCAATGTCAATGGCATGGATTGTACTGAGTTTGGTGACTTAACAGCAATTTACCTCATCTCAACACAGTGACAATTAATTGAGAAAAATCAAATGAGAACATTTCATAGGAAATTGAAATACACACGTGAGAATATCATATTTTACAAGCCATGGTTTGTTTTCAATATTTGAACATGTGCAGGACAAACATTAAACCTTATATTGCTGCTGTCGTTTTCTTTTTTCAAACAAAATGTATGTAGTCTATTAGGAGCCACATTAAAGAAAACTGTTTATCCATTGATGTATTGATGTTCCTCTCCATGTGTGATATTATCAATGACATTCTTGGATTGAAAGAATATTTTCTGGTTATTGTAGGTTCTGGTGACTACTGTTTTCTGGACACATTCGAAGGTCGTTGTTCCAGCAATGAGGTCATAATCATTGATTCAGCTGTTTATGGCAGGATGGCAAATAGCAAATGTCTGTCTAAAAGCCCAGGTCATGTTGGATGTTTCAAAGATGTAAAATACATCCTTGAGACTCACTGTTCTGGGAAGGCATCATGTGATGTCAGAGTTACTCATAATGACCTCATTGACACAAAGCCTTGTCCTATGGATATAGCATCTTATTTGACAGTTGCCTACAGCTGCTTAAAGGGTAAGTCAGTCATGACATTTTTGAAGACTTAGTTTTCTGTATTGGTTTTTTTTATGCAGGACTATCGTTACCATTGACTTACAAAATAATGCTGCAAATTTTCTCCCGCTGACTTATGACACATTTTTATTTGCTATGTAATCTGGTTACATATGTGATGTTCATTTGCACCATGCTGTCTTGTCATATTGCATATTCACTGAAGTAAAGCATTTATGATCTGTGTGTGACTGAACAAAGACCAAAGACAAGAGCAGCATTCAATTAGAAGAGTATTTATCAGTCATTTACATAACCAATAACAATTGCTAGAGTGCACACAAATACCTAGAGAATATTTAGGTAGTGTGTTTACTGCAATGATGCTTTGATGCCTGGATTATAATCATATTCCTTACCTTACAGTTATCAAGGATGCCAAAGGAGAATGCTCATCGTTTGGGGCGATTTCAATATCAAGAGACGAAGGGTACATTTCATCTGCTCTTGCACAAAATTATGGCAAACCTTGTACATTTAAATTGTCACCTACCTCTGGCAAACAACTGAATATATCATTGTTAAAATTCTCATCTGACGGTGGTCAAAGAAATGTAAATAAACCTCCAGTATGTTATGAAACTGTGACTATCAAAGAAGGAAGAAACAGGAAGACTGTGTTGACATGTCCAAGTGATCCAGCTGAAAAGTCTGTCTATATATCCAATGGACAGAAATTGGAATTAACATTTGGAAGTTCCTCAGATCTAATCAACTATATTATTAATTTTAAAGGTGAGGAAATGATCCCTAAAACAATTATTGCTTTTTCTTGGCTAAGCTTTATGAGCACCCCTGCTCCCCTAAGAGATCAGCCCAATAATTATATTGGGATAATTTGTCAAGGAAAAGTATTATTTTAATTCATTGCATTTCCAAGCCACTCTGAAGAGATATTATCATATGTAAGATTTCATTGAAATTCAAGAGTTATTTCTACAATTAATGTCTCCATATGTGTAAATGAAATTAAATAAAAAGAGCGAAGAAAAGTCAGCTAAGACAACTAAAATAAGGATGTCAAAATGTTCTTAATATTCTTAACTGCTGTGCTTTTCACTGACACTCAGTTTTTTAAAATACATATTCATTCATAGCGATTGGATGCCCAATTCCAATAGCACCAAAGAATTCCCATGTTAAAAGACATGGAAATAAAGCTACAGTCATCTGCAATGCTACAAAGGATTCATGGGAAATTGATTGTGAGGGAGATTCTTGGAAAGGACTGGATAAGGAGTGTTCAGGTATGAATAACAAATAATAAGAACTACAAAATTAAAAAGTTTTGAATCCTAATTGGATGAATGCATATTTATGATAATTCCACTTTTTTGTTCTTTCATTAGGTTGGGCATATGCAAGTGTTATGAATGCAGAAGAAGGATTCCCATCTGGTATGCATTTCATTATTTTCATTTCTTTACTACAACCCAAAACAAAAAATAACTGATTCATAATGACATCACCATTTCAATTGTCAGTCTTGCCACATGACTTGAAACTTGTTTCACTAGATTGTTTCGCAAAATAGGTGCATAGTTAAAAGTTACTAATCATTTGGATCTCTTAACATTCGGATCTCAACAGGAACAAATTAATAAGTTTATAGTTTATATAGTTTTTTTATCTTATTACTGTGATAACTTTAGTGCTGAATCTCATTGACTGGAATCTTTTTTATATTTATATTACCAGAGTTGGACATTTCCATATTTTTTCTCAATATGTTGAGCCATCTTAAATTGGTGACATTGACTAAAGAGTTTAATACGCCATTTATGCATTACAATCATAACATGATAACAATGGCTATTACGGGCTAATGTTTATAATTAATTTCCAGGAATGCTGCTAATAATTGTCATTGGAATAGCTTTTGGTGTCCTAATAGGCGGATTTCTACTATTCTTGGCTATAAATGCATTTAAAAGGTAATCAGAAATGAATCTCACATCTGTATTTCGATATTGGCTAAAAAAGTAATGATTAAAAACCGAAGTTTGCATTTCAGTTTTCTTGGAACATTACTTTAATTTCAGGTATCATGGATTATTACCAGCACAGCAGATCCAGAATCCATCATATGAAAAACCTTTCTACAACCCAAACAATAAACTGGCCTATAATGACAGAACCATCCAACGATCTTCCATGATTTATGGAACAAATCGTCGTTCCTACCCAAACCGCCAGATGCCGCCACCAGTGGCCCCTCCACATGCAGACACTGCACAGATGCGCCCTCCATCAGAAATATCAGAAGTTAGCAGGCAGTCACACATCTATGAGACACCTTTGTTTAATTCACTATAATCATTTGATATGTTTGCTAGGCAGATTTTCTATATATATGATTGTTAAAATATTAATTCAACCCTCTCTACTGGCTTCACTATGTGGGTCAACTCATGCATATTTATGAGAATGACCTTGGTGACCTGCCCTGTTTTGTCTTAGCCAATAGCAAGTTAACCCACTCAGTAATGTCAAAGTGAAATTAAGTCTAATTTCTCCAAGCTCATGACTTGTGTTTTGTCAACAAAAATAGTAGCAATGGTGCAGTTGGAACATATCTTGTCTAGTATGATGATAAACATCCAATCATGGACATAATACGTCCATGTATCAATTATATATTATTATATTCATTAATTAAATATTTCAACATGACAATAGCTTTTTGTTTACAATGAACAGCTGATCAACATGTCATTTATAATATCAATCAGTTTAAAGAATTAGTACCATAAATGGATGTTGCATGGCATACTATACAAGATAATTAAATTAGATAAGTTGTCAAATCAGTCGTATCAAGTTATGTAATAATGAAATTGATTTTAGCAGGCACAGTTTTCTATGTGTAGAGTTATTTCAGTCTTGTCAAGTTAAGAGCTGGATATTACTGAGTTTACAAGTCTGAACTCGTTGCTCCCATATTCGAACAGTGTCAGACCACAGCTAATTGGCTGCCATAAATGGTGTGAAAGGAAAGGTCACATAAATTGGCAAGCCCTATGATTGGCTGAGCAGTGAACTAGGTCAAAATTGAAATAGTGAAAATTCAGGGGTAGTTCCCAGGGTACTGAGACCGAGGATGTAGAATATTAAGATACTATTAAATGTATCTTCAATGAAATCATTAATTATAAACAGTTGTTCATACATTGTAGCACAATGCCCTCTGTCTCCATCATAATTACGCAGCCTGAGTGGTGCTCTTGACACATGGGTAAGTGTGATTGAAATTTTAAAGCATCGTAATGAGTTATGTATTTTTCTTTTCAATAAAATATTAAAGAAACTCAAGAATGGTTCTCTTTAAAGAGACTGCAGTTTGCAGTTTATATGATAAGAATTTAGATAAAACTTGATTGTACACAGATTAACAGATAACATTATTCCATTTCATTACAAATAACTAGGGAAAATCTGGTTATGAGTAGAACAATACATAAAGACATATTTTGTGCTGAATAGGAATTACGGTTATTCCCAGGCCCTCATCAATCACCAATCCACAATTAATTTTGCTATGGTAAATTTAAAGACAATTTACCTCTTGCCAAAATTGACATTGGTTATCACGGGTGTAGGACATGAACACTAGCACATCACAAGCAAAATATTCTGAGGCAGATAGATATCCTACAAATATAACTATAATCTATCATGCAGATAAAACAGTTTTTGGAATGCTAGTAGCATTATCCTAGACTTGGAAAAAACAATGGATGCTCCCAGAGCCTAGAGCCCAGATTAATGAAACTAGCTTTCATGCTGCAGCTGAAATTATTGATTTTTGTGAGGCCTGTGGCTGGCCCTCAATCCAGCATAGATAATGAGGTCTGCTTGAATATATAATGAGCTTGGCCAGCAGCATCAATGTGAGTCATAGGCTCTGCTGCTAATGCTACTGCAGACAGAGCATGCACTTTTCTGAATTAGAACCAGAGGTTATTTGTTGTAGTTTCTTTGTTTATAATCAGTATGGAGAACTACCTCATTATTTTGATGCTATTATTCATGCCAGTTTCGTGGACAGAGAGTATTTCAAAACAAAACAAAGGTTAGTGTTTTAAATTATCAAAAACTAAAAGATTCTGCAGCATATTTTCCTGTGACAGATGAGGACATCTTTAATGCTATAATGTCAATAGAAAGCCACACTAAATTGTTCTCTAAACAGCAATTTACTTCATTACAGTGACAATTATTGACGAGAAACTCAGTTAAAATATTCCTAATAAATCACATTTTACATGTCCAGGAAATTGAACATATTCATGACAAACATTAAACCTTAAAAAAAAAATACAGTTTTTTATCTGCCAAATTATATTGCTGCTGTACATAGTCCTATTGATCAACATTGAAGAAAAACATTTAATCTATTGTTTGTTACATCTCTTGTTTGAGTTTAGAACTTAGGATGAAATTAGGTATCCAGCGGTTTTTTTTACAATCCTAAAATTTCATATATATAGTGTCAAAGCATAAGTGTATTAAAATATTTTCTAGGCTCCAGTGACTACTGTTTTTTGGACACCTTTGAAGGCCGTTGTTCCAATGATGAGGTCATAATTATTGATTCAGCTGTGTATGGCAGGATGGCAAACAGCAGATGTTTGTCTAAAAGTCCAGGTCATGTTGGATGTTTCAAAGATGTAAAATACATCCTGGATGCCCTTTGTTCTGGGAAGACATCTTGTGATGTGAGAGTCATTCATGATACCCTTGTTGATACCAAACCATGTGCTATGGACATAGCATCTTATTTGACAGTTGCTTACAGCTGCCTAAAAGGTAAGTCTAGAAATATTATAGACTTTTTTGTTTGGCTTTTCTATTTGTAATTAAATGTCACTTGCAACTTCAAATGTTTAGACATAATTCTATAATAAATGAAATTATTCTAGTCCATTCTATGGCTTATTTATATAAATGAAGTATACTAATACCAATTCCACAAAAATATCTAAGGAATGTTTAAGTATCTGGTTGCTACAATGATGCTTTGCTTCTAATAATAATATTCCCTACCTTACAGTTATCAAGGATGCCAAAGGAGAATGCTCATCGTTTGGGGCGATTTCAATATCAAAGGATGAAGGATACATTTCATCTGCTCTTGCACAAAATTATGGCAAACCTTGTACATTTAAGTTATCACCAACCTCTGGCAAACAACTAAACATAACGTTATTAAAATTCTCATCTGATGGTGGTCAAAGAAATGTAAATAAACCTCCAGTATGTTATGAAACTGTGACTATCAAAGAAGAAAGAAACAGGAAGACTGTGTTGACATGTCCAAGTGATCCAGCTGAAAAGTCAGTCTATATATCTAATGGACAGAAATTGGAATTAACATTTGGAAGTTCCTCAGATCTGATCAACTATATTATTAATTTCAAAGGTGAGGAAATGATCCCTAAAACAATTATTGCTTTTTCTTGGCTAAACCCTCTTGGCACCCCTGCTCCCCCAAGAAATCAGCCCATTCAGTATGAAACTTTCAGTTTTATTGTGGTCATATCAGGATGATTTGTCAAGGAAAAGTAGTATTTTCATTTGTTGCATTTTCAAGTCACTCTGATGCGATATTATCATTTGTGTAAGATTTTATTGAAATTCAAGCGTCATTATTACAATTAATGTCTTCATACATGTTAATAAAATTAATTTAAAAAAAAAAAGAAGAAAAGTCACCTAAGACAACTTAAATAAGGATGTCAAAATGGTCTTAATATGCTTAACTGCTGTGCTATTCACTGACACTCAACTTTTTTATTACATATTTATTCATAGCGATTGGATGCCCAATTCCAATGGCACCAAAAAATGCCCACATTAAAAGACATGGCAATAAAGCTACAGTCTTCTGCAATGCTACAAAGGATTCTTGGGAAATTGATTGTGAGGGAGATTCTTGGAAAGGACTGGATAAGGAGTGTTCAGGTATGATTATCAATTATTGGGGTTTTCAAAATTAAACAACAAAACTGCAACTGTATGTTTAGTAATTAGTTACAATTACCGAGAGATTTAGATATGGTGAACTCTAAAGAATTGGTAGTTGGCTGAGAGCATGATTATGACTTTAAAATTGACAATTTTTTTCCCTCTTCGTAGGCTGGGCATTTGCTAGTGTTATGAATGCAGAAGAAGGATTCCCATCTGGTATGCATTTCATTGTTTTAATTTCTTTACTGCAACTCCAAACAATGAACCGACGTACAGTGGCAGCCGAATATCAATTGACATTCTTACTCACAAAAAATATATTACTCAAATCATATATATCATCACCTTAACAATAACAGACTAATATTTCCAAGCCATATGAGCCTTTCATCTTCATTTCTGTGATCAAATCAAAAAGTAACATGTTTGTCATCTGGTATCTTTTTTCCCAGGAATGCTACTTATAATCGTCACTGGAATAGCTCTTGGTGTCCTCATTGGTGGATTTCTACTGTTCTTAGCCATAAATGCTTTCAAAAGGTAATCAGAAATGAATGTTACATCAGTGTTGTGAATTAGGGTAAAATGCAATGATGAAAAAAGATAAGTAGCTTTTCAGTTTATTAGGGCTTTGCATTAAATTTCAGGTATCATGGACTTTTACCTGCTCAGCAAATCCAGAACCCATCATATGAAAAACCTTTCTACAACCCAAACAATAAACTGGTCTATGATGACAGAACCATCCAACGATCTTCCATGATTTATGGAACCAATCGTCGTTCCTACCCAAACCGCCAGGTGCCGCCACCTATGCCCCCTCCACATGCAGACACTGCACAGATGCGCCCTCCATCAGAAATATCAGAATTTAGCAGACAATCCCACATCTATGAGACTCCTTTGTTTAATTCATTGTGAGGATATGGATATTATCATTAAAATAATAATAAAATTCATTAAGCTTGTATTATAGAAAGTTGTAAAGCATGGATGGAATCACTTTGCTGTGATATTCTTAGCTATGGGAATACAGTTCCTTGCTAAATGTATATTTTGTAAATTTTCACATTTTGTTACATTTTGACGCTACATACTCATTGCCCGTATAAATGGTTCTTCACATCTTCTAATATGTAGTATTTTGATTTAATTGTGATACTGTGTGCAAATAAAGTGTCATAATAATGTATTTACTCTTGACTTAAGTGATTGTCCTGAGAAAATTGAATTTTTAATACAAAAGCCATGTTTTTCAGACGTATGGTACTGGCCTGAAACTGGATATCAGATATTATGCATGTAGCATGTGACACTATACATGGATCCTACAACAAACGTTATTTCAATGCGAAAATGTAACAACAAATCGCACGTTTTCTGATATCATGACAGTTGATTCACATATTAACTGATAAAGATAGTTTGCTTGGACACACAATATAATGGAGCATAATTGGAATATTTTGTTCTTACTTCTGATAAAGATAAGCTGCAGCGTGTAACAGTTGTTCACAACAATTTATTGGTATTCCTTACAGGTTTGTATGCCTACTAGCCATAAAATTCTCTCACATTGTGTCCCAAAATATGCAATAGAACAGCAGATTATGAAGCACAGTAACTGAAAAGAGAAAGCAAAATGCATTTTGAGCAATAGCCTCAACAGAGCTTGCCTTGCAGACTCACAGCTGCCTCTGTATTGATTTTTTGCAAGGCATGTGGCTGGCTCTCAATCCAGCATAGAAAATGAGCTCTGCTTGAATATATAATGAGCTAGGCCAGCAGCACTGAGTCATGAAATAGATGCCACTGCAGTTTCAGCAGAAAACTAATTCAGTACATGGTGGACACACACTAAAATGGAGCATAATTGGAATATTCTGTTCTTACTTCTATCATTGATTGGGTACAGTGAGAATGTTCCACAGAAGAAAAGCAAAGGTATAGTACGCAAACCTTCATACTGTTATATTCTATTGTATTTACTCATGTTCATAGTAGAATTCTGATAGCAAATGAGATAGTAAATTTTTCTCATGTGCAAGTGGTAACTGGTTAAACAATAAACTTAACTTCAACGTTATTGCTAGAGAATATTGACATTAAAAACTATGTTCAAATTCTAAACTGCAAAAACAGTAAATATTGTGCAACTCAATAATAACATCAAATTCACCATCATGTTTGCATGATTATATAGTCACATTTAAATAGTATAATTTGCTACATTCCTCTTTGATAATTACATCTAACACTCACATATTTCTAAAAATGTATTCTCCAGGGTCTGGTGAATACTGTTTCCTAGATACTTTTGAGGGCAGATGTTCAAATGATGAGGTCATCATTATTGATTCTGCTGTATATGGCAGAATGGCAAACAACAGATGTCTGTCAAAAAGTCCTGGCCACGTGGGATGTTTTAAGGACGTCAAGAATATCCTTGACAATTTGTGTTCTGGAAAGATGTCTTGTGATGTTCCTGTGATTCACAGAGATCTTGTAGCAACGCGGCCATGTCAGATTGATATTGCCTCGTATCTTACTGTTTCATACAGTTGTTTGAAAGGTAGGTGGGACTTGAACTAACTTTCTTCAGAAATTGATTTTATGTTTTAATCACATGTGAATGATAGAACAGTATGATACCACAAATATTTTTGCCTTAGCATCAAACACAGTTTATTTCAGTAAAGAGACTGCTGTTATGAATTTTAACTCCTTTAAATTCTAATTAACCCTCACTGTTGTCTGAAGGTTATGTGGTGTGAAATATGTTCCATTGTTGGCTGACATTATGTTTTTTTCTCGTATGCAGTTGTCATGGTTAACAAAGGTGCATGTTCATCCTTTGGGGTGACTTCAATATCTACAGAGGAAGGTTACATCTCATCTGTCCTGGCCCAAAGTAATGGGAGGTCATGCACATACAGATTAACACCAAATTCTGGAAGACAACTCAATGTGTCATTGCTAAAATTCTCTTCTGATGAGAGTAACAACAATCCTCCAATTTGTTACGAAACTGTGACAATTAAAGAAGACAGTAACAAGAAGACTATTTTGACATGTCCAAGTGACCCAACTGAAAAGTCTGTGTACATATCCAATGGGAAGTCCATAGAGTTGACATTTTCTGGTTCATCCGATACGTTTCATTATCTTGTACATTTCAAGGGTATGTAATATTCCAATCATGAATTATTCAAATTTAGAGGTCTCAAAACTCTTTCTTTTTTAATCTTCAATTCGATATTCTTTTGTAAGTGTAGTAACTGAGGTATATATTGATGACATTGCATTCTCTATCGTCATTCAAATATCATTGTAACTGGTTACATGTGGTTGTAGATTTACTACATTTGTTATTGAAGTTTTGTAGCTAAATGAGGTTGATTATTTATGAAGTAAACAGAGTGCCTGGATTAGTTTTATGTGACTGTACTAAAACCAGGCTAAACATTCCAGATTATCACAGTGCTGTAAAAGTCTATTTTGATTATATAATTTTCCATGACTCCTTTTTTCCTTTTATTAGCAATTGGCTGTGCCACACCAGCAGTTCCCAAAGGTTCCTACATCATCAGAAATGGCAATAAAGCAACTGTGAAGTGCAACAATACTAAGGACTCTTGGGAAGTAAATTGTGTGGATGGTGAATGGCAGGGCTTGGACAAAGAATGTTCTGGTAAGGATTGAAATTCTAGCACAAGACGGATTTCAATAATTTTTCTGCCCTTATTGAAGACATGTCAATGGAAGTTTCAATATCACAATATATGATACTTTAGTATAGCTATCACGTGCCCTACAGGGTGTCGGAAAGATTCATGCAACTTAATCAGAAAAATCGTCTATTATATTGTATTAATGAAAATATTGTTCTGTGAAAAAGATCCAGAAAGGTGTTCAAGGTACTAAACATTAGTTACCCATAAGAAATGGATAAACAGAACACCGCAGAGCATTTCTTCAGTTTGACTGGAAATAGAATCGAATGCAATTATACTTTTTGCAATACAAGTCACACTAAAACCTGGATTAAGAAATGCTCTACAAAACTGGATAAGACCATATTGATATTCTCATTAAAATTCCCATTTTTATTTGGATGGCACTTTTTCAGGTTGGGCATTTGCCAGTGTTTTGAATGTAGAAGAAGGATTCCCTGCAGGTAAACAAAGAAAAAAGTACTTTATAAGATTATACTAGACATTCATCAGTGAAATACAATACATAACTTGAATGACAATGTTTTGTTTGCAGGGATGTTGCTGATAATTGTGACAGGCATAGCCCTTGGTGTTCTTATTGGGGGATTCTTGCTCTTCTTAGCAATAAACGCATTCAAGAGGTATGTTAAAAAACACACTTTTTATTAAAAAAGACTTGTAGAAGAGCGAAAGCAGTAAAGGACGACATCTCCTATATGCAAATTCATTCCTTGTGGCGTCCATGCATGCGCAGTCAGATTTGTTTATATCATTTCATTTGACTTGTTTTTCCCAGCCTAACCCTTCCTAATGAGTGTCACTCTCTTCTGGCTCTTAATGTGTTACATGCATTGAAATTAGATAAAGCAATGCCAGAATGTCCATCACTGAGTTATAATTACATTATCATTTCAGGTACCATGGATTATTACCAGCACAGCAAATCCAGAACCCATCATATGAAAAACCTTTCTACAACCCAAACAATAAACTGGCCTATGATGACAGAACCATCCAACGATCTTCCATGGTTTACGGAACCAATCGTCGTTCCTACCCAAACCGCCAGATGCCGCCACCTGTGCCCCCTCCACATGTAGACACTGCACTGATGCGCCCTCCATCAGAAATATCAGAAGTTAGCAGACAATCCCACATCTATGAGACTCCTTTGTTTAATTCATTATAACTTTATACAAGTATAATTGAGTAATCAAGTATAGAATATAGAGCAGGTTAATTAATGACCAATTGTATTGTGAGACTCTCACCAGTAATAGTAAACTTTGGCATTCCCAAGAGCCCTGTGTGATTGATAACTAAAGAGCTCTAGCAATCAGCATGCAAGAAGTAAAGTTAAAGAAACTACTATGAAATAATCATTTATATACATAATGAAAATATTAATCCTGCTTGGCTTTGCACTTGTATGTCCAGGCTGACATTCACAAATTTTATGTGTATAAAATGTTCGATTTTTTTAATGTAGTTGTGTAAACAATAAAGTGTTGTATTGGTTACTTAGCATACATTTTGATTTCAGAAGACTCTCATATAAATATATACTTAAATTCACAAAGAGCTAAATAGTTTATCACAGGAATGCTATTGTCAGAATTGTGGACACCGAACTGCAGCAATCGATAAATGGATTATAAGATAGCTGAAGCATGAGCCAATGCAATTGATCAATGGTATACCAGTACATCCTTGAAAATCTGTTTATGCAATGATGTCTGTAAAAATTAAATCTATAAATACTGTTATCCTTACAGAAAAATTGAGTCTGAGGAAATTAACGCAGTATCCAGGTTAAAATTCAGTGACTGTGAGAAATCTTGCATCAGCATCTAATATTGATTTTTTGTCAGGCCTGTGGCTGGCTCTCAATCCAGCATAAATAATGAGCTCCTGCTTGAATATATAATGAGCTTGCTCAGGCCAAAATATGACTCACATAGTCTGAACTTAACATCAGCATCATGCTCTGAGAGATGTTGAATGAAAAGGCAAATGCATTATGACAGTACATGTTCCTTTTAAACGTGTTAATTTCATGGATTATATACATGATATATAATTAGTACCATGAACAGGATTAGCTACAGACTAGAGTAGACTTATAATCATACAGCAAATTGGCACTGAGAGATTAATCACTGAATTAGCACAAAAGTTGACCATGGAATATGTGGATGCATTTCAAGTATTGCTAATATCTATGCTTAGCATGTTAAGAAGTGGATGGGGAGAAATACACAGCAAAGGTAACCAATATTCTCTTCATTATCACCAGGCACATTCTTACAATTGAGCAAAATGCACGTTGCCATGTTCTACCCCTCAGAAGCTCTTGGTGAACATTGTACTGCAATAATGTCATTATATCATAAATAAATCTTTCAGGAATACATCTATTTATGTAGATATATGTGGTGAGACACATTTAATAGGCCTATATAGTATACATTGAAAGATTCCCATATGAGAGAAATTGTGAAAAAATGAAATACACAAGTACATACTAATGCATTTCGTGCATCATGCTATATTGTTTGCATGGTAGGATCAATTGATGCATGGTAGGATCTATTGATGCAATTAAGGCACTTTTAGTATGTATTTTGGTAAATATGAGAACACATGTAGATCACTTCGCTATTTAGATAAGACAAAAATGACATACGTTTAATTAAGTTGAAATATCAAGCTTTTTTTAAAGACTACACTATCATTAAGAGCAACGAATTTCAGTTAAAGGGTTTCTTAACGGCGAGTTTGTATTACTGAAAAACAAGCAAGTTAAAGTTAAAGCCTGTGCCTTAAAAATATGGAATGTCCTGCCAGAGACTATCAAATGTGCCAAAGACATTAAATATTTTAAGAGAGCACTGAAGACCCATTATTTTTAGACTCTATTTTAATCCTAAACCAATTCTACAATTTTATTATATAATTTTAAAGCATCTACAGGGTTCTAACGTACATTTATTTCCTCTTTTTTTAAAGGTTCTTCAGACTACTGCTTGTTAGACAACTTCGTAGCCTCATGTCAAGAAAATGAGGTGATAACAATCAACAATGCTCTCTATGGGAGAATGAGAAACAACAAATGTATATCAAATAGCCATGGCCAAATTGGATGCTTTGTGGATGTCAAGAAGTTAATTGAAAGTTTCTGTGCTGGAAGAAAACAATGTGAAGTTGGAGTGTCCCAGAAAAGCCTACTGGCTTTGAAGCCATGCACAGACACATTTAATTTTTACCTGTCTGTGTCCTACAGTTGCATGGAAGGTGAGAAAATAATATTTATACTTGTATAGCATTTAGAACCAGGAGATTGATCTGAATCCAAGCTGAAGACTCTTTTATTTACACAATATTTTGATTGACTTATTTTGTTGTTGTATGAACACTTATAAAATAAATTATTATTATTATTATTATTATAATTCTAATTTTCTGAATAGGGTAAGTACAAACCATATCCAAATCTAAATTGCATTTCATAATGGCCCCTTAATGTCTATTAGCAAACAGTTTCTTTTATCATTCATTAATATTAGCAATTGCAGAGATGCGTTATGGGGTGCAAAACATGACACATTTTATATTGTTCTACTCGACTGATTTTCTATGTGTAAGTACAAACAACTTACAATTTGAATGACATCTACATTATACAGTAATTAATGACCCCATACTGTCCATTAAAAATGTTTTTAAACAAGTGCAAGGTGTGTTATTATCATGGGGTGCAAAATATTGCATTCTATATTGTTCCGCTTGACTGATTTCCAGTGCTCACAGCAGGGACAAAGGACAGCTGCCAGAGAGCAGGTGGTGCTACAGCAGTGACCTCTGACGGTGGCGTCCTGGCCTCTTCAGTTGCCATGGCAACAGGGGCTGGATCTCCGCAGTGTCCATGGAGCATAACATCAAAATCGGGAAAACAGCTAAATTTCACTTTGCAAAGATTTAATGTTGCATCATCTGATAGTGCTTCCCCACCTGTCTGTCATGAAGTACTAACAGTTAAAGAAGACACCAAAAGGAGGACAGACAATATTCTATTGTGCCCAAGTGATGCTGCAAATAAAACTGTGTATGTTTCCAATAGCAACCAAGTATATGTCACATTTCCCTCTTCAAACAATGATGATGTATACCTCTTGCATTTTCAAGGTAAGGCTATCAGATCATATGACAGACCCGGTATGTCAAAGTAGAATAGAGTACAATAGAGTAGAATAGAGGAGAATAGAAGAGAATAGAGGAGAATAGAAAAGAATAGAAAAGAATAGAAAGTAATAAAAAGAATATAAAATTATAATTATTGAAGCAGTTTTGATGCTAAAGATTGCCCATGCACAGAATTAAATAGAATAGAATAAAATAGAATTTATTTGTAGAATAATGCAGTAAAATGTAATTAAATCATAACATTTTGACCGATTAATGACCTCACAGAACTCACCCCCTTTTTTTTGTTATGTTTTTGCTGCTGCAGCTACTGGTTGCTCCAACCCAGTGATCAGGAATGCCCACGTGATCAGGAAGGGGAGAGTTGCCATGGTAACATGCAACAATACGAGGGAGTCATGGCAACTGGAGTGTGAAGGGAATGAATGGAAGGGTGAAGAGAGATATTGTTCTGAGGGTGAGTTTTCTGCAAGTAGTTGAAAATTAAACTAAAAAAAACAGGATATCATTAAAATTTGGGAGATCTCAATAGGTTAATGCTGACCATCCCTGCATATGTTGTGATGATGAAAATATGCAGAAATGATTATAAGATGATTCACATATCTATATATTGATAAATTACATACGATGGAGTCACAACGAGCTTCAGAGAGGACTGGCAAATAATATAGAATATGCACAAATATATCACATTTAAATAAATACGTATGTGTCACTGAATACTTTCTTTCTTTATTCTATATAGGATGGAATTTGGCAAGTACCCTGGGAGGCGATGAAGGACCTCCAATGGGTTGGTATCTTGAAGGGATTTGTATTTTAATGTTAATTAAATATGATTTCTCACCAGGTGGCGTGGAATGTACCTGGTGAGTTTTAAGTTTAAGTTAAATTCTAATTGATTTATTGAATACACTTTCAAATAAAGTTCTGAGTTCTGAAATAGGCAGGGAATAAATAAATAACACCCCAGAACCAAATGCAAAAGTCTGTTCAGAAAAAGACAAAATGTGCAGGCTTATAAAAGCTCCAAGAATATAATTATATTCAAAGTGCTCCTATATATAATATTTTTTTAGCTAGTCCTGGAAGATGTCCAGATAATGTCTTGCAGAAATATTTTAGCACACAGTACACACATTCGTATGTAACTGTTATCTATAAATTCTCCGACAAA
The DNA here is from genome assembly GCA_932294295.1 of Alitta virens. Taxonomy (NCBI): domain Eukaryota; kingdom Metazoa; phylum Annelida; class Polychaeta; order Phyllodocida; family Nereididae; genus Alitta; species Alitta virens. Next base: position 12,186,651 of record OW028585.1, on the reverse strand, counting down.
TTAGTTCATAATTTTGCAGTCGCATGGGATCGACGAGTCAGACGTATGTTCAATTTACCTATAATGACCCATACAAGATATTTACCTCATGTAGTACAGACACCTGGAGTTCTAGATCAAATATACTGCAGATTTATTCGAATGTGCCATACAATGAAAAAAAGACTGAATAAATATTATATATTCAATTTCTTTGTAAGAATTAAGTATGATAATGCTTTTTTCCAGGAATGCTACTCATAGTGGTAGTAGGCATTGCCCTTGGTGTCCTGATAGGTGGATTTTTATTGTACTTGGCCATAAATGCATTTAAAAGGTAAAAGTGTTGCAAGATTTCTTTTACATTTTATACTAGTCTTTTAAAATGTGTGCAATGTACCGAAACAGACGCTCAATTCAAACTATTTAATATCTCGTCTGTTTAATTCATTTTTTAGGTATCATGGCTTACTCCCTGCTCAGCAAATCCAGAACCCATCATATGAAAAACCTTTCTACAACCCAAACAATAAACTGGCCTATGATGACAGAACCATCCAACGATCTTCCATGGTTTACGGAACCAATCGTCGTTCCTACCCAAACCGCCAGATGCCGCCACCTGTGCCCCCTCCACATGTAGACACCGCACAGATGCGCCCTCCATCAGAAATATCAGAAGTTAGCAGACAATCACACATCTATGAGACTCCTTTGTTTAATTCCTTGTAATTGAAAAGGAATATATTTATAAGCTTCGGTATCATGTAAAGTAATATGTTCTAATAACAAATTGGCAAATATGAAAGTAAAAAATTTTGTGTGCATTGCCACAAGACTAACTGATATAGCAGTATCTACAATTCATGAAATAGCGAAAATTTAAATGCTGAATGTTATGCTTTGAAAATAAGGCAAGATGGTATCTTTCTGTATTCAGTGACAATGAATAAAATGTATTAGCTTTCCATTTTTGCATTTTATATATCATCCTTGGAATGCTTTAATTATAAGCTTGGAATCTAATACTGAGGAAACCCGTGGATATGATTCAGAGCAGCAACAGCAGCCTTTAGTATTGATTTTTGGTGAGGCCTGTGGCTGGCTCTCAATCCAGCATAGATAATGAGCTCTGCTTGAATATATAATGAGCTTGGCCAGCAGTAGCTGCACCATAGAGATTGGAATAGTATGGTTGGTGTTTCTCTGAGCAGAAGACAAAGAGATAAAACATTTTAGTACTGTAATGCAATAGATATCTTCTCTGGCATACATTGGCAGCAGTATTACTATTGGTTTGTCAGCAGATTATTTTATAAGAATTGAAAATAGGAACAACAAAGGTGAGTCACTTTCTACAATTTACATTTATTGTCATGTGTATACTATTACAGCACCACTTTAATTTACTGAATGGTGTACTGCTGGCTCCTAAAAAGGTATAAAAATACCTTATTATATATTATATGCAATTTCTATTTCTTATTTACACATCTATTTATTTATGTTTGTTGATATTTTGACAATGATCTGATTCCCTATGAAAAGCTCCTCAGCCACAACTGTCTGTATTATCTGTATGTTCTGAAATGTTTTTTTTTGGTTATGACATGAAGATAAATAACCAGTATAATTAATTTTCAATTGAACAGATGTACAGGGCAATTGATGTGAGTTCAATTTTGATTATCATCTTCTCCAGTATCTTCAAAAGTGGACTAAGCATGACCCACAATAAAGGTTGGTTAAAATACATCATGGCTTGTGGCTCTTACACTGCATTATTGCAACATTTCTCTGTATGATTTTTTGTCTAAGGATGACTCATGCACCAAGCATTTAAATCATTTGATATTGCATGCAATATAATTGTTTTGCAGTGATACATTTATATATTGTATATGCACAATAGTTATCAGCTGTAAATGCATTGAAATTCTGACATAGAATGAATATAAAGCAATAGGAATAACCACTAACTGCTTATCCTAAAATACTACTATTTTAAATGTTATGTTTTATTTTATTTTGAGGGACTTATTAATTATACATCATTATATTTCTCCCATTAATTCATATTTCAGGTGCGAAAGACTACTGTCTTCTTGACAAATTCAACCCACATTGCAGAGAAAATGAAGTCATCTTGATTACCTCAGCAGTATTCGGTCGAATGAAAAATAACCCATGTATTTCAAGAGATATAGGCCCATTAGGGTGTTTCGTTGATGTCAAGGGCATAATGGAAAGTTTCTGTGGTGGGAGAACATCATGCAATGTTGGGATATCTGACTCAATTCTTTTGGCTACCAAGCCATGTGGAGCTGTCTTTGACCTATATATTTCGGTATCCTACAGATGCCTTAAAGGTAAGAGGTAATAATATATTATACACAGTGAGTGTCAGTTAGTCGTGTGTAGTAGAATGTGGCATTGATACCACATTTGGTACAATATTTCCTGCATGGTCAGAATGGTGAAAAGGTATCAGTATTATGTAAATTACAATAGTCCAAATGTGTGCAATTAGGTATAAAATAACGGTCTTAATGATGAGGTGGTATTATTTGTGAGGATGAGGTCCACTGTAACCCATACCAAGTTATCAACTTAACAAAGTTTGAAACTTAATAAGCTAATTACTAATTCCAAGTGAATGATTAAATCCATAACATGTGAAAAACTGCATCACTCAGAATTAGCACTATCAATTGGTTTTACCGCCCTATAATCACGTCATTATTTCTGCCAAAAGGCACATGATCGAGGATATTTAACTGTCTTTGCTCAGTACTTGTCACGAATAAACAAAATATAGTATGTTTCATATCTACAATTATTATAAAATTTGTTGTTTCAGTTCTTGGTCAGAGCCAAAAGGGTTGTTCGAATACAAAGTCTTCATGGATTTCATCAGAAAGTGGTTACTTAGCATCTACAGTTGCCATGGAGATGGGCACCGGACATGCACAATGCCCTTGGAAGATCAAATCAAAATCTGGTCAACAACTAAATGTCACAATTCAAAGATTTTCCAACATTGCCTCCCAAGACAAAAGCTCAAATCCGCCAGTGTGTCATTCAGCAGCATCTGTCAAAGAAGACAAAATTGTCAAGAATGTTTTGCTGTGCCCAAGTGATGCAAAGAATAAATCAATTTATCTATCTGAAGGTGATCAAATCGAAGTAGCTTTTTCTAACCACCAAGAATCCAGTGAAGCTGTGTATTTGATTCATTATCAAGGTATAAGAGTGTAAATTATCTTTCTTATAGTGTGAAAATTACTAAAAAATTGAATGACTTTAATAGACCTAACTGTTCGAATGTTTTGGTCCTCACAATGTAACTGCACATAAAATATGTATATTATTATATTTTCTATTGAGTTACCCATTTCGTTATTATAAACAATGACAGCATTTATTGTGTGAGATATATTGTTCAATTAATAATTTGATTTTCAGCTGTTGGGTGTAGAAATCCGGTGGTTCCTGAAGACACCAATTTCAAGAGAAGAGGAAACCATGCAACAGTGTTTTGTAATAACAGTAAAATTTCATGGGAATTGATTTGCAAGGATAATTCATGGGAGGGAGAAGAGAAGCAATGTTCCAATGGTGAGTGCTATAATGCTGTTATTGTTATTGACTCTTAGCCATTTATTAATCATTATAGATGACCAATGTTCCATCATGCTAACTGCATCAAATATATGACTGAAATATTAGTATTATCATTATGTAATATTATATTATAATATTGGTTATTAATATAATAGAGCTGTTTTTCATGTTTTAGCAGGGTGGACTTTTGCCAGTTCAATGAGTTCAGATGAAACTCCACCATTAGGTAAGAATTGTTGTCCCTACATTATATTCATATCCTGTTTCATATAAGAATTGATTGTCTGTGGTGCATTACAACAGGATTAACTACTTTCTACCTTGCAAATGATATAATGGATTTTATAAAATTGAAATTTCTTGTCTAAAGTATATTTGGAAACATTGAATTAGTTAGTTTTATTTACACAATCAAGGTATCCAAAAACATTTTGACAACAAACCGTGTGTCCTTGTAATAAATTCAATACATTTTTTTTCATTAAAGGAATGCTACTGATCATTGTAACTGGAATAGCCTTAGGAGTATTGATTGGTGGATTTTTGCTTTATTTAGCAATAAATTCATTTAAAAGGTAAGTTTATTTAGGCTGACATAGAGTACCATTATCCAAATACATCTAAAATCAAAAAAGTTGATGTCATATTGTAAGAGCAATGATTGGGAAAAATTGCTTTCTGTCTGATTACTACAATTAGAAAAAGTGCAGTAAAGCGGACCCAAATTTATGACCATATTTATAAACCACGTTGCCTGGCCTATGACGTCAAATGCTTGAATTCAAAATGTGACATCACAAATAAACGGCAGCAGTGATCTTTTTCAAGGCAAGAACGCAGTTTATTATTGTTGATTTTTTCTGTTTTTTGGGGGCTGCTGCCCAAACCCCCCTAATCTACACATAAATGTTATTCATATTGTGTGCCACAATGAAATTAAGTAAAAAATGCTGATTATTTTAATATTTTATGGATGTCAAATATGGGCATGAATTTGGGTCCGCTATACTGCACTAAACCCCTATAATTTAGTTTTTTATATAACATATTGAGATCATGGCTTAAGAATAGCTTCATATTTCAGGTATCATGGATTATTACCTGCACAACAAATCCAGAACCCTTCATATGAAAAACCCTTCTACAACCCAAACAATAAACTGGCCTATGACGACAGAACCATCCAAAGATCTTCCATGATTTATGGAACCAATCGTCGTTCCTACCCAAACCGCCAGATGCCGCCACCTGTGCCCCCTCCACATGTAGACACTGCACAGATGCGCCCTCCATCAGAAATATCAGAAGTTAACAGACAGTCCCACATCTATGAGACTCCTTTGTTTAATTCTTTGTGATTATAGAAAGTAATAAATACTAATTACTTTGCATGTACAATATATCAACAGCTAATCAAATGCCATTTTTTTCATGCCTCGTTGATATATAATTAGAACAGTTTGTGATCATTGTAATAAACTGCTTACAATAGCCCTTTATTACTCTATTGTTCTTGAAAACTAAATTTGCAAACTACAACCATCATGTATCATTTTTGTAAGGAAAATGTATTGAATAAGAGGACACAAGGGACATGTATATAGATAGATAGTAGATAAATTGTATTAAAGTCTCCCTCTTTTTCATACAGATACATAAAAACCTGCATACAATAAAGTACCATTCAGTTATGAATTATGAGAGACTTAAAATTGGTATAAAATCACAGCATAAGCATAAAATGCATAAAGGTCAAGGATGTATAGAATCACATGGGTATAAAAACGAAATAAAACAGTAAAACTATGAAATAATTAACAGCTATATACAATATCACATTGTTTGGTTAAAATTGCATGACAGGCTTTGGCAACAAATGGACACAAATAGGTGGAAAACTTAAAATAAAACTTAGTTTGTCTATGGCACCATAGTCAAGTCATGGAAGTGTTCTATTATCTAGAGAAACATCTCCTTATGAATCTATCATACATATTGCATTTTATCAGCGTTTTTTATATATATATTACACTGTTACAGGTATGGAGATATCAGTTGATGCACAGAAGGCAACATATACCTGGAGAATGGGCAATATGCAGTATGATTAGCATTATGAAGATAAATATCAGCAGCAGAATTATATACAAATTAATATCTTGTAAATATATATACAGGCTACTGTATACATTGAAAGACTTAATAGAACTCTTAAATCAGTAAGAAAGCAATAAGTGTGGTGCAAAAGGCACAACAATGAAAATACTGACAGTTACATTCAACAGCAAGCTAGTGACTCACTGCTGCAGCAGCATCAGATATTGATTTTTGTGAGGCCTGTGGCTGGCTCCCAATCCAGCATAGATAATGAGCTCTGCTTGAATATGTAATGAGCTTGGCCAATGGTATTTGTGACTACAGCATCAGCAGCAGCAGCAGCAACAACAACATCTCCTGCAAGGAATCACAGCACACCAACTGGTTCATATTCATTTGATAATTTGACCAGGATTATCATTACATTTTCATCACTTTGAGTAGATTTATTTGGACTGCTATAAGAAATATTGCATTTGACAACATTCCGTGACTAAATGCAAATGCAGTGATTCTCAAATGCTTAGTTATTCTGGTGAGTTGCTGTTGCTACATTTTGTTAGCATAATCTGATGTTTGGATTGTTGGCTGTATTAGTAGTATTGTGTTACAGATATTCCCAATTGCACCTTGTGAAATGAATATGTTGTACAATAGTAAGACTTAATTTATCATTAATCCATAATCTAACATTTACAAGTATATTTCTTAAGTCTATCAGGTCTTCAGATTTGATATATTTTCACTCACTTTCTGATTTGAAGCATAAGTATACACCATTTTATACATCATTTTCCCAGATATGACAACAATGGCACCAATTCAACCTATAATACTGGTTTGCCAGTGTATATTATTCTTCCTCGATACGGTAGAAGGCTATATCCATCATAAGGGTAAGTGGGGCTTTGATCCAAACAAAATTAACATAAACTTGAAGCATAAGCAATAAGTATTTATTAGCACTAATAATTGGCATGATTGTTGTTGAATTTCAGGTGTGAGAGACTACTGTCTCTTGGATAAATTCAATCCGCAATGTAAAGACAATGAAGTAATTATCATCAACTCTGCATTATTTGGGAGAATGAAGACTAATCCCTGTATATCAAGGGACAATGGCCCTACAGGCTGTTTTGCTGATGTAAAAGGGATTTTGGAATCTACTTGTGGAGGCAGAAAATCATGCAGTGTTGTTGTGGGTGACCCTTCTCTTCTGGCTACTAGACCATGTGGGGAAATATTCAACCTGTATATGACTATATCATACAGCTGTTTAGAAGGTAGTTGTGTAATGAATACTTGTTTTTGATACAAACATGTAGAAATTGATTATCAGCTAAATTAACATGAAAGGTAAATTCTTCAACTAGCAGTAAACTCACAGTAAAATTCGAATGAAAACCTAGACTAGGATTTAACTGAAAATTATATGAACCTTATATCTTATATAATTTGACTAATTTTGATGTGATAGGTTAAGTAATAGGTTCAGTGCCAAGGAAAATAATGAAGTTCATTCTACAATTCCAGTTCATTCCATCAATTCAGGAGAGTGTAATGGACAAAACACAAAGGCAATCTCCTCAGACAATGGCAACTTAGCATCAACTGTTGCCATGGAAACGGATCAAAGGAAACAACAATGTTCTTGGAGGATCAAATCTGTGTCCGGTCGTCAGTTAAATGTCACAATTCAAAAATTTCCTGCTACTGCATCTCATGACAAAGGCTCCAATCCACCAGTCTGTCATTCTGCAGCAATTATTAAAGAAAGGACCACAGTTAAAAACATTTTGTTCTGCCCCAGTGATGCTGTTAACAAGTCAGTATATCTGTCAGAAGGAGATGAAATCTTATTGAGCTTTGCAAGTGATCAAATGGACAATGGTTTAGTTTTCCTGATGCATTATCAAGGTATGAATTTAATCAGTAATTGAGCGAGAATTTCTCTTATATTAGCAATGAATTTTTTGATATTTTTTCATAATCGACTGATAACACAATGATACAATTAGGCCTAATAAAAATATCTTTCTAATTAAATTCTTCACTTTTTGTATATTCTCTTCAAATCCAGCTGTCGGATGTTCCAACCCTGTAACACCAGAAGGAACTCATTTCAAAAGAGGGGGTAATGAAGTTACAGTGACGTGCAATAAATCAGACATCAGATGGAATATGATATGCAGAAATGAGAAATGGGTAGGAGAAGAACGGGAATGCTCCATAGGTAATTCGAGGTTTTTTCATTAAATTTGCAAGTATGTATATATGAAACTAATACAAATGTTTGTCTAAAATCTTGTAGAGCTGAAAATGATACATAATGCATTGCATCAGTAATATTGCAAATACCATGACACAAATGTACAATGTACTTTGTTTTAACTCTATTGCAGGATGGGCCTTTGCAAGTGCAATGGGGGAGGATGAGGCTCCTCCTCTAGGTAACAAAGCACTTTAAGTATAGTAGCTGAATATATCGATATCTCTATAATAACCAACGTATCTAACATGTAATTATATGATCATTTTTCAGGAATGTTGCTGATAATAGTGACAGGGATTGCATTAGGTGTATTAATTGGAGGATTCCTGCTTTATCTTGCCATCAATGCATTTAAAAGGTATGAAACTAAATCAATTGCATTATTAACTCATCAATATATGTTAAACTTCAAATTGCTTTGTTATCTTTATCTGGGAAATCACCAACATAAACTAGTATCCTGTATTTTTTTCCATCAGATACCATGGTCTACTACCAGCACAGCAAATTCAGAACCCTTCATATGAAAAACCCTTCTACAACCCAAACAATAAACTGGCCTACAATGACAGAACCATCCAACGATCTTCCATGATTTACGGAACCAATCGTCGTTCCTACCCAAACCGCCAGATGCCGCCACCTGTGCCCCCTCCACATGTAGACACTGCACAGATGCGCCCTCCATCAGAAATATCAGAAGTTAGCAGGCAGTCCCACATCTATGAGACTCCTTTGTTTAACTCTTTGTGATTATAGAAAGTAATAACTACTATGAACTTTACATGTACTAGTAATTTCTGTAATTACTGAGCTGCTAGTCCAGACTCATGTTAATTTTTCACATTCTTTGTAAGTTAGATGGCTATAAAAATAACAAGTAACCCATCAGTTGTAATCAGATTGCAAAAAGACTCAATGTTACAAACAAGAATAAAACCTGATCATTTATGCTTCACTTTCTTTACTTTTTGTTGTTGATATAATTCATTACTTTCCTCTATCATAGATCTTAACAAGTATAAACTATAAATTCAGATGCCGTTTCTTTCTGGAAGAATTGGTATTGCTTTGAAATATTATACACTACTAGTAGTAGTGGCAGGTTTAATGACATCTGTTTATCAAATTCAAGTAGCTGTTCTCTATACAAGTTATGTTTACCTTAAGTTCGAAATGTAAATGCATGTAATGTTGTAAAAGAATACCACAAATCACTTAACTTAGACAAGAAACAATGCCATAAAGTGTTACAATTTAACAGCCATGCACATGCTATTTTGCTATTTGCAGCAGCTAAGTGATTCACTGCAGCAGCATGAGGTATTGATTTTTGTTTGGCCTGTGGCTGGCTCTAAATCCAACATAGATAATGAGCTCTGCTTGAATATATAATGAGCTTGGCCTGTATCACTTGTAGTGGAAGCAGTGGTAGTAGCAGCAGCTATGGCATTGTCCAATGTGAGTCACAAGCACAGAAGTAGTTGCATCTATGTTGATATTGAAATTTGATTTAGTTATTGGATAAACCAGCTCATAGTCTATGCCAATCTACAGGACATATGACAAGGTTAGTGAAATATTTACTAAGAATATATATATATTTTTTTGTTATCATGATTCTTAGCTTGAGATTGATCATTGTTTTGGCTCAAGCATAACTCAAAGCTCCACTGTCTGTCAAAATTACTATTTTGAAAAACTTCATCAAATGATTGAAAATCACCTTACTTGATCAAGGCACACTAAATATGTGTAAGCTAATAAATCTATCGAGCATTAATTACAAAAAATAAATGATACATTAATGAAAATCCAGACTAAAACATTGGAAATACCATGTAAATTGCATCATCACCCATTGTTGAGTATTATGATGTCATCACTTAGTTTGTTTACATTTGATTTTTGATGGCATAAAAAATTATATACAAGGTGAAGTTAATTTATTTAATAGTGAACCCAGCAAGGCTCTGGGTGGTAGGTAATCAGTATTAAGAAGACAATAAAGTGGAGATGCAATAGATTTTGGTCACTGTCATATTGAGTGATAATCCAGCTTTAATTCTAAATGCAAATTTCCCAGTGCCTCTGTTGATATAAAAGAAGCTGGCATAACTGAAGAGGTAAACTGCAATTCCATTATCATAAGGGTTCATATCAGTAAATACATGACATTTTTGATACCTCTAATTTCAGTGAAAAAATGGTTTCGTTGGCAACAATCACTTTTACATTTCTGTATTATGCTGCCGCAGTCAACAGCTATATTCATCACAAGGGTAGTATATTTGATATATAAATGTTTACTGAATCAAATTCGTGAGTACACAGTCATAATTAAGGTATGAATATTTATTTTGGTCTTGATTTGTAGGTGTCAGAGACTATTGCTTGCTGGATAAATTTAATCCAACATGCAAAGAAAGCGAAGTCATCATTATAAACTCAGCATTATTTGGAAGAATGAAAAACAATCCTTGCATTTCTGGTGAAATTGGACGTACAGGCTGCTTTGCAGATGTGAAAGGGATATTGGATATGTCATGTGCTGGAAGACAATCTTGCAATGTTGTTTTATCAGATCCATCTCTTCTGGAAACTAGACCATGTGGTCAAATTTTCAGTCTCTATATGACAGTTTCATATAGCTGTTTAGAGGGTAAGTGCCAAGAAAATCCTAATATTAACTGAAGTATAGGTTTTAGTAGTAAATCAGTAAAATGACTTTATTCCTGTCACAGAAATGAGTGAAAGAATGACATGTATAACACCACGAAGAGTGACTCTATAGTACTCCAGTCAAGGTCACCTTCGTACGCACCCTTTTTTCAATCTCTCTTACAGTACATCCAAACAAGCCAGGAAGATGTCATGAACAAAATACAAAAGCAATAACCTCAGAAAGTGGATATTTTGTCTCACCGGTTGTCAGGGAATCCAGACAAGGCATACAAAGATGTCCATGGAAGATTAAATCAACCTCAGGACATCAATTTAATGTCACAGTTCAGAAATTTCCAACTGCAGGAGCTCATGATGAAATTTCAAGTCCACCTGTTTGTCACTCTGTAGCTACTATTAAAGAAAAAACCGCAGTCAAGAATATACTTATTTGTCCCAGTGATGCTCAGAATAAGTCGGTATACTTATCAAATGGAGAAGAAATTGAAGTCTCTTTCAACAATGATCAAGGAAGTGAAGGTGTTGTCTTTCTGATGCATTACCAAGGTAAGTTCATTTCCTTTTATGTGATTAATGTTTGAAAAATATATTAGAATCAATAGTACCAATGAAAGCTAATGAGAAATAAGTTGTGGAACCAAAAAAGATGATTAGCTCAAAAACTAAAATGGCAAAGCAGTTTAAAGAACATATTATTCAAATTGTGTTCTTTTTATTTTTTTGTAACTTATATTTTTAACAATGATAGATATACCACACTTAGAAGAGTCTCCCTTTGAAATCTGTATATTTATCATTTCATTCGCTGTTAATTCTTTGCTCACTGCCAACTCTTTTCAGCTGTAGGTTGTAGCAGTCCAGCGATACCAAAAGAAGCTCATTTCAAAAGACGAGGAAACCAAGTAACAGTGATGTGCAATAAATCAGACGTTCAATGGGAACTAATATGCAAAGACAATGAATGGCAAGGCGATGAAAGGGAATGCTCTGTAGGTGAGTCATTTTTATTAGTTAACACTGATATTTGAAATTAAAATTCAAACTTGATATCATTATATCTGGATTTTTTTAAATAAATTTTATGCCTAATCTTTAATTGGCACCTTAAACTTATTGTCACTTTATATGAAGCAAAAAGCAGAGGAAATAAGATCAGTTAATTATAGATCTGTTAGGAGATATGTACACATATCTATATATTGCAAAAAAGATTACTTCCTGAGAAAATTACCAGCTAGTGGTAATGTAAAAAAATTCCCAATAAGAAATTTATCACAGCTAATTATTGGATTACTTTTTAAATTAGCCGTACTCAACTGTCATTGATTAAAAAAGTATATACTTTAATTCCAGAATGGGCATTCGCAAGTGCAATGGGAGAGGAAAGTGCCCCACCATTAGGTATTATATATTGAATTGAATTGAATTGAATTTATTCACAAGACCATTTAACATTCAACACACAAGAAGCATTCATTTAGCACATTCATACAATTAACATTAATACAATTTACAATATGATTGGGTCTTGTCCGGAGACCTCCGTAGCCAGACGGTTGTTATGGATGCACAACCTATATCCCTTTCTTTGTTTCATAATTGGTATTAAAATGTCATATATTGTAATACATGATTAAACTATATATATATATATGAATTTTATTGACATGTAGAGGGCACTAAAGACCTATATGTCAACAAAAATATAATGATAAAAAAAAAGAATAAAAGAATAATAAAAAAAATGAATAAAACTATACTGCACAAATGATTCAATAATACTTATAGTTTTGATTCTTTTGTAGGGATGCTCCTCATCATTGTAACAGGGATTGCAATGGGTGTTCTAATTGGTGGATTTTTACTTTACCTAGCAATTAATGCATTCAAAAGGTGAGAATATTTTTACTGCATTAAAAGGATGACAATTTTTAGGGCATTGCAAGACAGAAATAGTTTAAGTCATACATAGCGTCGGCCTGCTGATATAATAAAACATTATATCTCCAATTCTCCATTTTTCATGAAAATGTGTTTTTGGTGGAAACTGGCAGTAAATAGTGTCTTTCGAGTTCTGATAGGATCCTGTACCCCCAACCTAACAATTTAAAATGGAAGGCTTTGTTAATATCTTATATATCCAATTAACTGTAGAATGTTGTCTCATAAAACCTGCTAATCACCAACCTCGTGCGAATCAAACTCTTATGTCCATCACATAGCACAACAGTTACCAACTTTAGAGAGCAGCTTTCCTATAAAACCTTCTATCTCTGTAAGGTTAAATTAAAAAAAGTGTATATCCATTTCAATTAGCTTAAAAAAAAATAATATTGGCATATGATGTATGAAACAATAGGACAAAATCTGATTCCTTCAAGCAAAGAAATTTACAACTGTACTGCTGTAACTAGAAACAGAAATTTTTTTGCTTCTCCTGTAAAAATTTTCAAAGTGAAATTAGAAGGTTTTACTAGTAGGCCAGTGATAGGTAACTTTATTGGTCAGTTACAAAAATTTAAACTAAAGTTTGATTTGCAAACTTGTGTCAAATTTAACAAAACTAACTTACACACCATATCAGTACTTGATACCTATGCATTTGCGACAATAGTCCTTCAGAAAATGTGTACCAAATAATGGTGTTTTCTAGGTGTTTAGTGAATAAGTTCCTTTATTTCAATCTGTTGATCTTTTTTTCTATAGATATATATAAGTTTCATGGTCTTCTTAAACACATTTGTGCTTTACTTGTAGATATCATGGACTGCTGCCTGCCCAACAAATCCAGAACCCCTCATATGATAAACCCTTCTACAACTCAAACAATAAACTGGCCTACAATGACAGAACCATCCAACGATCTTCCATGATTTATGGAACCAATCGTCGTTCCTACCCAAACCGCCAGATGCCGCCACCTGTGCCCCCTCCACATGTAGACACTGCACAGATGCGCCCTCCATCAGAAATATCAGAAGTTAGCAGACAATCACACATCTATGAGACTCCTTTGTTTAATTCCTTGTGATTCCAGAGCATACAAACTTTCTAAAATTGCGTGTATGAGTATTGAACATCTTATATATAGGTCTACATTCTTTTTTCTGTAAAGTGGCATAACTGATTGTACTTGTTGGTTGTATAAATTTAACAGAATTTACCCCACCAATTCTTTGATCATGTTCAATTACATTTGGTTAAGCACAACAGCTGATGATCCTGAAATAAACTTCTAAAGACACTCTTTATTGTATTTTGAGTTGTGAATAGTCAAGCATTACATGCACTGTTTTATATTGAAAATTCAATGTATCTAGTATATTCAACTTATCGTAAAACACAAATTGAATCAGACTTAACACAAAACAGTTGAAACACTGCCAGATTGATCTAAGTATGGCACATGCTCAGATTGACATGTCATGCATTACAAACCATAATATGATGCATTAGCAGATATATGTACAAACTAATACATACGTTAATGTTTAGCACAACATGCTGTACTGGGTCAGATAATTAAGCTGATGTCCGCAATTTGCCTGAAGCCAGAAACATTGACAATACTGAATTTATCACCTTCTATTTGCAACAACAAACTGAACTAACTCATTGCTGCAGCTGATGGTATTGATTTTGCTGAGGCCTGTGGCTGGCTCCCAATCCAGCATAGATAATGAGCTCTGCTTGAATATATAATGAGCTTGGCCAGCAGCACCAGCAGCAGGAGCAGCAGCAATAGCATTGTCTAATGTGAGTCACAACCATGAAAATGGTTCAACAATGGAGTGATATCACTGAATGAATGTTTATCTGGAGTAAAACTTCTTTATTTTGTGTCGGATTACTTCCATTTGTGTACTTTCACTAAATCTAACCAAAAGAAAGGTAAGTTAATTCATGATCTGATTTATAAAAGAGAAGAGAATAAAAGAAAATTTTCCAAACCATGCTCAAATCTTCATGGAATTTCTGCTATAATGCAAATATTTTGGCAACTTGGAGTTAATATTTGTGTGCATGACCATATAGTTCATGCATGGAAAAGTGTCTATATGTCAGCTTTGGAATTGGTTTGATATTGCTTGTCATATAATATATCCTTTAACTAATTATATAATTCAAAATCACTATTAAAGACCAGAGCGCATTTAGGATAGTGCAATAAGTTAGGTCTTTAAAATCAGCTCTTTATCATATATTTCACATTAATACTTCTTGTTAACTAATTTGGTAGGTGTAATTTCTTCTATTTCAGCAAATTTAAAAATGGTTTCCCTACTAGCAATCATTGTTATCTTTGTGTGTACTGTTTCTGTAGAGAGCCACATCCATCACAAAGGTACTTTGAATTCATTTTAATGTAATCAAATCATTTAATGATATATTTAATGATATATATTGTGAAACGCATTGGAATTTCTCTTTGGACATCTTTACTGTTTCAGGTGTTAGGGATTATTGCTTGCTGGACAAATTCAACCCCCAATGTAAGGAAAATGAAGTAATCATTATTAATTCAGCATTGCTAGGAAGGATGAAAAACAACCACTGCATTGCTAGGGATAAAGCACCAACAGGATGTTTTGCAGATGTTAAAGGGATTTTAGAAAACTCCTGTTCAGGAAGACAGTCCTGCAGTGTAGTTTTAGGAGATCCATCTTTACTAGCAACAAGACCATGTGGTGACACATTTAATCTCTACATGACAGTTTCACACAGCTGCTTGGAAGGTAAACAACCAGAGCAATTCTATTATGTAGGATAATGTACGCACTGTTTGGAAATATCGTTAATTGTTTGATAATGTGTCATATATATCGCATACTCCCAATTAAATCACAGGAGTCTTCCTAAAAAAAATCAACTATTTTGTTATGATAAGTGAATACAATTTCTTGAGTCTTGAGTCTTAAAAAAAAAATCACAAAAAAATCATAGAACCGGGATTATAGTACTTGGTGCGACTGTGTTCAATGATCGAATGAGTTCTGTGCTGTTGAAAGGAGCATTTTTTATCTGCGGATATCATTAACAAGAAATGCAGTTAAACCCGGGTAGAGAAGCCAACCAATGGAAAGAGAAATTATTATATTAGCTTGGAAACAGAATTGCAGAATTACAAATGAAAAAACAATACATTTCGAAGGGGACAAGAATTCCTTGTACATTTCTCAGAAACTACCAGAGATGACCATATATCATTTTCAGGCTTACAAGCATGTTGCTGGTCAAACCATAAATTGAATCAATGTTGTGTAGCCATATGAAAATTTTATTATTGAATATGATCTGTTGTTATCAAATTATTTTGTTTTTCATTTTCATTCACAGTTCATACCAACAGTCCAGGAAGGTGTCTTGGAAAAAACGCAGATGCTATTACTTCAGACAGTGGTTATTTTGCCTCAACTGTTGCCATGGAAACAGTCCAAGGAATGCAGCAATGTCCATTGAAAATTAAGTCAACAGCTGGACGTCAATTTAATATAACAATTCAGAAATTTCCAACTTTGGGATCTCATGACAAGAGTTCAAATCCACCTGTCTGTCACTCTGTAGCTACTATTAAAGAAAAAACATCAGTAAAGAATATACTACTTTGTCCGAGTGATGCTCAGAACAAATCAGTTTATTTGTCAGACGAAGATGAAATTGAATTCTCCTTTACAAATGATAAAGGAAGTGAAGGTGTTGTCTTTCTGATGCATTACCAAGGTAAGTTCATTTCCTTTTATGTGATTAATGCTCGAAAAATATATTAGAATCAATAATACCAATGAGATTTAATGTGAAATAGATTTTGGAACCATGAAAGATAATCTCAAAAACTAAAATCATAAATATGGCAAAGCAGTTTAAAGAACATATTATTCTAATAGTGTTGTTTCTTTTCTTTTTTTGTAACTTCCATTTGTAATAATGATTGCTATACCACACTTAGAAGAGTCTCCCTTTGAATTCTTTATATTTATCATTTCATTCGCTGTTAATTTTTTGCTCACTGCCAACACTTTTCAGCTGTAGGTTGTAGCAGTCCAGCGATACCAAAAGAAGCTCATTTCAAAAGAAGAGGAAACCAAGTAACAGTGATGTGCAATAAATCAGACATTCAATGGGAACTAATATGCAAAGACAATGAATGGCAGGGCGATGAAAGGGAATGCTCTGTAGGTGAGTCATTTTATTAGTAAACACTGATATTTGAAATTAAAATTTGAACTCAATATCATTATATCTGGATTTAAAAAAAAAAGTTTTACGCCTAACCTTTAATTGACACCTTTAACTTATTGTCACTTTATATGAAGCAAAAAACAGAGGAAATAAGATCAGTTAATTATAAATCTGTTAGGAGATATGTAAACATATATATATATATTGCAAAAAGGATTACTTCCTGAGGAAATGACCAGATAGTGGTAATGTGAAAAATGTCCGATAAGAAATTTGTCACAGCTGATTATTGGATTACTTTTTAAATTAGCCATACCCACCTGTCATTGATTAAAAAAGTATATACTTTAATTTCAGGATGGGCATTCGCAAGTGCAATGGGAGAGGAAAGTGCCCCACCATTAGGTATTATATATTGAAATTAATTGAATTGAATTTATGCACAAGACCATTTAACATAAACATACATTCAACACACAACCAACATTCATTCAGCACATTCATGCAATTAACATTAATACAATTTACAATATGATTCGGTCTTGTCAGGAGACCTATAATCTAAATCCCTTTCTTTATTTCATAATGGATGTTATTACAATGTCATATATTGTAATACATGATTAAACTATATATATATGAATTTTATCGACATGTAGAGGGCACTAAAGATCTATATGTAAAAAAAAAATATATATTAATAAAGATAAAAAAATTAATAAAACAATAAAAAATTTTTTTATAAAACAATAAATAAAATTAATAGAACTATACTGCACAAATGATGCAATAATGCTTTTAGTTTTGATTCTTTTGTAGGGATGCTCCTCATCATTGTAACAGGGATTGCAATGGGTGTTCTAATTGGTGGATTTTTACTTTACCTAGCAATTAATGCATTCAAAAGGTGAGGATATTTTTACTGCATTATAAGGATGACAATTTTTAAGGCATTGCAAGACAGAAAGAGTTTAAGTTATAGCGTTGACCTGTACTTCTATCTCCATTTTTCACGAAAATTAGTTTTTGGTGGAAACTGAGAGTAAATAGTGTCTTTCGAGTGTTGATAGGATCCTGTACCAAACAATTTAAAATGAAAAACCTTGTTAATAATCGTCTATTTCTATTTTACTGTAGAATGTGGACTCATAAAACCTACTAATCACTGAATTTCATATTAATCAAAATAGCACGACAATTGACGACTTTATGGAACAGCTTTCTTATCAAACCTTCTATCTCCATAAAGTTAAATTAAAGAACATATGTATGTCCATGTCCATAAGTTAAACTATCGCCACTATTTTCCAAACAAAATAATTTATTGGCAGATCATGTATGAAATAGCATAGAAACATCAGGTCAAACTCTGATTCATTTCAAAAAAAAAAAAAAAAACATTTACAATTGTACAGCAGTAAATAGAAACAAGTATCATAGACTTCTTATACATATTTGTGCTTTATTTGTAGATATCATGGACTGCTGCCTACCCAACAAATCCAGAACCCTTCATATGAAAAACCTTTCTACAACCCAAACAATAAATTGGCCTACAATGACAGAACCATCCAACGATCTTCCATGATTTATGGAACTAATCGTCGTTCCTACCCAAACCGCCAGATGCCGCCACCTGTGCCCCCTCCACATGTAGACACTGCACAGATGCGCCCTCCATCAGAAATATCAGAAGTTAGCAGGCAGTCACACATCTATGAGACTCCGTTGTTTAATTCATTATAGCAATAGTAGATTTGCTAACCTTCCCTGCAATTCATGACTTATAGCATTTTGATGTAAGGAGTTAGGTAAAAAAAGAGCATTCATTCATGCATTGGCTCCAGTCGAAAATATGCACATGATATTTTCCTATTTCTTCCTGTCAATGTAATAATTTTCACTAAAAATGTATTCAATTAAAATACACAGTGAATGTGTAGTATTGTAAATAAAGTACCTAGAATATTCATTGTCTGTTAAAATGCTTTTGTATAATATACTCACTATAAGACAATTCCTATGATAAGTGAAATAACTTACTGCTTTGGAAGTGAACAAAGACATCCCTGTGTATAATAAGAATAGTTAAAGTAATTCAAATATACTCTCTTTGTTTCTGTTTATTCATGACTGGAATAAAAACCAAATATCAACAACATAATCCTACAAAATGCTTGAAAATGATAGCATGCACAGACACAAAGGAAGTATTGAAACAACTCCACCATATCTGCAGCAGGAAACTGGATCACTGCTACAGTTGAGATTATTGATTTTTGTGAGGCCAGTGGCTGGCTCTCAATCCAGCATAGATAATGAGCTTTGCTTGAATATATAATGAGCTTGGCCAGCAGCACCAGCAGCAGCTGTAGCAGTGGTAGCATTGTCTAGTGTGAGTCACAGCAATGCTTCCAGTTGCATCCTGTATACTAAGGACATTTTCATGACACAAATTGTGTTCTAAGTTTGCCATATATTATTGCAATTCTTGGAATGAACCATTGAAACTGCACTCCACAGTGTACACTTCCTTTAAAGCTGATGATTTTAGTAGGTGAGTTTCTTTCATTAGCGCACTAGACTTGTTTCCTTGCTTATTCCAGCACTGTTTACACTGTTTAGGAAAATTAAGTAGCAGTATCAATCAATAGTATTCTGCAGAAAACTCTTCATTTATTCAAACTGAACATAACTAGAATTGACATGCTATGTTTGCAAATTACTTCTTGAATCAATAACTTTCGATGTTATTTTTCACAATAATATTACAGCCTATCATAACCTTGGCCTTGTTCCAGGTTTCATAGGGAATATCAGTCAAAATGGATGCATTGGGGACATTAATTTTTAGTATCATTGCATACAAAATTGTAATTGTAGATGGGTATATCCATCCAAAAGGTAAATATACTTAATGCATTTATGGATTTTACTTGGAATAAGTCATTTCGGAAAAATAATAATTTTGATAATCTTCATATTGTTCTTCAGGAGTTCGAGACTACTGTTTGCTGGATAAGTTTAATCCTCAATGCAAAGAAAGTGAAGTTATTATTATAAACTCAGCCAAATTTGGTAGAATGAAGAGTAACCCTTGCATATCTAGAGACAATGGACCAACAGGCTGCTTTGCTGATGTCAAAGGAATTTTGGAGAAGGCATGTGCTGGAAGAAAATCTTGCAGCATTACCATCAGTGACCAAGCACTACTGGCAACCAGACCATGTGGGGAGATTTTCAATCTCTACCTTTCAGCTTCATATAGCTGTTTAGAAGGTAACTTTAGTGTGTATCCTAAAGAACGACTGACAGCTGCACGGTTCAAATGTTACAGTTTTAAATTAAAAAGGGAAAAGGACAAACAGAAATTACAGGGTGTGGTCAAAAAGCCTGCACCAGCAGCTACTGCTACATCTTTTGTTATTATCTCAATTGACAATCTTCAAATGCAGCTGCAACCAGTGTCGCACGGAAGTAATAATAGGCCTAAATTTATTCTCTCAAGTTATAGGCTACTATACTTATTCTTTTGCAACCAAAACTAATTCTTCATAAAGTACAGTTTATTACAATATTTATTCCAATAATTTCGATTGAAATAAGTGCCAATAGTAACCAAAACATATGTAGAAGATCTAAAGCTGTATTGTAAAAAAAAAAATAAAAACATTGTTTGTCACATCTTTACTGTTTTTCTACCATTTCAGTACATACCAATGATCCCAGAAGATGTAACGGACAAAGTATAGAGCCAATCATCTCCGACAGTGGCTATTTTGCCTCAACAGTTACCATGGAAACAGGCCAAAGCATCCAACGATGTCCATGGAAGATTAAGTCTACCTCTGGACGTCAATTTAATGTCACAATTCAGAAGTTTCCATCTTCAGCATCTCAACAGAAAAGTTCAAATCCACCTGTTTGTCATTCAGCAGCTACTATCAAAGAAAAAACAATAGTCAAGAACATACTTGTTTGTCCCAGTGACGCTCAGAATAAGTCAGTTTATTTGTCAGATGGAGATGAAATTGAACTCTCTTTCACAAATGATCGAGGGAGTGAAGGTGTGGTCTTTTTAATGCATTACCAAGGTCAGTGTGTTTCTAATTTATTGATGATATATAACTGATATTTATATGCAGGATGTGATAGAATGAATAACTCAGCTATTAGAATTGCTAAAATTATCAATAATTAGTCATGCATCCCCATTATAAAAAATCCTGATAAAACTGCCACAATTGTGTGACATATTATAATGATAATCGTGCCATAAGCTACTTTATTTCGTAGAAGATATTTTCTAGACGGCTTGCTTTGAATTTGCTAACTCAATCTCATTCTGTCCCACAAGTGCAAGCAATCATTGTCCTACACATACATAGTTTAAAAGTCCACAAAATATAATGACAGCTTTTTCCCAATATTCCATTGATACTTAAAATTTTTGATTACCCAGTACAATAGTGTTATTTAATTTCCAGCTGTGGGTTGTGGCAACCCTGTGATACCCAAAGAAGCTCATTTCAAGAGAAGAGGAAACCAGGTTACAGTGATGTGTAATAAATCAGATATAAGATGGGAACTAAAATGTAAAGACAATGAATGGCATGGAGAGGAAAGAGAATGCTCTGTAGGTGAGTCATCATAATATTCATTAATTAATATAAATTACAGTTGTTGCAATTCAAGACTAACATTTTGAACAGGTTTTGTTTTTCACACCCCAAGTAAATAGTATGTCCATCATGCTTTTTGCAGCTTTTATTTAGCATATAACTGAACATTGTCAGCCTGGCATTTTTCATAGGTATGGTACAGTTAGCTTCATTAAAATCGGCCTGTCAAATTGTACGTAGACAAAGCTGTCATAGTTGGCAACTCAAAACCGAATCTGAAAGTACATATCTATGATATATTAGATTAATTTCTTACATTTACTTAGGTATATATATATCTGGTGATAGATGTAAGCCTATTATTAGCTATAGAAGTGGACAGAAGCAGCTGGCTTTAGCATGTTTAGACCACAGCCAGGTACAGGTTGCTACAGACAGCTAGAGTCTACCATATTTTATGAAGCTAACTGTATGTCCTTATCATGTACTAGTTGCCAAAATCGTACAATTATAAATCTCCTTAGCAACATTTATTATGTATTTCTCATATTTATATAGCATACATCAGCTTATAAGATATAAATGAGCTTATGTTCTGAATACTTAAATGAAAAAGTTTGGAAGAAAATACAATTATATCTAAGATAGCACTACAGTATAAGAATGAAATACTTGTATTATTTCAGGATGGGCTTTTGCAAGTGCAATGGGAGAAGATGATACTCCCCCTTTAGGTATTATTACAAAAGTCTTATTATCAATTTACACAATTCACTAAAGCTAGCCATTAGGTTTATCATGCTTACTTCTTTCGATTTTCAGGAATGTTACTAATAATAGTTACAGGAATTGCACTTGGAGTATTAATTGGTGGATTTCTCCTGTACCTTGCAATTAATGCTTTTAAGAGGTAAGACCCATCACAAACCCATGATTTCCTTTCTTTATTTATATATTCTCCCATTTCTTATGTAATATTTTTTATCATGTTTAATGTATTTTTCTCGTTCATAGTATTGCTTTCATAGAGCTCTGTTATGGTTTATGTGATTCATTTCCGCTTTTAGTCCTTTTTGTTGTTTCCAATTCGAAAATGGTTTTTTTATTTTTATTTTTTTTCATCTTTCCTGTTCTTTTTCCAATTTAATACGTACACTAACTAACTTTCCAATTAAGCATATTCCTTTGGGTATGGTTATTTGACGAAAAATCACTCTTGATTTGCTTCCATTTCCTTATTGTTACATGGACTTTCAAACCGTTAAAAATGTATTTGTTTAATTTGTCAAACTACATCAATTTCAGACTGAACACTGCTAAACTGAAATACAAAATATGCATTTTCAGATACCATGGCTTATTACCAGCACAACAAATCCAGAATCCTTCGTATGAGAAGCCTTTCTACAACCCAAACAATAAACTGGCCTACGATGACAGAACCATCCAACGATCTTCCATGATTTATGGAACCAATCGGCGTTCCTACCCAAACCGCCAGATGCCGCCACCTGTGCCCCCTCCACACGTAGACACTGCACAGATGCGCCCTCCATCAGAAATCTCAGAAGTTAGCAGGCAGTCCCACATCTATGAGACTCCTTTGTTTAACTCTTTGTGAACAATGCATTATGTGATGGGTTTTTGTTGTACTATTGTGCTGTAATATGTTAATAAAACCAGGCAAAATGGTAATTTTTAAGCATGAAACAATGAAACACAAAGAAACACAAAGGAAGAATTGATCACGCTTTTTGCAACATTTGATAGGTATAAATGAGGCAACTAATAAATTCATTCAATATTATCTGGTATTTATAATAGCCGATCATGTCTTCGTGCTATATGATATTATGACTGCACTGTATGTCACAAAAAATAATGATTAAAATATGGTACTCTTCACTTGTTTCCACTTGTCCTCTCTCCAAGTAATATCATTATAACATGAGTTGAATCTAGATTGTAGAGGCAGAGTTTTCAATCATGCATATCCAGTTCTAAATGCAGTATAAGCCAAATAGATGAATAAAATAAATGACTAATGATAGTGTTTCCTAATTTAGATAAATTCCATGGGCAATCTTTGAAATGTGCAATAGAAACTGGAAAGAAAGTATTCCATAAAGAACAATGAATTGACAATAGCTGCTCCAACCATTGCTGCAGCATCCTCTGTTATTGATTTGTCTGAGGCATGTGGCTGGCTCTCAATCCAGCATAGTTAATGAGCTTTGCTTGAATATATAATGAGCTTGGCCAGCAGCAGCACCAGCAGCAGTAGCAGCAGGAATAGCATTGTCTAATATGACTCACTGCATCAGTGTAGTTTGCAATGGAGGTTTAAGCAGGGAAATTTGATGTTTGGACCAAAACATTAGACAGGGTTGTTGCCAGATATACTTGCTGGATATGCAGTACAGATAATAATACACATAAGGTAAGGCACCTGAACATATTTTATTGATTAAAAGCTTCACAAATACTCGTTTGATATTATCTATGTGTAATTGCATTATTCAAAAATAATTTGTTATTGCTATGATTTACTATTCCAGTTTAACTGCCACAACACTGAACCATGGATATCCCAATGTTTATTTGTATTTTAACTAACTTGGTAATTGAAGCAATGAGCCAAATACACCATAAAGGTAAGAGTTATAAATGTATACTTAAATAATTCTTACAATCAACCTCATCCTTGCTGAATAGGCTTTGACTTAATCATTTATTTGGTAATGTATTTTTGATTTCTCAAGGTACCAGAGACTATTGTCTTGTTGACAAGTTCACTCCTGAGTGCAAAGAAAATGAAGTCATAATAGTCAACTCTGCATTGTTTGGTCGTATGAAGGCAAATCCTTGTATCTCAAGAGAAATTGGTCCTACTGGTTGTTTTGTGGATGTTAAGAGCATCTTAGAGGGCTTCTGTGGAGGAAGAAGATCATGCAATTTTCCAATATCTGACTCAACCTTTCTCTCAACTCGTCCTTGTAGGGACATTTTCAATTTATACAGCACCATCTCTTACAGTTGCCTTGAAGGTATGTACTTTAACTTTTGAAGCATTATTCTGACATCTTGAAATTATAAAGAGAAGGCTTGCAGAGCTTATCCTCACTTACAATTGACAGATCAAACTGCAAATGAAGTGACTAGCAAATACCCATTATGTTGATATTATTAAATGCACTAGAAATACCATATCCAATTGAGATGACATAATTATTGAAACTATGGTGAGAGTTGTGTTCATTCGTATTTGTATATGCATTGAGAATCTTACGAAAGACCCTGAAAAAATTGTGTTGTATTGTTATTGGGGTGATATTGATTGGGGTCAATTTGATTCACGGATGCATCTTGAAAACTTAAAAACTAAAAAAGTTGGTTAGTTTTCAAGATTTATAATATTATACAATGATAAGTATCATTAAATTTTAAAATTCTACCAAAGCAGCAGCAGCAGCAGCAGCAGTAGCAGTAGCAGTAGCAGTAGTAGTAGTAGTAGTAGTAGTAGTAGTAGTAGTATTAGTAGCAAAGAAAATAGCAAGGGATGCTATTCATTAGCAGCACCGCCCCCTCCCCTTTCCCGAGAAAAGAAGCTTGGTGTAGTTTCCATGTTAATAATATATTGAATGTGATAAAAAAATAAAGAAATTTACGTTATTACTATGCTTATTTTCCAGTTCATTCACACAATGAAAACCAATGCAAAAACTCTCCTTTGCATTTGATATCCTCAGACAGTGGCTTCTTTGCATCATCCATCATAAGTAGCACCAGTATTGGACTAACAACTTGCCCATGGCATATGAAATCAAAATCTGGACGCCAGTATAATGTCACTATTCAAAGATTTCAACCTACTTCCACAGCTGACAAAAGCTCTAATCCACCAGTTTGTCATTCAGCAGCATCTATCAAAGAAGGAGTGCAAATCAAGAATGTCTTATTGTGTCCAAGTGATGCCAAGAACAAGTCTATCTATTTATCTCAAAGGGACCAAATTGAAGTTTCATTCAATAATGATGATGATGACAATGATATTGTTTATCTCATTCATTACCAAGGTAAGGCTGAATTTATATCAGTTTTACTGCAAAACCATTGACAATATTCATTTTTGTTTTAAACTTAACAACAACAATGAGCTTTTTTGTCATCAGTAGATAGTGTCTGATTGATCTTTATTATGTATTCCATTCATAAGGCTACATTTTGTAATTGCTTTTTGTCTAATCCTACAAATAGCTAGAATTTGGGTAAATCAATATGTGATTCTATATTTAAGCCCAATACAGTAAAATTTGTAGTCATAGATTAGGTGTCATAATTGCCAAGTCTCAGGTAGCATGAAGTTTTATTTCAAAAGATGTCATATGGGAAGCTAATGTCATGTCATTGCTATGGAGCAAATTTTTACCATCTCAGGATCGTATGTATGAAAAGGCATAATTTAAGCGCCCAATGACAGGCAAACAGCTGTTCATTGCATTATTTACTTTCAGCTGTGGGATGTCCAGCTCCAACAATCCCAAAGGATGCACATTTCAAAAGGAACGGAAACACTGCTTTGGTGATATGCAACAAAACTAAAGCTTCATGGGAATTAACTTGCAAAGATGAGACATGGATTGGTGAAGAGCAAGATTGCTCCTCAGGTAATGGATTTCTTGCAATTGATTAGCATATCCTCTACAGTAAGAATAAATGTCATTATGATCCACTCAGACGGTTTTCCTGTTGTTCTACGCCGGCAATAACCAATGAAAACGTTAGTTAATTTCCTCCTGAGTGCAAACTGAACTTGTCTTGCATAATAAAGGCAGTAAAACTAAACAAACAATAATACAAATAGCCTAATGGAGTAAAAGGATACTTATACTTCGGTGTCGGGATATAACCAACAAAAATGTTAGTTAACTCCCAACTATTCGGTATATAACTATTACTTAATAATGGTGTCATCACAAGATTCTGCTATATCATTAAAGTGTTTCAGTCTATGATAATAAATTAATGGCAGAACAAGATCGCTCCTCATAACATTAATCCCTTTAGTGATTGATTCAGAAGATCATCCTCAGAATCAAGACTATATCTGGATTTGACAAAAATGAAACTTAGTGTTTAAATTTGCAACAATAAAACTAAGTGTTGTCATCAACTATTTTGCTATTTTAAGGTCATCTACCACTATTGTTAAAGGTGATCTACTAATATTTTAAAAGGTCATCTACTAGTATTGTTAAAGGTCATCTACTACTAATGTAATAGGTCATCTACTATTTCAATTACCTAAAGATGTCATCTGATCATTTAAGTTATAATATTTTAGATCAAAGCTGGTCTTGAAAAAGATATTAATCTTATAGAAATGTTAATAAACCAGACAGAGACCTGCATCTTCAATAATGTTATTAGAATAATATCAGTTACACTTCTGTCATATTGTATTAAACCATAAAAAGCAGTCAAAAATATGAATCTGTAAAATATATGATGACAGAAATTTCAATTTCATTCGGAAAAACCAAGAAGTGACTTGTAAAGTGCTAGAGACATAATAATACATTTATGAATGTCATTCAACAGTTACAGGATGGGCCTTTGCAAGTGCCATGGGAAAGGAAGAAGTCTTGCCAATGGGTAGCTGATTTTTTTATTGTATTATATTGAATACATTTTTTCAAAGAATAGTATAATGTTATTCAAACTGGTTAGTGTACAGTAGTAACCTTGGCAATTGATTTTAATTTCAGGAATGCTTCTGATCATTGTGACAGGAATTGCATTAGGAGTTTTGATTGGTGGATTTTTACTATACTTAGCAATAAATGCTTTCAAAAGGTAAATTGAATGCAGGATATTTTCATAAACACCACTAAATTTATATGGTTCTGTAACAAAGCATGCATTATTGTGATTATAGTTGATGCAATGGGTACATTATGCGTGTTATTTAAGTTGCTTTCATAACAATATTTGGATAGATTCTGCATAGCTATGTTGATAATGTGCCAGTAAAAGAAATATATATTCATCAAACATGTGTAAAATTCTTTTACATTTTAGATACCATGGCCTACTACCAGCACAGCAAATCCAGAACCCTTCATATGAAAAACCTTTCTACAACCCAAACAATAAACTGGCCTATGATGACCGAACCATCCAACGATCTTCCATGATTTATGGAACTAATCGTCGTTCCTACCCAAACCGCCAGATGCCACCACCTGTGCCCCCTCCACATGTAGACACTGCACAGATGCGCCCTCCATCAGAAATATCAGAAGTTAGCAGACAATCCCACATCTATGAGACTCCTTTGTTTAATTCATTGTAACTTTACCTCTACAATAATGTGATTATTAAATATGTTAATGGTTAACTTTAAAAAGTGTGTTGATTTACAGTGTACATGCTATGTAAATACAAAGTATCTTTCAATGTACTGTGCATGATAGTTCTCAAAACTTTATTCTATTCACAATGTAAAATGCTTAAAAGTTGCAATGGAATGGTTTCCATGATTTTATATTTGCCATAATTCATAATTATGATGGTAAGTAACATTTGATATAAAATAAACCTAATATGACTTAGTGGCTGAATGTATAAGAATTGTAACTATACTATGAAATTTAACATCTAATTTCTAGCAAGAAAAATGACTAAGAATTCACCATGACTGTGCAACTAAAACTTGTGTATAACATTTGTAATGCCTGTGCCTGTATATGGCATTATTAACTCAATAAAATTGTCCAGAAATATAAGCACTTGCTGCTAATTACCGTTTATTCTCATCAAGGAAATCCTATAACTTCATCAATTCCAAGCACTGTGTGAAAATCTAGAAATGGTTTCTCTGATTCCACAACTGGCAAAACAAAGAGCCAAAACAACAGAAGCAGCAATCGCATTGCACATTAGCAACATGAGTAGCAGCCTACACTATTGATTTTTGTGAGGCTTGTGGCTGGCTCTCAATCCAGCATAGATAATGAGCTCTGCTTGAATATATAATAAGCTTGGCCAGCAGCACCAGCAGCAACAGCAGCAGCAATAGCTTTGTCTAAATGCAAGTGTCTTCCTGGTCTAACTGTTATGTAGGTTCAGAGAGAAGAATTTCTTATATGGGAACAATTGTTCCTCAGTACAGGATTATTGCTACTTATTACTGAACATATTCTCTAAAAGGCGTAAGGACAGTGGGAAGCATTACCTTTTATCAGGCTCTAGTGGCACAATCTTTATGAGTCATCACTAGTTTTTCTATGTGCTGATATTGCTGTGAATGCTTCATAATTTAGACAGGACAATACAGAATGGACCTTTGGACAATTGTCTGCATTTTAACCAGTTTGGTTGCCAAAGTAACAAGTCAAATTCACCATAAAGGTAAATGATTTATGAACTGTTCACTCTATTTTAACTCTAGTCATAAAGTCTAATGTGTTCTTAGCATCAAATGAAAAAATATATTTTTGATTGTTAAATGTTATATTATGTAACCTTAGTCATTTATTTTATTCTTGAAAGTCTCATTAGTACTCATAAATTGCATTACTTTTTTCTCAGGCATCAGGGACTACTGCCTGGTGGATCGGTTCAAACCTCAATGTAAAGAAAATGAAGTCATCATCATAAATTCTGGTCTATTTGGTCGTATGAAGGCAAATCCATGTATCTTGAGGGAGCAAGGGCCAACTGGATGTTTCGTAGATGTCAAAAACATATTAGAGGGTTTCTGTAGTGGAAGGCAATCATGTAATTTAGGAATTTCAGACTCAACATTTTTGTTAACAAGGCCTTGCAGAGATAACTTCAATTTGTACAGCACAATTTCGTACAGCTGCATAGAAGGTAATCATTAATATATCTTACTATCTGAAGCATGATAATAAGGAATTTCATCATCAGTCCTCTCATGCATTCATGCCAATTAAAAAAATTTGATGTAAATTATCCACAAGAGTTTCCATAGCAATTACACCATGTGGCTGTTCTGAAAGGGCTCTTGAACAGTTTGACTTATTGTTTGTTTGTCTAGCAGAAATGTATTGTTTCTTTCTTGAATCTTCAGTATAATGAAATCTTTAATGACATGCTTGTTTCTCTAAGATTTACACATATTTATATAATGCATTGTAACATGAAAAAATCAAACTATTCCCTATGGCAACACAACCTTTAAAGTTTGATAATATCAGTTATACAGTTTTTGAATTGTCTTTCCAGTACAACAAAATGGCAATCAATGCAAAAGCTCTGGGGCCCCAGTGCTACTGTCAGATTATGGTTACTTGTCATCATTCACTGAAGCAGAACACCATATGAAATGCCCCTGGAAGATAAAATCAAAATCAGGACACCAATTCAATGTTACTATCCAACGATTTCAAGCATCATCTTCAAACGACAAAAGCTCAAATCCTCCGGTCTGTCATCAAGCAGCTGCCATCAGAGAAGACACAGCTGTCAAGAATATTTTGCTCTGTCCAAGTGATGCCAAGAACAAGTCTATTTTTGTTTCTCACAGCGATCAGATTGAAATTTCCTTCACCAATGATCACAAGGAAAATAAAATTGTTTATCTCATTCATTACCAAGGTAAGAGATGAATAAAATAAAATGAGCATATCAATTACAAAATGTATACTTTAGTATTTTCTTGTGGTCACCACCATATTTAAGGTCTTAATATTAGAGTGACAGAATATAGGGGATATTTAGCTAATATCAGCTGCAGTGTCTTATAATATATAGATATAATGAATTACCATAATGGTATTCCCTTTTTTTTAAATATCTAACATACATTGAATAAAGACAGTTGAATTGGCATCTGAACTGATCTATATGTTACTTTACAATATAAAAAAATATATAATATAATTTTCATGGAAATAATCCATTCTATCAATAACTTTAAGCTTTACTTTTATTGCTTATTGCAACTTGATGTATATTTTTACACTCTATTTGCAGCTGTAGGATGTTCAGTACCAACAGTCCCAAAAGATGCACACTATAAACGACAAGGAGCCACAGCATTAGTGATGTGTAACAAAACTCAAATTTCATGGGAATTAACTTGCAGAGATGATAAATGGATTGGTGAAGAGAAGGACTGTTCGTCTGGTAAGGGAAGATTTTTGCACATTATTGTACTATAGTAAATAATCCTGCAATGAATAATGTATTTATAATTAAGTATAATAGACACTTCAATTTCCATCCCACTCTACATGCTCTTTATTAAACAAGTGTCAATACACTTATCTACCTAATTACCAGCTTATAACCATGTTTGATATGGCGGTATTGTTTTTTTTCGGAGCAAATTGTAATGGGGGGGGGGGGGGGGGGGGGGGGGTTTAAAAGCTATTGAGTTGATCTAATGAGACATTATCGATTTTCTAAAATGTATTTTCAGCCATTCTTTTTTATTAATTAAAAAAAATCTTCCATTAGGTTTTAAGCACAATTTAACAAAAATTTGTCACAAAACAAATCAAAGCTGTGGGAACATTGTAAAAAATATATGATGCAATAAATTATTATTAATGAATGATGCTTGGTTTAGTTACAGGATGGGCATTTGCCAGTGCAATGGGAACTGAAGAGGCCCTACCAATGGGTAAGCAGAATGCCATTGCTTTAAAGACTCTTACCGAATTGTTTTGTGATATATATGCTCACATGTACTACATTGTTTTGTATATTGCAGGAATGCTTCTAATCATTGTGACAGGCATAGCGCTAGGAGTTCTTATTGGCGGATTTCTATTGTACTTAGCAATTAATGCTTTCAAGAGGTAATTTAAAATTCATTTACAAATACCGCTAGATTAATATCTTTCTGTTACCCTGCTTGCATTATCCGGCTTATCGTCAATGCGATAGATACAATATACAAATCATTCCATTTGCTTATATAGCAATGTTTTGATAGATTCCGTACGGCAATGTATGTTTATATGAGCTTTCAGTGACCAAACATGTGTAAAACTCTTTTGTATTTAGATACCATGGCCTCCTACCAGCACAACAAATACAGAACCCTTCATATGAAAAACCTTTCTACAACCCAAACAATAAACTGGCCTATGATGACAGAACCATCCAACGATCTTCCATGATTTATGGAACCAGTCGTCGTTCCTACCCAAACCGCCAGATGCCGCCACCTGTGCCCCCTCCACATGTGGACACTGCACAGATGCGCCCTCCATCAGAAATATCAGAAGTTAGCAGGCAGTCACACATCTATGAAACTCCTTTGTTTAACTCATTGTAGTGTTACCTCAATGGATATGATGATATCTGCTTGTGTAAATGTGATGATTATAAAAGTTTCTCAAGCCATAGCTAAAAAAAATACATATATTTATATGTGTGTGTGCATAACATGTTAACTTACTTACTGTGGTAAAAATATCTTTCCATTCAGAAAATACTTCACAGACATTATTCATATTATATGTTATTAGATGAGTGTAATCGAATGATTTTCATATAATTGTGTAAACAGTATTTGTATTTTTACATGGATTATTCATAATGACTGTTAAACTGTTAAGTAAATAATAAAAACAACTTAAGTTAATAGGACCCACTGACAGTGTGTAGCTGTATTTTGCATTGCGAAAACTGAGAAACAATGTAATTTCTACCTGATTTCTAGCTTGAACAATATAACCAATTAACCATTTCAGTCATCTTGTAATCTCCATTGAATAAAATTGAAATTTCACATGACACTTCTCTGGTAAATTAATGAAGTTTCACTGAAATATAAGCAGTGTGTGTTAATTACCATCATTTGTAAACAAAATTGATATCATTTAACTAATTCCAAGCTGTATATAACTGCAGATGAGTGGTTTAACATGGCAAAACAAAGTACCAAGAAATAGAAGCAGCAATCATGTTGCACATTTGAATCATGAGCAGCAGCCTACATTATTGATTTTTGTTTGGCCTGTGGCTGGCTATCAATCCAGCATAGATAATGAGCTCTGCTTGAATATATAATGAGCTTGGCCAGCAGCACCAGCAGCAGTAGCAGCAGCAATAGCATTGTCTAATGTGAGTCACTTACAGGTCTGAGCACAACACAGTTCCATGGATAAGGTTTCTAGAATGCTTTAAATTCTACTCATCAATGTTTGATTATGCTTAGCAGTTAATACTATACTGGCAAAGTACAGATAAATGGACAAAAATACACAAATTTCGAAACCCTCTGCCTGGTTTTTAGGCAGATTTTAAGACACATTACTTGCTTGTGAATCATCAACTCCGGCTTCTGGATATTGTATTATCTTTGACATAACATCCACAATTTAGGGATAAACATGCATCTTGGGATATTTCTCTGCATGTTTACCAGCTTTGTGGCAGAAATAATAAGTCAAATTCACCATAAAGGTAAAGGCAATTATTATATTATCAATACAATTTAGATAATTGAATAATCAATTACTGCAATCATGCAAATGGCATAATACGTATGCACTAAGCATCAGGCAAATTAACATGCACTATATATTTATATATGGTGGCCTTTGATTTAATTTTTAAGGTACCAGGGACTACTGCTTGTTGGACAGATTCAATCCTCAGTGTACAGAAAATGAAGTTATTATTATCAATTCTGCATTATTTGGTCGCATGAAGGCAAATCCATGCATTTCACGGGAAATAGGACCTGTTGGATGCTTTGTGGATGTAAAACAAATCTTGCAAGGTCTTTGTGGAGGAAGACGATCATGTGATCTGGGAATTTCTGATTCAACTTTTCTGTCAACCCGACCATGCAGAGAAAACTTTAATTTGTACATCAGTGTATCATACAGTTGTCTAGAAGGTAGGTATGCATGTTCAGTTTGTCACAGTGAATTGTATCGAAAATATACTCATATTTTACTGGACATGTGTATTATATCTTTTAAAGTAATGACAAACTTAATCTGACAAATATGCCATTAAAAAGATTTTTTCCTTCAAATTCCTTGCAGTACATCAATATGATGAAAATAACTGTAAAGCATCTGCTGTATCATTGATAGTATCAGACAATGGATATCTAGCATCACCAGTTGCAACCAATCAGCATCTGCAAAACACACAATGTCCTTGGAGAATCAGGTCAAAGTCAGGACGCCAATTGAATGTTACAATCCAACGATTTCAAGCAACATCTTCAAACGACAAAAGCTCAAATCCTCCGGTCTGTCATCAAGCAGCTGCCATCAAGGAGGACAAAGCTGTCAAGAATATTTTGCTGTGTCCAAGTGATGCCATGAACAAATCTATTTATGTATCACAAAGTGATGAAATTGAAGTTTCATTCACCAATGATCACAAGGAAAATGACATTGTTTATCTCATCAATTACCAAGGTATGAGATGAACGAGAAAAAATACAATATGATTGGCACATCAATTACAAATGTATATGATATGTATTTTCTTGTGATTACAATACTTAAGGTTTTGATATTACATAGGCTATTTATTTTATATCAGCTAATAAAGTATATTAGAAATCAATTACTATATTGGCATCCCCTTTTATATCTAATAGACATTGAGTTGGAGACAGTTAAAGTGATCAGGACTGATTCAATTTTGGACACATTATATCAAAGAATTATAGTTATTGGTTCCTACTGTTTGCTGATATATAGATAGTCCAATTTAACAACTTCAATCTTGGTCATTTTTAAAGTGAGATTAATCTAATATTCTTACATATGTACAGCTGTAGGATGTCCAGCACCAACAGTCCCAAAAGATGCACACTATAAACGACAAGGAGCCACAGCATTAGTGATGTGTAACAAAACTCAAATTTCATGGGAATTAACTTGCAGAGATGATAAATGGATTGGGGAAGAGAAAGACTGTTCGACCGGTAAGGGATATTTTTTTAATTTCATATAATTGCTCAAATTTTAATTGAACAATGTAGAAACATTATGTTGTATAGGTGCAACATGTATTGGTGCAATTGAATTGATCTGAGTCATCATTGGATTAATGATGTATTGTTAAACATTATATTTAAAGAAAAAAGAAAAATCATCTACTAGTTTTTAGCTCCAGGTAAAAAAAAGAGTCTTCATACAATTTAGGATTTTTCACAAGACAAACCTTATAAATTGAAAAGCTATGGGGACACAATACAATAAAGATAATGCAATTATCAATCAATGACCGCCTTGATTTAGTTACAGGATGGGCATTTGCCAGTGCAATGGGAACTGAAGAGGCACTACCAATGGGTAAGCAGAATGCCATTGCTTCAAAGAATCTTTCCAAATTGTTTAGTGATAAATATGCTCAGATGTAATATATATTTCAGGGATGCTTCTAATAATTGTGACAGGCATAGCGCTAGGAGTTCTTATTGGTGGGTTTCTGCTCTACTTGGCAATAAATGCTTTCAAAAGGTGAGTTAAACTAATAGTGGGTCAGATTTGCTGTGTTTTGATGTCATGATTTTAGAGCCACAGTGAAGTTTGCAGCACAAACTTGTGAATATCCATATTGTCATAATGCTGTAGGGTACAAAACAGGCTGTAAAATCAGACAATTTGACTTTGAGAATTATGACTTCTAAATCAACAGTAGCAGAGCAAGTCTTGCTTTAGCAATGCATATCTGAATAAAGCAACCTGACCCCATGACTTACAATATATTTCTATAGTCTTCTTTCTTAATTGTAGATACCACGGACTGCTACCAGCACAACAGATACAGAACCCCTCATATGAAAAACCTTTCTACAACCCAACCGATAAACTGGCCTACAATGACAGAACCATCCAACGATCTTCCATGATTTATGGAACCAATCGTCGTTCCTACCCAAACCGCCAGATGCCGCCACCTGTGCCCCCTCCACATGTAGACACTGCACAGATGCGCCCTCCATCAGAAATATCAGAAGTTAGCAGGCAGTCCCACATCTATGAAACTCCTTTGTTCAATTCACTATGAGCAAGTCAATAATAAAAACTCGTATTGAAAAGAAAGTACAGAGCATATGGTATCTCATTTGTAAATGGTTTTGTTAATGTGTTTTATGATAATACTGAACTATGTGACTATTTTAAAGATTTGTTAATTCCTACAAGTGCTTCTTGTTTATTCATTTAATTTTATGAAGCAAGTGAAATAAACACATAAATCCTTTACACATGACCTTGATGTCATTGTTGATGTATCTCTTTGCAAGTGAATTATTGTATATGACTGAATAAATGCCTAGCTTCTGGAATTATTAATAAAGAATACAACGGAAATTCTACAATAATAGTTTATGCAATTTTTCCTATGCAGAAATTAACTGCCAGTGAATTGTGGTCAATTTCTCTGCCAGTTATCCAAGTAAAGAATGACACAGTACTGACACACAGTCTTCATCAAAGAAAAATGTATATGATACAATTGAGGAAATGAATCCAAACATATGTATAGTTTTTCAAATCATTCCAGGACGTTTACTCCTGTAAAATTCCCTACTTCGACTTGGTATTTATCCACCATAAGATAACTTTGTTGGTAATGACTAAGAAAAAATTACCAAACATTGAAATAATTTTTCTGGTGTAATTTAACACACTGAGTAAATTTGATGCCGATCCATGGACACATAAGCTCTTGAATAAGGCTATGTAATATTCCCAGTAGCCATATAATACACCTGTAAATATGAAGACATAATACACCAGTTACATGCTGTCTATTAAGTTGTAATAAAAGCATTTAGATCTTGATAGAACAAAAGGACTAAGAGTATTTTGCTAGCAGCAGCAACACCAAGAAGCATCGGCTGCAGCCTGTTATTATTGATTTTTGTGAGGCCGGTGGCTGGCTCTCAATCCAGCATAAATAATGAGCTCTGCTTGAATATATAATGAGCTTGGCCAGCTGCACTGAGTCATGAGCCATGCTTTGTCAGACAACAGCAGCTGCAGCAGAGAAATGAAGCAAGTGGAAGTAATATTTTTGGCTGGAGAAATTACATGAAGTTAAGGACGTTTTGCCACTATACAGAAACATCCTGTTGGAATCAACAATCCAGGGAACTGCATATAAAACTCATAAGATCAAAACTTTCTTTAACAGGCAGGTAATTTCTTTGTTCTTAACATTTATCAATTCTACCAAAATTTCTTGAGACCTACACATTGAAATTCCCCGAATATTACGTGATAAGCAAATTTGCCAATATGATGAATTGCTGTCTCAATTGGTTCACAATGATAAAGTGATTAATTACACCATGTATTCATTTTTTCTTTGTTCTTAAGATCAGAAACAATGACCAGCACTGTCATAGTGAGATATTTACTTCTTGTTCCATACCTGATTGTGGAGATATCCACTCAAATGCACAAGAAAGGTAGTAAGTCTGACGTCACAAATCTATCTGAATGTATTATTTTGATTAGAATTAATTAATTTCACCTTGAATATCTGATTAATTATTAATTCTATATTCGATCCAGGCACACAGGACTACTGTCTTTTGGATAAATTCAATCCGCAGTGTGGCGAAAATGAAGTAATTCTGATAAATTCTGCGATGTATGGTCGCAAGAAGATTAACTCATGCATCTCAAGGGGTACAGGACCAATAGGATGCTTTGTGGATGTCAAAGAAATATTGCATGGTTTTTGCTCAGGCAGGAAATCATGTACCCTTCTGTTGTCTGATCACAAACTTCTTGCAACCAGACCTTGTGGGAAAAATTTTGATTTATATATCACAATTTCTTACAGTTGCCTACAAGGTAAGTCAGATCATTTTTATGCAACAGCTCATTTTTGCAACACCTTTATCTTGAAAAGTAATTTCGTTAATACAGTGGGAACACACTTATATGGTCCGATTGACATATCAAGACCACCTCACCACTAATTTTGGTGTTACAGATTTGTTACATTACAGATTAACAAGTGAATGCAATAACTGAGTGAATTCCATGCTTTATTTTTAGCTCACAGTCTTCCTAAGAGCTGTAACCAACAACAGACCTCATTGACTACATCAGACAATGGCTATATTTCATCAGCTGTTGCCATGGAAACAAGATCTAACAGTCCTCAATGTCCATGGAGGATCAAATCAAAATCTGGAAAACAATTAAATGTTACAATTCAAAGATTTTCATCAACAAATTCTGATGACAAAAGCTCAAATCCACCAATTTGTCATTCTGCAGCAACCGTTAAAGAAGGTACAACAATGAAAAATATTCTGCTGTGTCCAAGTGATGCCAAGAATAAATCTATCTACTTATCTCAAAGTGACCAGATTGAAGTTTATTTCCCTGATGTCCAACAGAACACAGATACGGTTTATCTAATTCATTACCAAGGTAATTGATGGTGACTTGTTTAAATACATTCAGATTGTCGTCCATTTGTGCGCATCAATTAGCCAGTGCTTTTAATCCTCTTCCATTATACATATTGAAAGATTGAAGTTCACTAATTTGTTTACTGATCTATTATCACTGCCATTTCACTAACCACGTACTCAGGACTTTCTTCATTTATATTTATGTTCATAAATAAAAAGACAGCCTGGTTTAATTGGTGGAGAGCTCTTGTATATGTCAGGGTGATCAATTTGCATTTGTGTACAAGACTATTTGATAGGCTGATCAACATTAAGCATCCAAATCAAGTGGAACCAGATATCTGTTCAGCCGCAGCTCTGTCCAGTTAAGTAAGACCTTGACGTTTTACCTTTTGATCGCCAATAAGATGACGTTAAAACGTGACGTGCCAAGCCAGCTAAACTGAAATGAAATCAACATAGAACTTTGACAAATGCTGCTGATATGTTAATAGTTCTAGTGAAACCTTTCAGCCACAGGGTGCAGCAACCCCTCAGTCCCAAAGGACACACACTTCAAGAGAGAGGGAGACCAAGCCACAGTGTTTTGCAACAATAGCAAAGTGTCATGGGAATTAACGTGCAAAGACAATGAATGGCACGGTGAAGAAAAATCTTGTGTAGTAGGCAAGTACATCATATCTGTTTCACTTCTTTATTTTAAAAATGAAATATATATTTTTTTTGGTGCTGTCTGTTGTAGCAATTGAATTATGTCTTGTTTTCTTTAGGATGGACATTTGCAAGTTCCATGAGTGCTGAAGAACCACCTCCATTAGGTATGAATAAAAAAGTTTAAACACAACTTTTATCAGATCATACATTCTGAAATATACCAGAAATGGCTGTAGTCAAATGGCTATCAACACATACAACTTCAATTTTAAGTATTTCAGTTCACATTGCTTGCTTCAGTGAAAAAACTTACCCTTTATTCTACTATCATCTGTGTATATCACACCTTAATGCTCTAGTTTTACCCTTCATCTGTCTAAAACGAAAGTAAACTCACACAGAAGTACTTAATGAATATAGTAGAATAGTATACCTTTATCACAACCTGTAATCAAAAATATATAAAACAATATAAATACAGCAGAGTAATGAATAATAAATACAGAGAAAGTTATCACAGAAAGATAATGAATTTTAACGCACTTGTTGCTATTACTGAAATTTTTAATTAGCCTGTTCATTTCAGGTATGCTTCTTATCATTGTAACTGGGATAGCCCTTGGTGTCTTAATAGGTGGATTCCTGCTCTACCTTGCAATAAATGCATTCAAGAGGTAAAATCACTCAACCATGACTGATTCCTTCGTGTGAATTTGATGCCGTGGATACAAAATCACTGATGCATGTCTTTAATTTGCTGTAGATACCATGGCCTCCTACCAGCACAACAAATACAGAATCCTTCATATGAAAAACCTTTCTACAACCCAAACAATAAACTGGCCTACGATGACAGAACCATCCAACGATCTTCCATGATTTATGGAACCAATCGTCGTTCCTACCCAAACCGCCAGATGCCACCACCTGTGCCCCCTCCACATGTAGACACTGCACAGATGCGCCCTCCATCAGAGATATCAGAAGTTAGCAGGCAGTCACACATCTATGAGACTCCTTTGTTTAACTCTTTGTAACATTTCGTGAATAGCATATTATGGTATACATAAATACTCAATAAATGCAAACTTTACATCTTTGTCTGATTACATGTGATATGCATTGTATAAATATACCTCTGTACAGATTTATGACTGCACTAAATCTGTCTAGAAAACAACAGAATCTAAACAATGATGCATAAGGTGCATATTTATATTTCTAATGCAATAGAGCCTGGTATAATATCTTGAAAAATATATTAAGAAAAGAAAGTGAAATATATTGGAAAATTGCAAATGCCGTTTACAATGCTAGGCCTATAGCCAAATTGCAATAAATAAAGAAAATTGTACTGTTAACTTAGTCTTGATATGATATCTTTTTTCATTCCAATGTGAAAGAGTGAAATAAACTAAAAGTTATATTGCATTGCAGATTAACCTTACAAACTTTAAGGTGAAAAACTGACTCATATATTAGTTTTGGATTACTGTAAGTGAGCACTGAAAATAAATAAAGCTATTAGAGTGACGTTTTTGGTTATTCCCACACTTTTGAAATGTTTTCAAAATGATCTTAAAATACCCCTAATTTTGGTATATATTTGATATATGTACTTTTTGAATCTGTATTTTTATTATTATTTTTCCCAATATTGGGGGTGTACAAAAAATAAATAATATAATATAGATTTGATTATAATATGGTAACAAATGAAGTAATGTAGTTCACTAGTTTATTTTCATCCAGAAGGTTGCAAAGCAAGCCTTCAGGATATTGTCAGAGAATGAGATGTGAGAGAATGGAACATTCAGGAAAATTTTTAAATGAATAGGCTGAGTGGAGATAAAGTGGAACAGTGCCACATGGGGCTCAGTATACTTTAAAATATATAGATTAAAAATATTTGGCTCGTTGTTTTAGAAAGATACCAGTAGTTTGCTAAAAAATACTTAAAATTAATGTGTACGGGGCTCAGTGCGTTCGTCATTTCACCTACCGACACTTGCTCGCTCGCCAGCCCAGCTTCTGCAGCTTTGTTTACATTTTGCGGACAACTTCCGGTTGACTGTTGGGCGATATTTTGAACTTTACAAGGCTTTTTCGTGCCAGGAAAGTGATTCTGAAGGCACTTTAGTGTGTTATTGACTTATTCCAACATATTTTTCTAAGTTAGAGGCGTCTTTGCAAAAAATAGCGCTATTTTCGCGGCATTCCGCTGTTTTTGTGGCTCTTGGCCTTATATGCAACCCACCTCAGTGGCAAATTTAAGAATTAGGCCTACTGAACAGAAACTCATGGTAAATAAGATCAGCCGCAAAAATGGCGGGAAACACCGTGAATTCGATCCAATTGGATCCCACCTTTTCAGGCCTGTCCAGACCTGTCCAGAAATGCAACTACTAAAAGTCTTTCAATTAAAATGACAGACCAGATGATTAAAATTGGGACTTTACCATGTGACTTGTATAAATGTTTTAATTGCACTTGAGCTTTGTTGAGAGCATGCCACTGTAGGTGTGCCAAGAGTGAATGTAATTTAATCATTTTAATGCAATTTTAATATAATTTTAATGACAAGACTGAACCTATCTGATAATTGCTCTCAGCTGCAAAAATTTATTAAGCTGAGAATGTTGCACTCATTCACACATTGCATTGA
Organism: Alitta virens; assembly: GCA_932294295.1. NCBI lineage: Eukaryota > Metazoa > Annelida > Polychaeta > Phyllodocida > Nereididae > Alitta > Alitta virens. Next base: position 12,145,477 of record OW028585.1, on the reverse strand, counting down.
GTGATTAACTCTCAATTAGTTATATTTATTGTTACCAATTTATCGTGATATTATTGAATCATAAAGGATCAAACGATGTCTATAGCCCCATCTGGTAGTACTCTAGCACTAACACTCTACCCACTACATGTACAATATCACCACATTCTGGATTCAGCGCCGTAAGGCTCTAGTATATATAAATATTTTTTAGGGACATATATATAATAGGATACATAAACAGTGGTTTTTCATATTCAGGAAATAAACTTATCTGAGTCGGAAGCATGTGGCTCAGTAATATAAATTATAATTAAAAAGTAGATAGCTCTACTCTTAAGTAACATGCTGCTTAAAATAACATTTTTTATTACTTACATTCTTAACATGGTTTTTTTAAACATTGCTGGAGGCACATTCATAAACATCAGATGGTAATTCATTCCATGAAGCTTCTTATATAAAAAATTTATTCATTTCTCTTCTGTTTGACCATATGACACTTAATCAGTAATTCTTGTAATACATAACAATGGATGGTGATGTCATTTCCATTTTATTTGGTCTTTATTTTTTTTTCAATTAATGCATAATATATTCATTAGCATGCACATATGCAGTGTGCCTTGATCAAATAAGGTGATTTTCAATCATTTGATGAAGGTTTAGAAATAGTAATTGTGACAGACATTGGAGCCTTAATATTATATTCACCAAACAATGAATTCTGTTGCTTTGTTGTGTAGCAAACTTATGGAAGCAAATTAAAATGTTACTACCTAATAATCTTCTAAGGTTAAACTTGCTCAGAATGTTGCACTATTCAGTGATATACTCTCTGCATAATGAGATCAACTAAGTTCTAAGTCTGCATCCAATGTTGTTGTCATCAGTATGAAGGAAATAGAGCCAGAATTAAACTATCACCAGCAGCAGTGTCAGCTGTAGCAGCAGCCTGGATTATTGATTTTTGTGAGGCTTGTGGCTGGCTCTCAATCCAGCATAGATAATGAGCTCTGCTTGAATATATAATGAGCTTGGCCAGCAGCACCAGCAGCAGGAGCAGCAGCAATAGCATTGTCTAATGTGCAAGATAGAGGAAAGCATTAACAATGGCACAGATATTTTGCTGAGGAGTTGAAGGACTGCTTATATAAATATTTTAACTGGTGGTGTGTCTGAAGAATGCAGATAGAATTCAAACAAAAGGTAAGTTGATATGAAAGTACAACTGATTGTTTCATTGTAATTCGAAAAACATTAAGACAGCATGAGTCATTGCAATGACAAAGCAAGCTCACTTCAATGCCACATTCAACACTTGTATTTAGCTTTAGCAAGAAAATTATGAACACATTAATGGATGAACTGTTGTTTAAATTGCAAATGCAGATGTCCAGCACCAATACATGGCTGATTCTGAGTGCTCTAGCAGCTTTGGTGTCTGAATTATCATGCCTCATTCATCAAAAGGGTCAGTATATTTTGTTATTACTATGAGCCATATAAATTTTAAAGAAGTTAACTGAATGTGTACTGAAATGCCAAGAAAATTTGGGGTCATGACTATATACATGAAGTCACGTCATTATTGATGACTGCTTTGTAATCAAGAAAAGCAACAACATAGCAACGCCAAATAGCTGTAGTTCAAATCTACAGTATATTACATTAAAATATCCCTAATTTTTTGTAATTAACCAGCTGCTTGGCGGAGCTTTTTATCTCCATTTTTGCATCGAAATCATGTAAACCTAAGACATATATGATAGGCATATTATATTTTATTGGGTACCACTATTTTCAGGGACCCGAGATTATTGTCTCCTAGACAAATTCACTCCCAGATGCAAAGAAAATGAAGTCATCATAATAAATTCTGCATTGTTTGGAAGGATGAAGAACAATCCTTGCATTTCTACAGATGGTCCAACCGGATGTTTTGCTAATGTAAAAAACATCCTTGATGGCTTCTGTGGAGGACGGCATTCATGTAGCGTGGTTTTAGCTGATCCAATATTCCTAGCCACAACACCTTGCCGGAATAACTTCAATTTGTACCACGCAATTTCATACAGCTGTCTTGAAGGTAAATTGAATTAATACCCTTTGTTGATTTTTTGTTGCTTAATAGGTTATGATAAAAAAGAAAACAACATCAACATCATTAATGCGGAGCCTGTTGATCAGGCAACATCCTTAAATGGTGCAAGTTCACATAGTACTTGTCCAGCACTTATAATGATGAAAGGCAATACTCATAAAGAGATACAAACACAGAATTGTAATCTATGGTTGTTGTTCATTTGCAGTTCACACAAATCCTACAGGCTGCCATGATGGGAATCCACAGCTTATCATCGGTGATCAAGGATACTTATCATCAGCAGCTACATCACAAGCAAGTAGCAGAAATTCACAATGCGCTTGGAAAATACAGTCAAAAGATGGAAAACAGTTGAATGTTACAATTCAAAGGATTCCCACCAGTTCTACTCAAAACAAAGGTTCCAATCCTCCAGTATGTCACTCTGCAGCTTCAATTAAAGAAGGAACAAACATTAAGAATGTTTTGTTGTGTCCAAGCGATGCTAAGAATAAGTCAATCTACTTATCTCAAAGCAACCAGATTGAAGTTACCTTTGCTGATGGCCGACAAAATATGGATGCTGTTTACCTGATTCATTATAACAGTAAGTCATTGATCTTATGAAGATACTCCATCAATAAGAGCAGGGTTTATTTAGGATAGTAATCGGGTAATATTATCTGGTGTGTATTATATCATAAAGATACACTGAAGAACATCTAAATTGCAAATAAGTTTTTCAGAACTAATCAGCTACAGCGTTTTATCCCTACTCAGACCACCCTTGGGTACAAAACGTATAATATGAATTGGAATGGTAAAATATATTAGTGGATTAACAGTGAAGTGGTCTTTAGTTAAGCGGGGGTTCCACACAAATCGATATTTAACCATTTACAAGTGTTATATCAAGCATGCAGCTATCTTTATCAGGACATTGTCACTATTATTTATTAGGTACTTTATAACCATTTTATGAATATATTCAGCCGTAGGATGTGCAAAGCCAAATGTTCCACAGGAAACGCATTTCAAGAGAAAGAGTGACCACGCAACTGTGATTTGCAACAATAGCAAAGTGTCATGGGAATTGATGTGCAAAGACAATGAATGGCAAGGAGAAGAAAAAACATGCTCTCCAGGTAACAATATATTATCATCACCTTCTTCTTCCATATTTCGTTCCATCCTAAAGTGTGAATATTTTGTCCATCATGATAAATGATGCTTGATTCGTTTCAGGTTGGGCTTTTGCCAGTTCAATGAATGCTGACGAGACTCCTCCACTAGGTATGTAAATGAGAACAGACATTGGAACCTATATATTTAAATAGCACCAATTTTTCAGTTTAAGGATTGCTATTTAAGTAAAACAGTTACATATAATACAGTGAAAGCAAAATCTTTATTGACTTGCACATAAAATTACCCAGCTCAAAAAGGACTAAAGAGTCAAAACAAGAGAACAAAAACTGCACAAATATGATTAGGTAATGCAATGAATATTGTGAAAAGCATTGCTACATATATATTAAATAAAGCCATGAATTGATTCATTTCAGGAATGCTTTTAATCATTGTAACTGGAATTGCCCTTGGTGTCTTGATAGGTGGATTCCTGCTCTACCTTGCGATAAATGCATTCAAGAGGTAAAATTACTCAACCATGACTGATTCCTTTGTGTGAATTTGATGCCCTGAATACAAACTCACTGTTGCATGTCTTTAATTTTCAGATACCATGGCCTCCTACCAGCACAACAAATACAGAATCCTTCATATGAAAAACCTTTCTACAACCCAAACAATAAACTGGCCTACGATGACAGAACCATCCAACGATCTTCCATGATTTATGGAACCAATCGTCGTTCCTACCCAAACCGCCAGATGCCACCACCTGTGCCCCCTCCACATGTAGACACTGCACAGATGCGCCCTCCATCAGAAATATCAGAAGTTAGCAGGCAGTCACACATCTATGAGACTCCTTTGTTTAACTCTTTGTAACATTTTGTGAATAGCATATTATGGTATACATAAATACTCAATAAATGCAAACTTCACATCTTTGTCTAATTACATGTGATATGCATTGTATAAATATACCTCTGTACAGATTCATGAATGCACTAAATCTTCCTAGAAAACAACAGAATCTAAACAATGTTGCATAAGGTGCACATGTATATGTCTAAGGCAATAGAGCCTGGTATAATATCTTGAAAAATATATTAAGAAAAGAAAGTGGAATATATGAAAATTTTATTTTTAACTTAGTTTTGATATGATATCTTTTTTCATTCCAATGTGAAAGAGTGAAATAAACTAAAAGTTATATTGCATTGCAGATTAACCTTACAAACTTTAAGGTGAAAAACTGACTAATATGTTAATTTTGGATTACTGTAAGTGAGCACTGAAAATAAATAAAGCTATTAGAGTGATGTTTTTAGTTATTCCTACACTTTTGAAATGTTTTCAAAACTACCCCTAATTTTGGTATATATTTTATATATGTACTTTTTGTACCCTGTATTTTTATTCTTATTTTTCCCAATATTGGGGTTGTACAATAAATAAATAATATATATTTGATTATAATATGGCAACAAATGATATACAATAGGATACACTTACATAAACAGTGGCTTTTCATATTCAGGAAATAAACCTCAAGTCATGTGGCCCAGTAATAAAAAGTATAATTAAAAAGTAGATAGCTCTACTCTAAAGTATCATGCTGCTTAAAATAACATATTTGTTATGACTTATATTCTTAAAATTTTTTTTAAACATTGATGGAGGCACATTCATAAACATCAGATGGTAACTCATTCCATAAAACTGAAGCTCCTTATATGGAATATTGTCTCATTCTTTCTGTTCGACCATATGACACTTCGTCAGTAATTCTTGTAATACCTAACAATGGATGATGATGTCATTTCCATTGTATTTCCAATGTATGATCTTGATTCCTTTCAATGTATCATTATTTTTTATTATTACCCAATAGATTCATTAGCATACACATATTTAGTGTGCCTTGATCAAATAAATGGATATTCAATCATTTAATGAAGGTCTAGAAAAAAGTAGTTATGAAAGACAGTGGAGCTTTATTATTACATTCAACAAACAATGAATTCTGGTGCTTTGTTGTGCAGCACATGCATAGGAGCAAATTAAAATGTTACTACCTAAAAATCTTCTGAGGTTAATCTTGCTCAGAATTTTGCACTATTCAGTGATATACTCCCTGCATAATGAGATCAACTAAGTTGTATGGCTGCATCAAATGTTGTTATTATATTTATGAAGGAAATGGAGCCAGAATCAAACTATCAGCAGCAGCGTCAACAGTAGCAGCAGCCTGTTATTATTGATTTTTGTGAGGCATGTGGCTGGCTCTCAATCCAGCATAGATAATGAGCTCTGCTTGAATATATAATGAGCTTGGCCAGCAGCACCAGCAGCAGGAGCAGCAGCAATAGCATTGTCTAATGTGCAAGATAGAGGAAAGCATTAACAATGGTACAGATATTTTGCTGAGGAGTTGAAGGACTGCTTATATAAATATTTTAACTGGTGGTGTGTCTGAAGAATACAGATAGAATTCAAACAAAAGGTAAGCTGTTATAAATGTATAGCTGCTGCATGTTACAGGGTCATTTGAATCAAGTAAGACAGCATAGCATTCCTGGTGGCATGAGTCATTGCAATGGGAAAATACCTTGCAACTCAGGCCCAGAAAGCATTGTTTGCGCTTCAAGGAGACACTAAATATTCTTTAGGATATATAACCCCGAAACTAGCAATGAAAATGTTTGATACGTATATTTTGCCTATTCTTGAATATAATTGTGAAATTTGGAGTAATGTGAAGCCAATTGATGATATAGAAAAAATACAAATAGGATATCTTAAAAATATATTAGGAATCCGAAGACAAACACCAACATTGGCAGTTTATGGTGAAACTGGCAGATTTCCATTGCATGTCAGACAACAGGTTAGAATGGTAAACTACTGGTTAAAACTGAAGCGCCTACCTGATAGCTGTATACTTAAAAAATGTTTAAATATTCATGAAAATGCACTAAGTTCTGGTCAGAGTAGTTGGCTAAGAAAAGTTAAGCAAATTATTACTGAATTTGTACAATTTGAGGACTTGAATACAATTGCTAGAACATTTGCAGTAAACATATACACTAAAACGCAAGAAAACCTATTGGCAAAAATATATGACTCTATCCAGCAACCAAAACTTAGAACATATAAACTCATCAAACCAGATTATAGAATTGAACCATACCTTCTGTTAAACTTGGGAAGAAAAACTTATAATAAAATAGCTAGATTCAGAACCAGTTCCCATAACCTTCGTATAGAAACAGGTAGACATGAAAGACCATTAATACCTGTAGAAGAGAGACTATGTACGAAATGTAACTTAAATGAAGTTGAGGATGAGATACATTCATTAATAATATGTCCAAATAACACATCACTGCGCCTACGACTGTTTGATCTAGCTAGAGTTTACATATATGATTTTGACATAATGAATGACACCAATAAATTTATATCTATCATGTGCTCAAAGGAATCTGAGCTACTGAGGTGCCTGGGAAAATTTTTAATTGATATTGATATGTGAGTTATATGTTCTCCATCTTCTGACACTGTACAATATATATACATAGATGTAACTATAAACATTATTAAAAAAAAAATAAAATAAAAAAATAAAGTTTGGGGGCTGGAACCTCGTTACTAGTATAGCATATCTAGTTTACAAATTTTGTTTGAACATTTCTGTATTTTCTGTATTCCTGTATTTTCTGTTCTTTATTTTATGTATGACATATATATCATGGATGATATTTTACTGTCAATAAAAATTATATATATAATGACAAAGCTCACCTAAATGCAACATTCAACAATAAATATAGCTTGTCTCACCATAGGTTAAAATACTTGGTTGTTCTGGGGAAATCATCACTTCCACAATTAGGCAATATGAAAGAGCTTGCAGCAAGATATAACATTGGCATCCCTGATATTCTGAATACAGAAGGACTAACCAGGGCTCCCTGTTAGTTACTGATATCTGCACTTTAACTGCAGTACAAGAACTCTGATATGATGACTGTGACTTTTTTACCCACGAAAAGAAAGATACTCTGATCCACTTTTTGTACAAGATGATGTCATACTTCGGTATATGTTTTGCAACATTTTCCATTTCGAATTTGCTCTTTCTTTTTCACATATGCCAAACAAATGTACATAAATACAATTAATTTCTTTAAATTGTACATGTAGATGACCAGCACAAATACATGGATGATTCTGAGTGGTCTAGCAGCTTTGGTGTCTGAGTTTTCTTGCCTTATTCATCAAAAGGGTAAGTGTATTTTGGTTCCACCAGCTACATGTTTAAAATAATAGATTATAAATGTACATATATATATATATATCATAAGTAAAGGAGAGAGCATGTGATTTCAATGTTAACAATCAAAGTTATTTTTATGTTATTATTGATTTGAACAGTATAATTGTCATCTGTGATCAATACCTTATCTGGGGTACAGACAATGATGTGAATTGTGTACATTTACTTTGATCATATTCATTAAACCAAAAGCACACTCATTGTATAAAAATCAAATTGCTTTATTGTCAGGCACCAGGGATTTTTGCCTCCTAGACAAATTCACTCCCCAGTGCAAAGAAAATGAAGTCATTATTATAAATTCTGCACTGTTTGGAAGGATGAAGAATAATCCATGCATTTCTACGGAGGGTCCAACTGGATGTTTTGCTAATGTCAAAGGCATATTTGAAGGCATCTGTGCAGGGAGGCAGTCTTGCAGTGTGGTATTGTCAGATCCAATACTTCTGGCTACCAGGCCATGCAGGAACAACTTCAATTTGTATCTCACTATATCGTACAGCTGTCTTAAAGGTAAGGATTATTTGTGATAATATATTTTTTTCCATCCTTTGATTCGATGTATATATGTTATTGGTACAATTTCAATTAATGTGTAAATAAGGGATGACTGGTAAAATACAGCATTGATACATACACGTCATCGATTGATAGAAACCAGTTACATTTACAATGTATTTACCATCCCAGCCTCCCAAATCAGTACCAAGAGAACAGACTTGGCATTGTAGAAAATGCTAGTCATCTGCTACAGCCAATTTCAAGGACTTGTAAACTAAACTATGGATGACGTCATGTCAATCTGGGACTCCCTTTGATTAAGGCAGTCTCTCTACTAATCATATGCTAATGGGAGTATTCTCGTGATATCCTCTGGAGTGTAGCTTCCAAATCTATTCAATTGGCTGTAATAATGCAATATGTAAGCTGAAAATTTGCAGACACAGGTAAATGTGTTAATTTTGAATCTCAGTTTATATGTGTTAATTACGTGATGTTTGTTTGATTGATATTTTTTTTTAACTTTTCTGTTATTTCAGTTCTTCAGAGTGACTGCAATGGCCAGGTACCTCAGGTTCATATCGCAGACAATGGATATATTTCATCAGCACTTACAACACAGACTGACAGCCGAAAAATCCATTGTCCATGGAGAATAAAATCAGAGGAAGGAAGACAAATAAATGTCACTGTTCAGAGATTTTCTCCTGTAACTGGAAATAACAAAGGCTCAAATCCCCCAGTGTGTCATTCCGCAGCTTCAATCAAAGAGGGCGTAGCTGTCAAGAATGTTTTATTGTGTCCAAGTGATGCGAAGAACAAATCAGTCTATTTATCGCAAAGTGATGAAATTGAAGTTTCCTTTCCCAGTGAGCAGCATAGCACTGATACTGTTTACCTCATCAATTACAATGGTAAGCTATTAACATTCACAAATGAAAATATCAATCTATTTGAACAACTCACAAATAATGTTAAACTTTTAGCCACCCAGAACTGGAATCCACTACAAAAAGCTTCAACATGCCAAAAAATATCATCCCACATACCTCATAGTAGCTTAATTATAAATGGTTATGTAACTTTTATATATGCCTTGTAAGTTCCAGTCATTGCGCCATCTTGGAATAGATAAGATTATATGTATGGTACTAAACAATACAATATTTTTGATTAGCTATCAGTAGACAGGTAATGACTAGACGTTTTAGTTTAGTAGCAGACAACAGCATTTGAATAGTAGTCTAGTCATATGAAGTTCACTCAGTTATCCATTGCCCTATTTAAATTGCTGGTTGCAAGTTCATTTGTGCCAAATTAAAAGGGTATTGCCAATTTACTACTAATAGTATGAACCAAAGCAATATAATATTGATTAGGTTCACAATTAAAACAACAATACATTATGGAAGTTAATACAATTATGTATTTATAATATAACAATATACTTTCAGCCGTAGGATGTGCAAAGCCAAATGTTCCGAAGGAAACTCATTTCAAAAGAAAGGGTGACCAAGCAACTGTGGTTTGCAACAATAGCAAAGTGTTATGGGAATTATTGTGTAAAGACAATGAATGGCAGGGAGAAGAAAAAACATGCTCTCCAGGTAAGATTAAATCACATTCTTCTTCCATATTTATGAAAGTATCATCTGAAAAGTTTGTTCATCATGTTGAATGAGTCTTAATTTATTTCAGGTTGGGCTTTTGCTAGTTCAATGAGTGCTGATGAGACTCCTCCATTAGGTATGTAAATGAGAAAAGACATCAGAACCTAGATATTTAAATAGCACCAAATATTTCAGTTTAACAACTGCTATTCAAGTGAAACAGTCGCATGTAATACCGTAAAAGCAAAATCTTTATTGACCAGCATATAAAATTACCCAGATCACAAGGGACTTATAATTTGAAACATGACAACAAAACTGCAAAAATTAGATTAGTAAATACGATAAATATTGTGTCTCAGAAAAGACATTGCTACATACATATTAAAAAGCCATGAATTTATTCATTTCAGGAATGCTTTTAATTATTGTAACTGGAATAGCCCTTGGTGTTCTGATTGGAGGTTTCCTGCTCTACCTTGCAATAAATGCATTCAAGAGGTAAAACCACTCATCAATTACTGGTTCCTTTGTGTGATTTTGATGCACAAAATACAAACTCACTCATGCCTCTCTGATTTTCTTTACAGGTATCATGGTCTGCTACCAGCACAACAAATCCAGAACCCTTCATATGAAAAACCTTTCTACAACCCCAACAATAAACTGGCCTACGATGACAGAACCATCCAACGATCTTCCATGATTTATGGAACCAATCGTCGTTCATACCCAAACCGCCAGATGCCGCCACCTGTGCCCCCTCCACATGCAGACAATGCACAGATGCGCCCTCCATCAGAAATATCAGAAGTTAGCAGGCAGTCACACATCTATGAGACTCCTTTGTTTAACTCATTGTAGCATGCCATATATGAATTATAATTCGGTTATAATTGTAAGATGCGAAACCAATATATTAGAGATTTGCTCTGACACCCTTGTAAATAATATTATGTAGATTTACTTATTGTAACATGCATGATTGCTTGTTGAGAACAAAGACAATTTTCAATGATTCTGAGCAATAGGGTTTTTCATGTAACATGCTGAGCTGGCCTTTTGTTACATTTATAATGTTCCTTATTTTGTCGAAAATTAATATCGAGATTGTTTTAACCTGAAATGCTAACATAATGTCTGTACTTTAAAATTGAATTCACATTTGATGTTACATAACATGAATGTTGTTGTTTTGGAATATGTAGCTTATGATATATATCCCACATATTTTGTGTTATTATCAAGAGAAAACAACCATCTTGTGAATAAATCAAATAATATAACTATTACTTGCTGCTTAGTTTCTTACCAACCATGGCCATGCTATTTGTATGCACTACTTATCAATCATAGAATTATAAAAGCCAACAACCAGTCCATATTTAAATATAATTAAAATATTCTACCTGGCATTTTAATAACAAAATATCCTTAATTTTATGTATGATTCCACTGATGCAGTTCATAGTCGGCAAACTGAATAATATCAATGCTCCATCACAGACAAAGCAACTCTGAGTGCTGCCTGATCGTGAGCTGGGCTGCAGCTGACTGTATTGATTTTGTTGAAGCCCGTGGCTGGCTCTCAATCCAGCATACATAATGAGCTCTGCTTGATTATATAATGAGCTTTGCTTGCATTGGCCATGACTCAGAGAAGCAGGCTGCTGGTGATGATGTTGCTGCTGTGCTGAAGCCAAATGATGCTGAGGCACCAGAATATCACAACCAAGACAACTGGGCAGTGGACACAAAATCTATTGAGATAACTGCATCAGTTTCTTGCAAATCAACATGGAAAATTGCTGCATCTTATATTGGATGTTATTCATTAATCTTGTGGTGCATAATGTGTCTAGTAACACAAGAAGCTTGGGTAGGTACATTTCATGTAATATCCATGGCATTATCAAATTGAGTTTTTGTAGAACCCAGCATTCCTGCACTATTTGTTACGATCTTATTTTCATGAACAATTTGTTTAAAATTGCACCATAGATTATGAAGCTCATTATCATTACGCTTTTATGACATTTACTCATCCTTCACCTGGAAAGCTATTTGAACATTAATTTGTAATTGCTTAGTGTAATATCCTATAAATGCTTTTGAAAGATATAATATTTTACAAATATTTTGTACAATGAAATTAAAAAATCTTCACCCAGTTTAGACGACCTTTTTTTGACATTTACCAGGTACAGCAGACTTTTGCCTATTTGACACATTTGAGGCAAAATGTAACCAAAATGAAGTAGTCATCATTGACAAAGCAATATATGGAAGGATGAAAATCAATAGATGTGCAAAAACCTCTGAAGATATTGGCTGTTTTGCAAATGTGAAAGACATCATGGGAACTTTGTGCACTGGCAAACAAAAATGTGAAGTTGCAGTTGTTAATAAGGAATTAATGGGAACCAGACCATGTCCAGGGCAAGCAGCTCCATACCTAACTGTCTCGTACAGTTGTTTACAAGGTTGGTAAATTAAAAGTATTCAAAGTAAATATCAATTCAAATTCAGTTTACTTAATGATAACTTATTATTTCTATGGTCTCACATTATATCTTCTTATTTAATGGGCTCATTTAATTCAGACTGCTGTTAGTATATTTGGTAAAATTCATAATATCACTGTCACTATGCTCCACTGAATTAAATGCATGAGCTACTACAGTATTACAATCATTCCGCTTTAATCTAGCTGGTTATCCTATACTGATTATTCAAATATTCTTATTTCAGTAGATTTGACGAATTTAGATTTTCCTTTATAATCACCCTCTCACAAGACTTGGGATGATGCTTTGATAAAATGTGAGGACATAGTTTTGATCTACTTTTTCAGTGATAAAGGATGCAAACAGCCAATGCAGTAGAACAGGGGTTGTATCAGTGATGGAAGACAAAGGATTCATTGCCTCTGCCACTTCAGAATCAACACAGAAAAGTCCATGTATATGGAAAATTACGAGCAAGAGTAACAAGCAATTGAACATCACATTGCACAAATTTTCCAAACCAGATATCACTAAAGGAAGTCCACCAGTGTGTTATGAAGCCTTGAGCATTAAGGAAGGTCATAATACTAAAACCATACTGACCTGCCCCAGTGATCCAGATGTTAAGCCAGTATATCTTTCACAAGGCTCCAGCATTGAAATCACCTTCCCTCAACATAGCACTTCCGACAATATTGGTTCGTCCGTAATTGAGTTTGGTAGTAAGTATTCTAATTGTAGCATCATTCAATATCGTACCAGTCTTGTCATATTGCAATAGGTGAGATTAGATTATTTTCAAGGCATTTATTTCTTTTCGATAATAAAAAGGAAACTATGCAGAGCACAAGTATTTGTATCAATAAAATTAGGCAACAATAAATACATATTCCTTATCTTGATTAGTGATTTATCAGAATTATATTACTATTTGCATGAATCTTAAATCAGAGAGATGTCCAAAAATCTGAAAATATCCATGCTATTTTATTCCTGATAATCTTATTTTAGGTGCAGGTTGTGCAAATCCACAACCTCCTAGAGATGCTCTTATTATGAGAAAAGGCAACATAGTAACAGTCAAGTGTAACAAAACAAGAGAATCATGGGAATTATCTTGCAAAAAAGAACAATGGATTGGAGAAGAAAGACATTGTTCTGCAGGTAAATGTCCATGTTTATAAACAATATCATTTTAACGAATAAGTAATTAAACAGATATATGATTCTACATTTCAATGTGGTTTTTATAAAGAGCAACGTAATTGTATCTGAATTTATCAATTGTATTCTTCTGAAGATGAAAAACTGAAAGACTGTATGTCGATGCCACAAGTTATGTTTTATCTAATTATGCTTGTATAAGATATCAAAGTTAAGACATATGCTGTGTAGCCTTAATATTGTTCTTGCTTTAGTAACATGAAATATTGTACTTTAACAAACTAACTACACACAGTAAGCCCAAGGGGGGGGGGGGGGTTTGACCTTAAGTCTCACATACTTTTATAAATTGATCTTTCTTTTCAGGTTGGGCATTGTCCACTGTAATGGGCAAGGACAGTTCAGTTCAATATGGTAGGTCACTTATATCACCAATATTTTAGTTTTCAACCAGTTTAACTACATATAATCGCTGAATAATTTTTGTCTTAAAATTATTTTGCAGGTATGCTGCTTATTGTAATGACTGGAATAGCTCTTGGTGTCCTCATTGGTGGATTTCTACTCTACCTCGCTATCAATGCTTTTAAAAGGTATGTAGTACTTTTTTTAATATTGTGTGTTGATATAATAGTCACATCTTCTTGTATTTTATTTTGCATTGCATCTATATACCATTTTAGCTAATGTAATATTCATATGGTGTACAAATACACAATTGTTTGCTAAATTGTTTTAGAAGTGAAATTCATGTTCGTAGTCACAAGATATGACAAGTGTATGGGATCACCAGGTTCACTCCAGTCTAATAAAAATCCAGGATTACAATAACTACTATCTAATTATCCAGAAGTTTAATTTAGTTGGATGTTGAATATATGCATATTAAATTAAATCAAAATTGCATGTGTCTGATCATTCAATCTGTGTGTCTTCACCCTAGGCAGCCAACATTCACACCTACATAATTTAGGCACATGCAAAATTTCATGCTCTTCAAACTAATAAAATGTATCTGCCTTTATGTAACATTAAATTCTATAGTATCATTCTCATGCTTCAATATCTGTCCGTGGCTGTGATTTCAATGTATTTGCCGATTTAGTTTGCAAGTCATAAGTTTGATATCTGTCAAAAGTCAGATGTTTCTTAATAATATTTGGTGTGACTGTATGTTTTAGCTTAGATCTGCTGACATGAGAAATGTGCCAACTGAAAATGAATAACATGTGTTATCTTTATGAGAATTGTTTTTTTTATAAGCATTTTCGACCAACCTACCATTAAAAATTCCCATCAGAGGATCTGAGCAGCTGAAGATTAAATAAAGTGGCTTTTGTGGTCCACTGTATAGTTTATATACAGTCATACCAAAATTATTCACTAGCATGAAATTCTGAAAGTGTCTGAATAATATTTGGTTTGATGGTAATAAACAGTAAAGTCGTCAGGAACGAAGGTCTGGTATAATGGGCATTGTCTGAAAATAAATTAAACATGATATGATACCACTGAAATTATTATAACATAATTTTTGGGTGACTGTAGGTACAACATGGCAAATGGAAGCCTTGTGCAAAGAAAATCAACCAATCTGTAGCATTAAATTAATTTTTCATCCTTCCTCGTTTTCAGGTACCATGGTCTACTACCAGCGCAACAAATTCAGAATCCTTCATATGAAAAACCCTTCTACAACCCGAACAATAAACTGGCCTACGATGACAGAACCATCCAACGATCTTCCATGATTTATGGAACCAATCGTCGTTCCTACCCAAACCGCCAGATGCCGCCACCTGTGCCCCCTCCACATGTAGACACTGCACAGATGCGCCCTCCATCAGAAATATCGGAAGTTAGCAGGCAGTCACACATCTATGAGACTCCTTTGTTTAATTCATTGTAATATTGTATTTATAAAGCCTTTGCCAGTTATATATCTATAAGATTACTTCAATGACAAGAGAAAATAGTAGGCATTGAATTCTTTAAATTACATGAAGTTTATGCATGTTATATGCTTAATGTGGATATCATTAGGATAATCGACAATTGAGAATAATATATAATTAATGTCAGTAAACAACAAAATTACAGCAGCTTTAAGGTGTCAATAAATTAATTTTCATGTTCAAAATCCTAAAATGTTGTTAGCTATTCTATTGTTTCGTATCTAAAAGCGCACCCATGGTTTTTTTTAAGTGCTTTTAGTTTGAACAATAAGGAGAGAGAAAAGAAATGTGTCATAGTTACACAAGGAAATGCCACTTTTCATTGATTTGTTCAAATAAAAAAGGTATTCATGATGGTTGGATTACAGAACAAATGAAAGTGAAATGACAACAATTAGATAAGAAACAATACTACTTGATTCATAATGAAGTAGTATCAATTTGAAAATATTTTATTCATTAGCCATTCAATTACATTTTGGTGAGCTAGTAACAGCTACGTACATCTTAATTACAAAAATGTAGTGCATGATACAACATATCATGGTAACAATGATAAATAATGGTGAGAAAAAGTATCAGAGCCAACAGGGGGCACTAGGACCATAGTACCACACCATTATTGCAGGGATAACATTACAACATAGATGACATCATAAACAATACTTATCTGTTGTGGTTTCAATGACCTCTTGTGGGTATTTTATCTCCTCATTGTGCACAGTAGCGTCTATTTGAAAAATTTACCACATTACCTCAGCAATGTGTAAAAATCACATTTGAGATTGCCTATTCCATGATACATTTGCATTTTTGGCTTGTTATATCTGACATCTACTTTAAAAAGAAGTGGCTTCATAATTATACAATTAAAGTATCATGTTAATACATGTACACACAGTGCTGCCATGAGTCCTGTCATCCTAAGCATACAACCTTAGCCTGTGTATCTCTCATGGTTAAGTGTTGATGTCTAAATTGTAAACAAAGCCTTGCTGCTGCAGCCTCAGATATTGATTTTTGTGAGGCTTGTGGCCGGCTCTCAATCCAGCATACATAATAAGCTCTGCTTGAATATATGATGAGCTTGGTTCAGCATTGGCCATGACTCAAAGAGCAGTGGCTGCTGGTGCTGGTTTTCAGTGGGTTCGATGCTCCTAAACACTGATATTGCTGTGAACAGGGTTTGTAGACAGTGTTCAGAATTGGAGTGGATGCTGGCAATACAAACTTTACAATAATGAGAGTCAATGGGAGTAAACTAGTATTAATGGAATTCTTGTTGGTATTGTTGATACAGCATGCTGACAGCAACAGAAGAGACAAAGGTGAGTCACACATTTACAAAACAAATTAATCTATGCACTGGCTATTATCATTATTTTAAAACCAGTGACAATACACTACAATGTCTCTTTACATAATTATGCATATTAAAATCTCCAGAACCATTATCTGGCTGTCAGAATGAATAAGAAACACAACAGACAAGTCTAATTTAGAATATTGAGAATAATTTTGCAATTGATAGAACCATCCCTGTATCAAGCATTTTGCAGTCTGTGCATTGTCACATTTAACATTTTGCCCTATTGGGTAATTTTGCTACATTGTGTAAAAACTTAAAGTTGCACTGTCTGTCAAAATTTGCAATTGTCTAAGATGCTATCAAACAGTTGAAAATTACCTTTATTAATCAAGGCACACTAAATTTGTGTGAAATAATGATTTTATAAGACATTAATTACTTAAAAATGAATTATACATTGAAAGAAAATCCAGACCAAAACATTGGAAACACAATGGAAATGACATCATCACCATTGTTCAGTATTGTGACGTCATCACTGGGTTCGTTTACATATTGAGTTTTTGATGGCATGAAAAACTAATATTTATATTATTTATTGTAAATTAAAACTAAATTGTTGTGCAAAAGTGGGTGAAAAATATCATGAGACAAGAAGGCAGTATTGATTTATATCATTATTTTAATATGCAAATTTGACAGACAGTGCACCTTTAAGTCTAAGCTGATATCTTGAAATCATCTCAATTGGTTGGTAGCAACTGTTTACACAAATTCTCTAATAATTTATACATGTTATTGCTCCACAATTCCTTGCAGGATCAGCAGATTTCTGCCTTTTTGACACATTTGAAGCCAAGTGTAAGGACAATGAAGTTATCGTCATAGACTCAGCCTTGTATGGTCGAATGAAAGTGAGCCGTTGTGCATCTAAAAGCGCAGGACAAATGGGTTGTTTTGCTAATGTGAAGGATATCATGGATGGCTTATGTTCTGCTAAGAGACATTGTGAAGTGTCTGTAGGTCATAAGAATCTTCTTGCTACAAGACCATGTCCTGGAGAGGTTGCACCATACCTTAGTGTCTCATACAGTTGTCTAGAAGGTATGCAATTTTGCCTGATTTATCTTACAAATTATGCACAATATAGGTAAATAATTAGAAAGAGCAGTAGGTGTATGTAAATTATTTGCTATTTCCTTACCGGTATATTTCATGTTTATGCGATGTTGAAAATTCGAATAAATCCTAATTCAAATACCAAGGTAATCCACTGAAAAAAGTCTTACTATAGGTGTTATCATATGTAAAATGTGTAATTTCATGATAGGCTATTCCTAAAATAATACAGGTCTATACATATATATGAATTCGTGTCAGTCCAATATCGACTAAATGATCTGTAAAAGGCTGACAGTTAAATGATCCTGAAGTGAAATTTGCACTTTAACTTTACAACCTATTTTGTTTAATCACCTTTCAGTAATCCAGGACACCAAAAATGACTGTGGCAGGACTGGAAGAATTCCCATCAGAAAAGAAAATGGATACTTCACATCAATGGAACACACTTCTGGCTCCATATCACCTTCACAGTCATGTGCATTTCATATCACAAGCTCTAGCAACCAACTATTAAATATAACTTTACACAAATTTTCCAAACCAGACATTGCTAAAGGAAGTCCGCCTGTGTGTTATGAAGCCTTAAGCATCAAGGAAGGTCATAATACAAAAACAATATTGACCTGCCCCAGTGATCCAGATGTCAAGCCAATTTATCTGTCTCAAAGATCGAGCATTGAAATCACCTTCCCTCAGCACAGCATTCCTGACAATGTCGGCTCTGTCATAGTACAGTTTCAAGGTAAGAGAAGTTTAGTAACCTTAATTAATTGTGACTTCGAGTGTTATCCATCAGTGTTGTGTCTTATAGATTTTATGTTTCTTATAAATTTAGCTTTGATTCCATTTATGTCACAATTCAATACTTATTTCATTGTGGTTTAAAATATCTTTTAAATATTTTGTAAATATTACTGATGTGATAAACCTTTCATTCAATGATCTTAATTTTTGACTTAGTTATTTCAACCAGTTTGATTAACAATGCATATGTGATGTATTCATGCTTCTCATTGTACTGTTCCTACATGTTAACATTTGCCTGAGTGATGCAACTCACTCCCATTTCTAATGAACTTAGAACTCAGAACTCAGAACAATTTATTCAAATATCACACATTAAAATATGTACATTCGGGAGTGGCCCTCCAAGACAGAAATTATGCCGCTATCAAGGGCCACACCCTAGTTAATAAATAAAAAAAAAATCATAAAGTCAAACCATGATAACTTTAAAACTTTTAAGAAATGACAGTGCAGATGTATAAGGATACAGTCACTCATGTAATGTCAGTGTTAATTAAAATGATACACCATGTTCTGCTATCATTAAGGTGTTGGATGCACTCAACCAGAAATCCCTAAAGATGCATATTTCACCAGGAGAGGCAACATGGCGACTGTGACATGTAACAAAACAAAAGAATCATGGGAAGTGTCTTGCATGGAAGAGAAATGGCATGGAGAAGATAGAACATGCTCAGCAGGTGATTAATCATCAATCTTCTTTATATAATACTGCTTTTAACGAGTACTTCATGACAGCAAAACAGTAACTTTAAACTTTGGGACATTGTTCATTAAGTTATTATCATTTTAATCAAAATCATCTCAGTTCTGCTGGCAAACTTGATATATCTAGTAAACTGTTTTGCAAATTGTTTTCCTACCTTAATGACTTTAAAGTAATGGTAGAAGTGTTGAGATAGACAACATGAGTTTACAAAACTGTAAAACTATACAAGTTCCTTTAATTGATTCTCCTATATGGGCATTTAGTTATTACAAACATTCATAACCACCAACATTTTGGACACTTTATAAAATGTAATGGATTGTATTGCAGGGTGGACACTGTCTAGTGTAATGGGCAAGGACACCTCCATGCAATATGGTAAGTTGTAATGCCTTAAAAAACATTTATCTGCTTTATCTGTATTAATAACATCTTTTGATTTAAGAAAATTTGACAAGTATTTAGGTTTTAAATACAGCCAGGAATTAACCATATTTTTGCATATTGATACATTTCATTGTTTAACATCTGCTTTTTTTACCATAAGTTTTGAGAATATTATTGGAATTGAAATTAAAAAAACAAGAACATTTATTCATAGCAGATATAAAATATATAAAATGTTAGTATGTTTGTGAATGCAATTCTGTGATGTTAGTAATATTATTGGTATAATTTCAATAAATTTCAGGGATGTTGTTGATTGTGGTCACTGGCATTGCCCTGGGAGTTCTGATTGGAGGATTTGTATTATACTTGGCAATCAATGCTTTTAAAAGGTATGTTTAAAAAATGATATTTTGATGACAAATCTCAAAGAAAAGTCTATATACCATTTTGTTTATTATCCTCTAAAGAAACCTGCATACATATTTTATGACAATATCATTCCAACAGTCTTCATATTTGCTCAAAACTATTGGAAATTATTTGAAACCACTGCTGCAAAATTATAGGTGCTTTCCTCTTCTTCAACAATTACTGACTTTTATTTCTGCAGTAAAATAATAATGCATTATGTGACCATCTGTTACCCATATTATATTTCACAATATTCAAATGATGATTTCCAGATATCATGGTCTCCTACCAGCACAACAAATTCAGAACCCTTCATATGAAAAACCCTTCTACAACCCAAACAATAAACTGGGCTATGATGACAGAACCATCCAACGATCTTCCATGATTTATGGAACCAATCGTCGTTCCTACCCAAACCGCCAGATGCCGCCACCTGTGCCCCCTCCACATGTAGACAATGCACAGATGCGCCCTCCATCAGAAATATCAGAAGTTAGCAGGCAGTCACACATCTATGAGACTCCTTTGTTTAATTCATTGTAACATACTGTTAGAATTATGATATAGTTTAAATTGTATATATCTTCTGATCTTCATTTAATTTCCATGACACTTTGTAAAACAAATAATGCAACACTTTAAATATGTAAAAATTTTCAATGTAGTGAAATGTGTGAAAAACATTGATTTCAGAAATAGAAGCAACTAAATATTGATAGTGTTCATATAACTTTAAAAACTGATCACATGTGCATAATTCATGTATTGTTTGTTTATTCTTTACTAATAACATACACTTTCATATTTAAAAAAGCAAAGATAATGTGGCTTATAACAGAAGGCATGTTTCCTTTTCACTGAAAATATAACAATGTCTCTCATTAATATCTGTACAATGTACAAGGGAGTTTGTGAAACTTTCATTAATAGCTAGTAACCACATAATGAAATGTCATGAACTGTTACTCTCACCTCACTGATACAGCTGTTATAGCCTTTAGTTTTCCAAAGTCTTTACAATTCCCCAGCATTAGCAGTATTCAAAACATAATTCAGCATGCTGTTGTGATGAAAAATAAAGAATAACCCAGTGTGTTCCTTTGTTGGTAATAATTCTTCCAAATTCAACCTTGCTGCTCTTCTAGCATACCTTTCAGAACACAGAACAATGGTTGCCTCAATATTGATTTTTGTGAGGCCAGTGGCTGACTCTCAATCCAGCATAACTAATGAGCTTTGCTTGAATATATAATGAGCTTGTGCTGGTTGCTGGCTGCAGCTGGTGATGCTGTGAGTCATATTTGGTGATGCTAGTGTTCATTTCCTTGGTTATTCAGTAAACAGGCATTTCGCATTCAGTTATGGTAGACAGTGTTTCCCTGCATCCTCACAAGAATGCCATATCATTTAACTATCTGGGATTGACTAAAAAACTGAGACATAGATCTGCAGTCATTACACAGTCTAAGCTTTGATTATATACTCAATGAACCATGAAGAAACTTATGTACTTCTGGACATTTAGTGCTGTTATGGCTTGCAGCCTTGACACTGCACTTGCCAATAAACGCTCAAAAGGTAAGACTTCGTTTTTGTTTGTACTATTTTACCTGTTTTCACAGTTCTGTTTTTTTTTGGCAAAACATGAGGTGCATCCCCCCTCTCACATAAAATAAAAGATCATCATTATAATATTGTTATATGTATATGAATCAAAATGATATCTTATTTGTAAATGGTTGTATTGATGAGGGAAAATAAGATCTACTAGTACTACTATTCTACTAATTCATAAATGCCAAATTTATGTTGGAATGTGATATATCTAATGCACACATATCTTTTTGACATCAATTAGGTTCAGAAGACTACTGTTTACTAGATACCTTCAAAGGAAGATGCGAATCAAATGAAGTTATTATAATTGACTCAGCCTTGTATGGCAGAATGGCAAAGAGTAGATGTGTTCAACAAACTAAAGACAATGTTGGCTGCTTCGTCCAAGTCAAGGAAATCATGGATGGTCTGTGCTCAGGAAGACAAAGCTGTGATGTTCCTGTTGTGGATAGGAGGCTTCTGGCTACAAAACCATGTGCAGAAAATGTGGCATCTTACCTGACAGTCTCTTATCATTGTCTCAGAGGTACAGTTAATTTCGGTTCCATATTTATGAAAAGAATAACAATTTCATATATATTTGTGTTCCAAACATATCACCTGCATATCTTATTATCAAAATTTATCACCAGAGATGTTTTTGATTCACTAATATTACTAAGTTAAGATAATATATCCTTTTTGTCATTGAACGCAAGCGAAATGTTTTGGTGTCTTATGATGTCGGGTGCAATATGAATAAAGAAAATATGTTACCTTTGATATTAAAAATACAGTTGTATATCAGACCAACAGAAATTATATATATACATAATTCAATTATTAATTTTCAAAACACAGTTCACAGGGATTCTACATTTCACTGCAACCAGGGCAAACCTGTTACCATGACCACAGAAAATGGCTACCTCTCATCATCACTTGCTACTTCTGGGTCACCAGGGTCATCTCGTTGCCCTTGGCAACTGAAGCCTCAATCTGGTCGTCAACTGAATATTACCCTATTCAAATACAGCCTACCACCTGATGGTACCAGACCACCAGTCTGCCTTGATGTAGCAACAATTAAAGAGGAGAACAATGTGAAAAATATATTATTATGTCCAAGTGACCCACCAGTAAAGGCAGTATATATATCTCAAGGAGGTGCTGTTAAAATCACCTTTAATGATCATAGTGTTGACCAGGAGACTGGTAGTGTAGTACTACATTATGAAGGTGAGAAGAGATGTGATAATATACTTACAAAAATAAAAATAAAAACATCAAGATGTAAACTTTAAATTACTATAATTTTCATACAAGACAAATATGGTTGATGTTTTTGTGTTTGATAGTCTAGTAACTTATTAAATTCAAGATTCTGTATTTTTTTAATCTGTAATTTTATCCATAATTATGTAATCTGTCATTCTATCCTTGAATATTGTTTCACCTCTCATATGTTTGTTCACCATTTATCTGCTCCTCCTTGTACTCCTCCTCGCACTCCTCCTCCTACTCCTCCTCGTACTCCTCCTCGTACTCCTCCTCGTACTCCTCCTCATACTACTCCTTGTCTTCCATGTACTCCTCCATGTACTCCTCCATGTACTCCTCCTTGTACTCCTCCTCATACTCCTCGTACTCCTCCTCGTACTCCTTGTACTCCTCCTTGTACTCCTCCTCATACTCCTCCTCGTACTCCTCCTCGTACTCCTCCTCGTACTCCTCCTCGTACTCCTCCTCGTACTCCTCCTCGTACTCCTCCTTGTCCTCCATGTACTCCTCCATGTACTCCTCCATGTACTCCTCCATGTACTCCTCCTTGTACTCCTCCTCATACTCCTCGTACTCCTCCTCGTACTCCTTGTACTCCTCCTCGTACTCCTCCTCATACTCCTCCTCGTACTCCTCCTCGTACTCCTCCTCGTACTCCTCCTCATACTACTCCTTGTCCTCCATGTACTCCTCCATGTACTCCTCCATGTACTCCTCCATGTACTCCTCCTTGTACTCCTCCTCATACTCCTCGTACTCCTCCTCGTACTCCTTGTACTCCTCCTCGTACTCCTCCTCATACTCCTCCTCATACTCCTCCTCGTACTCCTCCTCGTACTCCTCCTCGTACTCCTCCTCGTACTCCTCCTCGTACTCCTCCTCATACTACTCCTTGTCCTCCATGTACTCCTCCATGTACTCCTCCATGTACTCCTCCTTGTACTCCTCCTCATACTCCTCGTACTCCTCCTCATACTCCTTGTACTCCTCCTCGTACTCCTCCTCATACTCCTTCTCATACTCCTCCTCGTACTCCTCCTCGTACTCCTCCTCGTACTCCTCCTTGTCCTCCATGTACTCCTCCATGTACTCCTCCATGTACTCCTCCATGTACTCCTCCTTGTACTCCTCCTCATACTCCTCGTACTCCTCCTCGTACTCCTCCTCATACTCCTCCTCGTACTCCTCCTCATACTCCTCCTCATACTCCTCCTCATACTCCTCCTCATACTCCTCCTCGTACTCCTCCTCGTACTCCTCCTCATACTACTCCTTGTCCTCCATGTACTCCTCCATGTACTCCTCCATGTACTCCTCCATGTACTCCTCCTTGTACTCCTCCTCATACTCCTCGTACTCCTCCTCGTACTCCTTGTACTCCTCCTCATACTCCTCCTCATACTCCTCCTCGTACTCCTCCTCGTACTCCTCCTCGTACTACTCCTCATACTCCTCCTCATACTACTCCTTGTCCTCCATGTACTCCTCCATGTACTCCTCCATGTACTCCTCCTTGTACTCCTCCTCATACTCCTTGTACTCCTCCTCATACTACTCCTTGTCCTCCATGTACTCCTCCATGTACTCCTCCATGTACTCCTCGTACTCCTTGTACTCTTCCTCGTACTCCTCCTCATACTCCTCCTCATACTCCTCCTCGTACTCCTCCTCGTACTCCTCCTCATACTACTCCTTGTACTCCTCCTCATACTACTCCTTGTCCTCCATGTACTCCTCCATGTACTCCTCCATGTACTCCTCCATGTACTCCTCCTTGTACTCCTCCTCATACTCCTTGTACTCCTCCTCGTACTCCTCGTACTCCTCCTCATACTCCTCCTCATACTCCTCCTCATACTCCTCCTCGTACTCCTCCTCGTACTCCTCCTCGTACTCCTCCTCATACTACTCCTTGTCCTCCATGTACTCCTCCATGTACTCCTCCATGTACTCCTCCTTGTACTCCTCCTCATACTCCTCCTCGTACTCCTCCTCATACTCCTCCTCATACTCCTCCTCACACTCCTCCTCGTACTCCTCCTCATACTCCTCCTCACACTCCTCCTCGTACTCCTCCTCCTACTCCTCCTCGTCCTCCTCCTCATACTACTCCTTGTCCTCCATGTACTCCTCCATGTACTCCTCCATGTACTCCTCCATGTACTCCTCGTACTCCTCCTCGTACTCCTTGTACTCCTCCTCATACTCCTCCTCATACTCCTCCTCGTACTCCTCCTCGTACTCCTCCTCATACTACTCCTTGTCCTCCATGTACTCCTCCATGTACTCCTCCATGTACTCCTCCTTGTACTCCTCCTTGTACTCCTCCTCATACTCCTCGTACTCCTCCTCGTACTCCCTGTACTCCTCCTCATACTCCTCCTCATACTCCTCCTCATACTCCTCCTCGTACTCCTCCTCATACTCCTCCTCGTACTCCTCTTCGTACTCCTCATACTCCTTGTACTCCTCCTCGTACTCCTCCTCGTACTCCTCCTCGTACTCCTCCTCATACTCCTCCTCACACTCCTCCTCGTACTCCTCATACTCCTCCTCACACTCCTCCTCGTACTCCTCCTCCTACTCCTCCTCGTCCTCCTCCGTGCACTCCTCCTTGTACTCCTATTTGTACTCCCCCTCATACTCCTACATGTACTCCTTCTCGTACTCCTCCTCGTACTCCTCATCATGCTCCTCCTTGTCCTCCTCGTACTCCTTCTTGTACTCTTCCTCGTACTCCTCCTTGTCCTCTGTGTACTCCTCCTTGTACTCCTTCTTGTACTCCTCCTCGTACTCCTCCTCATACTACTCCTTGTCCTCCATGTACTCCTCCATGTACTCCTCCATGTACTCCTCCATGTAATCCTCCTTGTACTCCTCCTCATACTCCTCGTACTCCTCCTCGTACTCCTTGTACTCCTGCTCGTACTCCTCCTCATACTCCTCCTCGTACTCCTCCTCGTACTCCTCCTCGTACTCCTCCTCGTACTCCTCCTCATACTACTCCTTGTCCTCCATGTACTCCTCCATGTACTCCTCCATGTACTCCTCCATGTACTCCTCCTTGTACTCCTCCTCATACTCCTCGTACTCCTCCTCGTACTCCTTGTACTCCTCCTGGTACTCCTCCTCATACTCCTCCTCGTACTCTTCCTCGTACTCCTCCTCGTACTCCTCCTCATACTACTCCTTGTCCTCCATGTACTCCTCCATGTACTCCTCCTTGTACTCCTCCTTGTACTCCTCCTTGTACTCCTCCTCATACTCCTCGTACTCCTCCTCGTACTCCTTGTACTCCTCCTCGTACTCCTACTCATACTCCTCCTCATACTCCTCCTTGTACTCCTCCTCATACTCCTCCTCGTACTCCTCTTCGTACTCCTCATACTCCTTGTACTCCTCCTCGTACTCCTCCTCGTACTCCTCCTCATACTCCTCCTCACACTCCTCCTCGTACTCCTCCTCATACTCCTCCTCACACTCCTCCTCGTACTCCTCCTCCTACTCCTCCTCGTCCTCCTCCGTGTACTCCTCCTTGTACTCCTATTTGTACTCCCCCTCATACTCCTACATGTACTCCTTCTCGTACTCCTCCTCGTACTCCTCATCATACTCCTCCTTGTCCTCCTCGTACTCCTTCTTGTACTCCTCCTCGTACTCCTCCTTGTCCTCTGTGTACTCCTCCTTGTACTCCTTCTTGTACTCCTTCTTGTACTCCTCCTTGTATTATATTATGTTTCACCTGCTCAGTTGTGAATTAAGCATCATATAAACAAATATACACAATACTGTATAAGCGTCTTTGAACAAGAAAGACATTTCTTGCTAGCCTTTACTAATGCAACAACCTTTAATTGAACCATGGTAAAAATAGCTTGGATGGGAGTTTAATGAAAACTATCTGAAAAATAATGTATTATTTCTACATTGTTTTCAGCTACTGGATGTCACAACCCATTAACACCAAAAGATGCTCACTACAAAAGACAAGGATCAAAAGCAACAGTAATATGTGACCATGCTAAAGTGACCTATGACCTCACATGCAAAAACAATGAATGGGAAGGTGAAGAAATAGCTTGTGAACAAGGTAAACTTCACCTATCCTATGCATTTTGCCGAGATACATTTCTATTGTGTTTTTTTTAAGTTAATTTGTATTAAAAGTGTAAGCATACATTTTGAAAAAGAAACATTTGATTTTTGTCATTAGGTTTATGGACTTATCTATATAATATTAATCTGCAGTTGAAATTAATAATATAGCATGTTAATAGATATCGGGGTGTTATATAGATGTAGAGGTAGACATATTATATTTTTCAGCCACAGTTGGTGTAACAATCCTTCACAGATATTGTTATTAATCAAATCAGCAACAAATTTAACTTTAAGCATACAAGTCCGTTAGATAATGTGCTGTTCTCAGTCACATATAGTATTGGCAGCCTTAAGGTAATTAAATTACGTGTGCATCTTGCATTATGTAATCATGGCATGCACAACTACTTATCTGATTCTGATTCATAATGACATTTTCTCTGGTGTTTTAGGATGGTCACTATCAAGCGTCATGGGAACTGATACTTCATACCAATATGGTAAGTTAGAAATAGACCTAAATTTACACTCAAGCAAATTTCCTTCCAGTTTTGCTCACTTTAATAAATGTGATATTTTAAAATTTGATTGAAGGTATAAATTTCCATCAAAAACTATAAAATGTCATGTATATATAAAAGTATATTAATTACTATGTGGTAATCAATTAAATCAAGTAACATACTTACTCTTGAAGTTACTCATAGGTTTAGAAAGAGAACTGATTGTCAATACTACTGAGAATTATTAAAATAAATTTTCAATAGAAATTTCCACACCATTCTTCATAAATACTAAATGTGTATTTACTGATCATGGATAGTAATCCAATATTTTGCAAAATTTCAGGTGTTTTACTGATAGTTGTCATTGGAATAGCACTTGGTGTCCTTATAGGAGGCTTTTTATTGTATCTTGCAATAAATGCTTTCAAAAGGTAAGATATAACATTACTTTACAAATTTAAGGGTCCACTTGGAGGTGTATTAACTGGTGAATATGGTAATAAAATGATTAAATAATATGTTTGCAGATACCATGGTCTCCTACCAGCACAGCAAATTCAGAACCCTTCATATGAAAAACCTTTCTACAACCCAAACAATAAACTGGCCTATGATGACAGAACCATCCAACGATCTTCCATGATCTATGGAACCAATCGTCGTTCCTACCCAAACCGCCAGATGCCGCCACCTGTGCCCCCTCCACATGTAGACAATGCACAGATGCGCCCTCCATCAGAAATATCAGAAGTTAGCAGACAGTCACACATCTATGAAACTCCTTTGTTTAATTCTCTATAACATTTATGAACGATGAGCATTCAGAATAAATCATGAAGTTAACAGTCAATCCCATATTTGTGAATATTTATAACTGTGAGTAAGGAACTTTATTACATCTATAGTACTATATTGCAAATAAGATACTGGCATAGTTAGAAGCTAAATTCTTTGCAAGCCTTTACTTGTGAACTAAATATTATGTTTTCAGAAACTATACAACTTAGCTATAAAATTATATCCGTATAAATGACAAAGTATTTCTTAACTTGTATCAGAACCAGAATGTTGTCTACATTTCATGCACCTATGCCATATGGTGCATGAAGTAATGTATCAACTATGATTGAAGTTTGTAGTGGGACCACTTTATTATGAGAATTATTCATTTATATTTTTCACTCATTGTGCAGTGAGACACAAGACAAAATTCTCTATCTATAGTACATGATGTGTCTTGTAAATTGGGGCTCTGTACATCTACAAATTAGAAATCCAAAATGTATATCTCACTTTACCGATCGTCCTTTTTGAATGAATTTATCAACTGGTGTTGTTATGTCTCGGAAAGAATAAATGTTGTATAATAATATCATTAAATATAACGATATTATTATCCCTGTAATAATTATGTGGAATGGAAGTCTTTTTTTTTTGCCCTTAGTTGACTGCTGACATCATGCATTTCAAGGCATGTGATTGGACACTAATCGTTTCTGATTTAAAGAACTGAACATGACAAAAACATAGTTTGACAAATCATTTGCTTTCTTTGGTTGTTTTTTGTTTGTTTATAGTTCATCAGTATCATGTAGGAATCAGACACAGCAAATTTGGCAGTTTTCAGGAGATTCAATCAAAGTTTTGAAAATCAATCCTCTGTGGTTTAATGTTCAGCTACAGAATATGGACAAAATGTATACAAAAAAAGTCCTCACTAGATGTGGAAGAAGACTAAGATCCGTTTCATTCACATTTTAGATAAAAAGAAGTAATTTTGAGTTCATCTATCATTTCATTGATTTTTCAGAAATGTTTATATACAGAAATACTTAGCTAAACCAACGCTTAAAAAGGGGGCACAGCTTTAATGATATTGTGCTTTGACTGAGTATGCCTTTGCACCTGGTGGATCAGCATGAGCGCAAGACTAGGACAAAGCACTTTGGAATGAGTGTCCTGTTGAGACATTCTGTGGAAGAATAGGACTAAATTAAGCCGTTAAACTGCTGGAAAACGGACTGGATCATAACAAAAGACTAAGCTATAATGAATGAAATATTTCTTAAAATTTCTGAAAACATCCCATAGGTTGTTTTAGTTCACAAAACTTCAAATTCAAGGGTTGAATGCATTGCCTAAGTTGAATAAGATCCTTGAAATTCCGATTCAACAATAATGCAAAATTGCATGATGCAGACGAAAATATCCTATAATATTTGTTTTAATTATGTAGTACTCTTTGATCTGTTTAGCAAGTTTCATTAAACTTGGAATCTGTGAAAGCAAAATAGGGATTAAAAAAGGGTTAACAGACTAGACCTTAAATGATGTCATGTTCTGACTCTGCAATTTTCCAATTCTAATTCTTTGTAAATATTACTTGGATAATAATATAACTTATTAAGTGACATGACATGATAATAGCATCAAAACAGGTTTCCAATGAGGTATGGTTATGGTAAATATCTTTGACAATGGCAAAAGTGCATGAGTCCTGCATACCTGAAGCAGGATAAGATGAAGTGCGTGCTGTTGCCCAAATTGTAATCAGCATTACCATTGTTTACAGTATTATTACTTCAGTTTGAATCATAATGTACTAAACACGACCCAAGGTTCATGTATTTTCAATAAAGAATTCCATCAGTGTAAATACATGCACTTCTCTGTATGCCATTCTTTGTTTTGATGGTGCTTGCAGCTGCTGACATTA
Organism: Alitta virens; assembly: GCA_932294295.1. Taxonomy (NCBI): domain Eukaryota; kingdom Metazoa; phylum Annelida; class Polychaeta; order Phyllodocida; family Nereididae; genus Alitta; species Alitta virens. The sequence goes on along the minus strand of OW028585.1, from coordinate 12,115,251 downwards.
TTGATTTTTATGAGGCAAGTGGCTGGCTCTCAATCCTGCATAAATAATGAGTTCTGCTTGAATATATAATGAGCTTGGCCAGCAACACTGAGTCATGCAATGCACAATAGCAGCAGCTGCAGAATCACACTGGAAAATATCAGTTCTTGGATATTCCACTTTCCATGAGCCTCTTCTGGGACTATGTCATTAACAAGCATAAAAGAATGCAAGGACATATAGGATTATATAATATGTATACCATTTTAAGAGATTTCAGTATTATTTTAAGTGTTTGTGCACATGTTTCATCTACAAGTGACAGCAACCTCAAAGTATCAAAAGGTAATGACAATTTCTTTCCATGAATAATGTTACAATCATTTTGTTTTCTGTGAATAACAATATTGCTGGTCGTTATTGGTGTTACTTAGGTTTTGAAACCTTTTATTCATACCTATTTTTATTTGAACACTCCATTGAAAGAAGACTCTAAATTAAATTTACATTGAAATTGACTTATAATTAAAATCTCAACAGCTGTATACCTAAATTCTCTTAACCAATGAGAGTATAGTTGAAAAGGACTTTGAATATTAACTCAAACTGAATTCTTGCATTTTAGTTTACATTTGGTTTTCTTCTGATAGGTTCAGCAGACTACTGTCTTTTGGACACATTTGAACCTCATTGCTCAGAGAACCAAGTTGTCACAATAGACTCTGCAATTTATGGCAGGACAAAGAACAGCAGATGCATACATCATGGATCTGGGCAAGTAGGGTGTTTTGTTGATGTCAAGAATCTAATAGAAACACTATGTTCTGGAAGGAAAACCTGCAAGGTACCTGCATCTAATATCAATTTGCTTAGCACCAGACCATGTGGGGATATGCAAGCCTTTCTTACGGTGTCTTATAGCTGCTTAAAAGGTATGTGAAATTCTTTAACAATGTTGTCATGTATCTAAATTTAACAAATAACTGATATAGCATTTGAAAAGAATCTGGCAGAACAATAATAAGAAATTTAACAATGGCATTAACTGCAATTGGAGAATGAAATTTAAACATGCTAAGTATTCACATACAATTACAATTTACCAATGATCAGGTACTAACAAGAAATTATATGAACAATATTCATGTCTTTCCTGTTTTTACCTCACAGTTCACATGGACAAACAAAACAAATGCAAAAGATCATCAAAACTTCAGATAATTTCGGACAGCGGATTTATATCGTCTGACCTTGCATCAAATGCAGGACCTGGATCAAGATCATGTCCATGGAAACTACAATCAAAATCAGGCAAAAACTTAAATATCACAATTCAAACATTTTCATCCAATGATATTCAAGTTAACGGATTGAGCAATCCACCAGTCTGCTTTGAAGCAGTGGTTATCAAAGAAAGGCATCTTGAGAAAAAGACGTTAATTTGTCCCAGTGATCCAAAAATTAAGCAAGTGGCAATAACTGAAGGGAATGAGGTGGAAATAATGTTTCCAGCACTGTCAAATGATGAATCAAGGGCTTTTATTGTTCAATTCAAAGGTATGAGCATTTCCAGATAACTGTTTATATGTAAACATGCTATAAATGACAAATTTAAAAACATTGAACACTTTTTAGTCCTAACTTAAATTTTTTTTCTTAACAAAGCCACTGGCTGTGCTAACCCAACAATACCCCAGGGGGCGCATTTCAACAGAAAAGGCCACCTGGTGGAAGTCAAGTGTAACAAAACCAGGGGTGCATGGAGACTGACATGCAAGGACAATGAATGGCAGGGTGAACAAGGAGAATGTACTGAAGGTAAAATATCAATCAGCTTTCTGTACCGATTGATGAATAATTCTTATGGAAAAATAAGTTGACATCTTTCTTCTTCTTCTTTTATTTTAACAGGATGGATGCTTTCAAGTGTTCTGGGAGCGGAAGAAAGTTATCCACTTGGTAGGAAACCATATTCCTTTGACACCTCTTATTTTCAGAAATGATAAATTTAAGATTTTTTTTATTGGAGTTCATTTGTAAGCTGCTTGTACATTCAATACTTGCTTTTTAATACAGGGATGCTTGTTATAGTCATTACTGGCATAGCTCTTGGTGTACTGATTGGAGGATTTTTGCTTTACTTAGCAATAAATGCATTTAAAAGGTAACTTTATTAAACACATTTCAACCATAACTACCTCCTTCATAATTCTTCGATAGAAAGTTTATCTTTAGTAAAAGAAGCTCATTCCATTAATTTTTTCAGGTATCATGGACTGCTGCCTGCCCAACAAATCCAGAACCCTTCATATGAAAAACCTTTCTACAACCCAAACAATAAACTGGCCTATGATGACAGAACCATCCAACGATCTTCCATGATTTATGGAACTAATCGTCGTTCCTACCCAAACCGCCAGATGCCGCCACCTGTGCCCCCTCCACATGTAGACACTGCACAGATGCGCCCTCCATCAGAAATATCAGAAGTTAACAGGCAGTCACACATTTATGAGACTCCTTTGTTTAATTCATTGTAACACTGTATGAACAAATAGCATTCAGAATTAACCGTGACCAAGTTAACAGCCAAATTCCATATTTGTGGATATTTTAAAATTTCAAGTGATTCATTGTAACTGTTTGTATACCTTATTATGCATGGAGGCCTATATTGAAAATAAGATAGCATACTTACAGGCATGGTCTTTACTGGTGAACTAAATTTTCTGTTTTCAGTAACTATACACTGCAGATATAAAATTATATCTGTATGAACAAAAAGTATTCCATTACTTGTATTAAAACAAGAATGTTGTCATGAACTTATCTACATGTATACACTTTTGCTAAGCACACTTTACTAGACCCAATGTCCTGTTTGTGAGGTAATGATTGATTTCCCTGTTAATAATAATTACAGTGGGGTACAAAAATAACAGAGGAGGAAACTTTCAAAATCTCAATTGATTTTGTTGCTGCATAAGTTATGCATTATAAAAGAAATGCAAAAGCTAATGAAAAGGAAAAAAACAAAATCAACAACATGTAATTAGTAAAAGAGACAACAGGCATAAAATGGATGCAGTTAAATATCTTTGGAAATGTTGCATTCCTATAGTAGGATGATTATATGAACTAAAGCATTTGCTATTGCCCACATTAGATTGAGCAAATTACTATTGTTAGCAATATAACTACATCAATTTTTAAGTTATATGTACTATATTTGATCCAAAGTATATGTATTTCCAATAAAAATTATTCCTCAGTTTAAATACATGAACTTCTCTGTAAGCTATTCTTTGTTTTGATGGAGCTTCATGCAGCTGCTGACATTATTGATTTTCATGAGGCAAGTGGCTGGCTCTTAATCCAGCATAAATAATGAGTTCTGCTTGAATATATAATGAGCTTGGCCAGCAGCACTGAGTCATGCAATGCACAATAGCAGCAGCTGCAGAATCACACTGGAAAATATCAGTTCTTGGACTTAAACCTTTTTATAAGCTGTCTTGAGGCTATTTCATTAGCATGCAGAAAGCTATGTCAGGACATATAGGACTACATAATATTTATACAACGTTACGAGATTTCAGTATTATTTTAAGTGTTTGTGCATATGTTTCATCTACGAGTGATAGCAACCTCAAAGAATCAAAAGGTAATATCACTGATATATTCTGAAATTTACTGTCATGAAGCAAAATTTATGAAATTTCTTTATGATTTGGCTGACATAAGTGAAAAAAAAATATATCCATGCATATTAGTTTAGCCATATAACATTGTTTATTCCTGGTAGTATATAATTGATATTTAAGCATTTTTTTAAAACACATTTTCCATTTCATAAATTATTATTTAACCACTCACAGAAGCTGAGTCACACCAAAATATATTTGAATCTAGTATCTAGTTAATGGTACAAACATTAATAGTTATCTTTTGTATTCTCATTTGGCTCTGCAGAATATTTGACAAATTAGGCTTGACATCAATAATTGGTATCTTGTAGGTTCAGCAGACTACTGCCTTTTGGACACATTTGAACCTCATTGCTCAGAGAACCAAGTTGTCATAATAGACTCTGCAATTTATGGCAGGACAAAGAACAGCAGATGCATACAACATGGAGCTGGGCAGGTGGGGTGTTTTGTTGATGTTAAGAATGTGATGGAAGCTCTGTGTTCTGGAAAGGAAAACTGTAAGGTTCCAGTAGCTCACAGAAGTCTATTGTCAACACGGCCATGCGGTGACTTGGCGGCTTCTCTTACTGTGTCCTACACCTGTTTAAAAGGTAACTGACCTAAATTGTAAATGTACTTTAACATTCGGTAATCAAACAAAACAATTCAGAAAGTAATAAGGACTTATATGCCATTAAACTGAGATTTGTTATAATTTTTTTAACGTTACATAAAAATTATATTTCAGTTCAGACTGACCAACAAAATGACTGTAAGAGGTCTTTAAAATCAAAGGTAATTTCTGATGAGGGTTATTTTTCATCTGACCTTGCATCAAATGGAGGCCCAGGGTCAAGATCATGTCCATGGAAACTACATTCAAAATCAGGCAAACAGTTCAATATCACTATTCAAAAATTTTTAACCAATGATATCCAAGATACAGGAATAAACAATCCACCTGTCTGTTTTGAAGCGGTGATCATCAAAGAACAACTTATGGAGAAAAAGACTTTAATTTGTCCAAGTGATCCAAAAATTAAGCAAGTCTCCATTACTGAAGGGAATGAAGTGGAAGTAATGTTTCCAACACAGTCAGATGATGAATCAAGGGCTTTTATTATCCAGTTCAAAGGTAATATTCAAGATTTACTGGCGAATAAAATATTAAAGGATAATCGAAACTGCCCATGTTTCATGCTTAACCTTAAATTTTTTTCATAACAAAGCTACTGGCTGTGCCAACCCAACAATACCCCAGGGGGCGTACCTCATCAGAAAAGGCCACCTGGTGGAAGTCAAGTGTAACAAAACCAGGGGTACATGGAGACTCACATGCAAGAACAATGAATGGCTGGGTGAACAAGGAGAATGTACTGAGGGTAAAATATTAATTAGCTCACTATAAAATTAAGAATTATGCATAATTCTTATAGAAACAATAAATTCTTGTCTTTTTTTAATAACAGGATGGATGCTATCAAGTGTCCTGGGAGCAGAAGAAAGCTATCCACTTGGTAGGAAAAACTTACTCCTTCGAACATCACATTTTAATTGTCTCCAGCGATGGATGTACAATTAACCTAATTTTGACTTCATATTACAAATACATGCCATATTGCCATAAATGTTTGCCCCTGTTTTATATGAGGGTCCCTTAAATAATTGTGACTATGATGATAACTAATTCTTGAGTTCATTTATAATTTCCTTATACATTTCATACTTGCCTGTTTATTCCAGGAATGCTTGTTATAGTCATTACTGGTATAGCTCTTGGTGTACTCATTGGAGGATTTTTGCTTTACTTAGCAATAAATGCATTTAAAAGGTAAGACTTATTCAACCATAACTGCCTCCTTTATAATTCTTTCATAGAAAGTTTGCCTTTAACAAAAGAAACTCATTGCTTATTTTTCAGGTATCATGGACTACTGCCTGCCCAACAAATTCAGAATCCTTCATATGAAAAACCCTTCTACAACCCAAACAATAAACTGGCCTATGATGACAGAACCATCCAGCGATCTTCCATGATTTATGGAACCAATCGTCGTTCCTACCCAAACCGCCAGATGCCGCCACCTGTGCCCCCTCCACATGCAGACACTGCACAGATGCGCCCTCCATCAGAAATATCAGAAGTTAGCAGACAGTCACATATTTATGAGACTCCTTTGTTTAATTCACTGTGAAGTATATCTGATATGTTTCCATTGCTAAATATTTGCATGAGAAGGTCATATACATGGTAACAATATCTAATATCACACAATGATTATCACCTTTTTATTATTATAATAAAAACAGTAACTTTAAAGTACACATACTGGATGCTCTTTTGTAGCACAGCTTTGAATGATTATAACTTGCCTGATAGTTATCAAAATTACAATTTTTTCTTTTATCCAGCATATTAAAACTTGGAAATAAATTATAGAAAAAAGAGTTATGGTCTTATGAAAAGTTTCAGGATAATACTGCTATCACTGTGCTATTTATATACTATGATTATCCATCTTTCAAATGAATCATAACTGATATAATGATAAATTCTTTGAGATACTTCTCTGCAATCAAGTAACAGATCAAATATTAAAAGTCACCTCCATTTGTTATCTGAATGTGTCCCTAATAAAATTTCATTAAATACTAGAAATCCACATTCGAAAGTGTTTTGTATTACTGTATTGGCAATGCTTTGTTTTGAGCAATTGTTCAGAGTGCTCAGTGCTGCTGTTGATGTTATTGGTTTTTGTGAGGCAAGTGGCTGGCTCTCAATCCAGCATAGATAATGAGCTCTGCTTGAATATATAATGAGCTTGGCCAGCATCACGGAGTCATGAAGCATTCTATTTACCACACAGCAGCAGCAGAAGCAGCTCACAGTATCATTTCAAAGAATTTCCTAGTTAAATGTTTAATGCACAAGGAATTTGGTATAGAATTACTAGAAAATGTATGAATTCACAGGACTAAATAGGCTTAATGATATTGTGGGACATTTTTACATTATTCTGTGTATTTTTGTACATGTTTCCTCTTCAACCACTGAAAGCAGCTTCAAAACACCTCAAGGTGAGAAACCGTTTAAACTACTATTGAAACGCATACATGTAGCCTATAATTTGCAACTTATTTTATATTATGTGTCGAAGCTTATGTTATGAATAAGGCCTATGAAAAATGATCTTGTGAAATGGATGAGTGCACTGCTGTTATCATCAATTAATAATTGAATAATATGAGTTTTATGGTTAAAAAATGTTATTCAGATGAGCATTTTAAAGATTTAAGAGAGCATGCTGAATGATTAAGCTTCGATCTCTTTGATTGAAAAGATACGATGAAAATTATACTAAAAACACTTTTCAAACTTCAATGGTATTATATGATTCACTCTTTATTTTAACCTGCTATTATGGAACTTTAATACGAGGTTTTACAATTTTTAAGTGTACAATACCAAGCAATTACAACACAACCACGCCATTTAGAATATCAGAAAATGGAATAGCATGACCAAGATTTTTATTTTTATTTTTTCAGGTTCTGCAGATTACTGTCTTTTGGAAACATTTGAACCTTATTGTGATAAAGACCAAGTAATTGTGATAGATTCTGCAATATATGGCAGAACAAAAAACAACAGATGTATTCCCCATGGAGCGGGACATACTGGTTGCTTTGTAGATGTAAAAAACATTGTGGAATCATTGTGTTCAGGAAGGCAAAGCTGCAAAGTTGATGTTGTACATAAAAGCCTTTTAGCAACAAGACCTTGTGGAGAAATATCAGCATTCTTGACGGTATCTTACAGCTGTTTAAAAGGTAAATGTTGATGAGCATTTCGATCAAACATTAAGTATATGTGCCTCATCAAATCTCACTTGGGTACGCAATTTGAAAAAAAAAAAAAATTTTTAGACGTGATACCATTTTATTAATTCAATTCAATTCAAGTGATTTATTAAAAAATTGTATTCAATGAATAAAATAGTATCGCCAAAATCTTAAATAAATTGTTTAGCGCCATATCAAATCGTGTTTAAAGAATAAAATAATTGTTACAGTTCAGCATTTAAAATGCAGAAGGATCTGTGCCTTTATGTCAATGCATCATAATTTGCTTGCAGTGATCAGTAGAGCACATCACGAATGTCACAGATCTGCTAAAGCAAAGATAATCTTGGACAACGGTTTCATATCATCCGACCTTGCATCAAATGGAGGCCCAGGGTCTAGGTCATGTCCATGGAAACTACAATCAAAATCTGGCAAACAGTTAAACATCACAATTCAGACATATTTATCCAATGATATCCAAGGCAATGGAATGACCAATCCACCAGTTTGTTTTGAAGCAGTGGTCATCAAAGAAACACATCTTGAGAAAAAGACATTAATTTGTCCCAGTGATCCGAAAATTAAGCAAGTGGCTATTACTGAAGGGAATGAAGTGGAAGTGATGTTTCCAACACTGTCCAGTGATGAATCAAGGGCTATTATTATCCAATTTAAAGGTAAATATAATATTCTGGATTACTGTTCATATTTATACACACTATAAATGGCTAATTTAAAACCATTGCCCACTTTTCATGAGAATATTTACATTTTCTTTATAACAAAGACACAGGCTGTGCCAACCCAACAATACCCCAGGGGGCGCACCTCATCAGAAAAGGCCACCTGGTGGAAGTCAAGTGTAACAAAACCAGGGGTGCATGGAAACTGACATGCAAGAACAATGAATGGCAGGGTGAACAAGGAGAATGTACTGAGGGTAAAATATCAATTAGCTTTCACAATAAAATTAAGAATCATGCATAATTCTTATGAAACAATAAATTCATGTTTTTTTTTAAGGATGGATGCTATCAAGTGTTCTCGGAGCAGAAGAAAGCTATCCACTTGGTAGGAAAACTTACTCTTTTGAATGTCACATTATAATTGTCTCCAGCGATGGATGTAAAATTAACTTAATTTCGACTTCATATTATAAATACATGCCATATTGCCATAAATGTTTGCCCGTTTTATATGAGATTCCCTTAAATAATAGTGACTTAGATGATAGCGAATTATTGAGTTCATTTATAATTTGCTTATACATTCAATACTTGCCTGTTTATTACAGGAATGCTTGTAATAGTCATTACTGGCATAGCTCTTGGTGTACTCATTGGAGGATTTTTGCTTTATTTAGCAATAAATGCATTTAAAAGGTAAGACTTATTCAACCATAACTACCTCCTTCATAATTCTTTGATAGAAAGTTTACCTTAAGACAAGAAACTCATTACCTTTTTTTTCAGGTATCATGGACTGCTGCCTGCCCAACAAATCCAGAACCCTTCATATGAAAAACCTTTCTACAACCCAAACAATAAACTGGCCTATGATGACAGAACCATCCAACGATCTTCCATGATTTATGGAACTAATCGTCGTTCCTACCCAAACCGCCAGATGCCGCCACCTGTGCCCCCTCCACATGTAGACACTGCACAGATGCGCCCTCCATCAGAAATATCAGAAGTTAGCAGACAGTCCCACATCTATGAAACTCCTTTGTTTAATTCATTGTAATGTATTTGCAAAAGCACATATCTATGTTTTATGTACTCATCATGTGTTAGACAAATGAACAGCATACAATGCAATATTTAAAAAAGACAAAAAGTGGAAGAATTTACTGATTCTAAACACTTTTGTTCAATATAAAAATCAATGAATCAGTCATGTATCATCCTTTGCATTACACAATGAAAAGGTTAATGAGCTTACCCAATGAAAAATAAGATGCTGATGTTCATATTTCTCTTAATTGTTTGTTAGACATGGAAAATGTAACTCCTTAGGTACTTAAAGAACAATGATGCTTGTCTATATCTTTCACTAGTTTTATATAAATTCTGTACATGTCTTATGATTCTAATACATTAAAGTAAAATAAAGTCCATAATGTTCAAATGCTTCTAATTTTGAATCTTTCTATGTGGGCTCCATGCTGCAGCCGTAGGTATTGATTTTTGTGAGGCCTGTGGCTGGCTCCCAATCCAGCATAGATAATGAGCACTGCTTGAATATATAATGAGCTCGGCCGGGATTGAGTCATGCTGTTGGGGGGCTGCAGCAGCTCAGCTGATACATTGAGCTTTTGGATGGGGCAGTTGTGGACAATGGTAAAATTCTGATGATTCCAAATCAACATTGCGTAGAAATCATTTATAAAAACTGCATTCTAATACAAGAAGCATGGATTTTACAGATATTTCAGTTGTTTTTATTGTAAGCCTGATTCAACAATTCTGTAATGGACTGTCAGAACAATATATTCGATCTAAAGGTGAGTCATATTTTATGCTGTCCTACTGTAATGTCAAACTCCTTTCCTTCTGATTTCGTCTGTTTTTGTTTTTAGCATTAAATAAAATAAAGGAGGCAATAATATGAATGAAATACCTACTAGTAGTAATTAATTTTGATGTAATTATGTGTCTGTAATTGCCTTGCTTTCAAAGAAGACTTGAATCTCTTTTTCTGACAATGGTCAGAATACAGTCATAACTAAAACTATTCTGAAATTATGACATCTCACATGTTGCATAAACTTGAAGTATAGTGAAACTGCTAAGTACTGTCGATCATCATTCCAAACAAATTGTAACCAGAATTAGTAGTCTTCATTGATTCTTTGTTATTGTCATTGTATCATTGCTATTAAACCATTGATGTCAATTGCAACTAAGTTTCTTTTAGACATTTACACTTATAAAAATATTCTGAAAATAATTGAATTGATGAATCTTGGTTTGATTTTATCTTACTATTTTACTAAAATCATGCAATCTTTATATGCAGGGTCAGCTGACTATTGCTTATTAGACACATTCCAAACAAACTGCAACCAGAATGAAATAATCCTTATTGATTCTGCTACATATGGAAGAATGAGAACAAACAAATGTATGAAACAAAGCGTGAGCCATGTCGGATGCTTTGCGGACGTTAAGAAAGCTATGTCATCCTTATGCGCCGGCCGCCCTAGTTGCTCAGTTCCTGTAGTGCATAGACAACTACTAGCTACAAGACCATGTCCTGGTGATGTGTCATCTTACTTAACTGTATCGTACAGTTGTGTAAAAGGTATGTGAACTTTTTTTTCTATGAACTGAACGATATTGGTGAGCTGGTTCTTCCAAGTGCAGAACATCTATTTGGAAACTGGGCCCACGTATCCAACTACATGTTTCACCTTTGCATAAACATAGAATGCATAATTGTAATCAAAATATATCTTGTGCAAAAGAGTGAAAGTATAATTTAATGAATGAAGATTTTAACTTCTCTATTTTTTCAGGTGTTTGGCCGTAGCAATAAAAAAAATGCAATCTTCATCATTTCATAAACCGAAACGATAGAATAAATTCAACCCAGATTAAAGATAATTGTCATTATTTTCTGACTGTAATATATGGAAAATATTAATTCCAGTCGCTAACAAGGCATTGGACAGCCAGTGCCATTCAGGAGGGTTAACCATCCAATCAGAGGAAGGATACATCTCATCATCCTTAGCTTCAGAGGCAGGAAATGGCAAAATCCTATGCCCCTTGAAATTTAAACCATCTTCAGGAAAACGACTGAACATCACCTTGCATTCATTTCACTTTGACAACAACGAAGACTCAAGATTAAATCCCCCTGTTTGTGTGGAGGTTCTGAACATCAAAGAAAAGCACCAAACGAGGAATATCCTAATATGTCCAAGTGATCCTCCTGTTAAGCAGATATATCAGTCAGATTCAAATACAACAGAGATAACCTTCCCAACCAAATTGGAAAGAGAAGATGATAGAGTGTACTTGGTTCATTTTAAAGGTAAGGTTCTATTCTATATATTTGAAAGGTTCTATTCTATTATATTTGGTTCATTTCAAAGTTAATGTTCAATTCTATTATTTCTATTCTATTTGGTTCATTCCAAAGGTAATGTTCTATTCTATTCTATTCTATTCTATTCTATTCTATTCTATTCTATTCTATTCTATTCTATTCTATTCTATTCTAATGCAATACAAAGTCAAAAAGTTGGACCCGCTTATGAAAAAAAATATTCTTCAAAATTTGTATACTTTCTTTCATGATGTAAAAGACGGCCTACAATGTAGATGTAGTTAGTTACAGGGAAGTGCTCTTTTTCACAGAGGAAATACATAAAATTAAATATAGTGACCTTATGATACAGTAATTCAGCTAAGGCCCGAATTCCAAATGTACATTTCTTCTTCAGCTTTCGGATGCGCCAATCCAGAAATCCCAAAGAATGCAGCATTCAAACGCAGAGGAAATGAAGTCACAGTAGCTTGCAAAAATACACAACTTTCATGGAAGTTAACCTGCAAAGGGGAAGAATGGCTTGGTAACTCAGAAGACTGCAATACTGGTATGAAATGACTCCTTCATGCTTATTTACGGACATGCAAAGGCTGGAGTAACAGACTGTACCAGCCCTAACGACAGATGATTTTTCGCAATTAAACTTATTCTTACTTGTATTCAATTGATTGATGATTTATTAAATGACTGACAATATTTTCAGCCTGGGCACTATCGAGTGTTATCAGTGACAAGAATGGCCTTCCAATGGGTAAACCTTTCACACTCCATTTCTTTCAAAAGGCAACCACTCAATTTTTTTGTTAAGACTAAAAGAGTGTTAAAGATGATCATGATCTTAATTTTCTTTCTCCAAACAGGTATGTTGTTAATAATTGTATCCGGAATAGCCCTAGGCGTCCTAATTGGAGGATTTTTCTTGTACCTTGCAATTAATGCATTTAAAAGGTAAGACCTATTGTTTACTGGTAATGATCATAAATAGTAGTGTGTTTATTGGTCGATAAGGTAAAATTTTGACGTGTGATACACAACCCAAAGTGACACAAGGATTAATAGGTAATATAATTAGTTGATAATTAACAGATTACATTGACTATAATGGAAATTAACAATGGCAAAATGGAGTTTTGTCAAGTTCTGGTTTGGGCAATCCTTGGAACTTAGCAGCAATTAATATCCATTATCACGGTGTGCTGTCACCTAACAGCCCAGCGACCTAATATGGACATTCTTTGCTAGTTTACCTCGTTATACAAAATGATTGGTTAAACTATGTAGCCAGTTGGCTGATTATAGACATAAGAAATCTTCTCTTAGAAATACAAGAGAAATTGATTCGTATTGTTTTAGTTTTAATGTAATTGTTCTGAATAGCCTGCTTGTCAGAACAAAACTTATGTAAACTCAGCACATGAACATCTAATTATTATTTTATTTCATTGTTGGACCTTTAATACCATAAGCCAGCCTGTAAGAGGAATTAATTCATTACGTTAGATGAGTAAACGAGCAAAACATGTACATAATAAGGTCCCTGCCGGCTAAACTGTTCTAAATATTCCTGAATTCGCTTCGTCCACTTCACAGGTATCATGGACTTTTGCCTGGCCAGCAAATCCAGAACCCATCATATGAAAAACCCTTCTACAACCCAAACAATAAACTGGGCTATGATGACAGAACCATCCAACGATCTTCCATGATTTATGGAACCAATCGGCGTTCCTACCCAAACCGCCAGATGCCACCACCTGTGCCCCCTCCACATGTGGACACTGCACAGATGCGCCCTCCATCAGAAATATCAGAAGTTAGCAGGCAGTCACACATCTATGAAACTCCTTTGTTTAACTCATTGTAGTGTTGCCTCAATGGATATGATGATATCTGCTTGTGTAAATGTGATGATTATTAAAGTTTCTCAAGCCATAGCTAAAAAAAATACATATTATATATATATGTGTGTGTGTATAACATGTTAACTTACTTACTGTGGTAAAAATATCTTTCCATTCAGAAAATACTTCACAGACATTATTCATATTATATGTTATTTTACCTACCCAAACTGCCAGATGCCACCACCTGTGCCCCCTCCACATACAGACACTGCACAGATGCCCCCTACATCAAAAATATCAGAAGTTAATAGGCAGTCCCATATCTATGAGACGCCTTTGTTTAATTCATTGTAAAACTGCAATAGTAATAATTACAGAAAATCATTGTATTAAATATTTCTAAAATTAAGGTGCAGTGGAGAAATCTGTATAAATCATGTGTTGTACAGTAAAGTTTTTGCAGCAAAATATAATTTTTCTGGTTATGTAAAGTAACTTAAATGATATGCTAGCACTTTGATATTTGCTGATGAATTAATCTGTATTAATATTTTTAATTTTAATATAAAAAAGACACATACCAGGTAAATGTTTGTAATTTTTAATGAAGTGTAAAGAAATGCTCTTGTGTCATGTATATTCACTGAGTAAAAATTTAGAGAGATTACTTCCACCATTTGTGTGTCTCGATTCAGCATGGCTGTTCAAGATATTTCACGTACACGTAGGTACACAAATGGTATTTGTCCCGTACTTAATTAAAAAATATTACTCAATTATTGTACATTTCATATGCTAATACCTTGTCATTGAAGAATAAACACCCTTGATTCAGTTTAAAATGAATATACTGGACCATCATAGGTATAGACAAATATAATGCAAGAATTTACATGAATTAGGCAGCTGGGTGACTAATTGTTGAGGCATTCACCAATTCAATATTGGCCAGCCCTGCTGGAGGTCCAGGTTTGATCCCTGACCTACGCACACCCAATGAGCTGCATCACAGCGGGATGTCGATCACATGAGATGTTAAAATTGGTGGTCTCTTGTATTCGAGTCTCCGTGTCTATGCTGAGGTAAGTAAAAGACCCTAAACACGGGGTCAATGTTTAACATGGTGTGGACTCTGAGTCATATCACGTCATCATTAAGTCTGCCTCTGGCAGCTGGTCATAAAATCTGGCCAAGCTGCAGACCCTGTAGCATTGAGCAAAGAACATAATATGAACTATTACATTCATTTTCTAGTAAATAAATTCTGCTGCACCTACTACCGAAGACTTTGGCACTAATAATTGAGATAAAACAATGCACACTTAAAGATGGTGCTGGGTCTCAATACAAAACCCATCAGTGCCTCAGATTAATCTAAAGTTCAGGGGGAGGGGCCATTAAGTAGTATTACTCAGACTTTAGATACTATTAGTCAACTTATGCCAAGATTGAAACTATTATAACATGGATCAACACTACAGACATTCATAAATAGCCATAATATATCTTCTGTCAGAACTGCATGTGGATTAACCTAAATCATTATAAACAGGACGTTAAAGAATCACTGTCAGGTAGGTAAAAGGTTTATTTTGATATTGTTGCATTGTTACCACATTACATGTATCCTGTTGTGACTGTGTGTTGAATACATTTCCATAGGTACACAGTTGTTTCTGCAAATTGGGCTGAGTGCATGTATAATGATTGACATTATACAGATCACAAATCTCTATAAAATAGTAAGGTATTTCAAAGGTTAGAAACCTACCATATTTACTGAAAATCGGCACATAATTATATGTATTTCTAGCTTGTATACATGTATACAGTGGAACCTCGCCATTAAGATCACCCATAGTGCTAATTCTACTGGTCTTAATGGCAAAGTGGTCTTAATGGACATAAACTTACATAAACTGCAAACAATGTTAGCTTGTATTTATTGAATTTATATTGACACACATATTGTCATCATACGTATTCATTCTCATCTTCAGTCATTCTCATCTTCATCCATCTACATTCATGCATTCTGGTCTATACAACTTTCAAGTGAATAACTTTTATGTATGGACCAAGACAATATACATGTATTTAATTGTATTTGTCTAAACATGAATAAATTATCAAATTATCAAACAGACAGTAAAATGCAATAATAAGAAAAAAATGTGGTCCACAAGGGTAGGCATTATTCGTGAGGTGGTCCTCATGGTGGGGTGGTCTGATCTAAATATAGAACAGTTGTGCACAGAAAGTTAGAAATGAGTCATGATCACTCATCAATTGACAAAAGGAATTATAAGATTAGGTCAAGTCATTGTTAACTAGAATTGGAGCCATAAATGAATCTAAAAAGAAAAACCTCACTTAGAGTGCCCAGCATATTAGTGGTTACACAGTGAGTTGGGCAAGCACAGAAATTAACTAAATAAAGTGCTCATGTGACGTATATATTGCTCTGTTTTGTTTGAAAACAATGAAGCAACTGTCTAAAAGCTATTTAATTTACTCAACCAGTCAAGAGTTCTGACCAACACAGGGATTATCCAAAAAAGTTGATTACTGTGTTTTATAAACAGTCAAGCTTGGCTGGAGATATTCAATGGTCTTTCATTGCTTAAACCTACTAATAAGAACAACCAATGTGACGTGGCAGAAGCACTATAAAAGACTGAACAACTTTGTATTTTTTGACAGTGTAACCACTTTTCTGCTAGGCACTATAAAGCTATCCCACTATTAGAAATCCCACTATTAGAAATAAAAATTTAACTGCATGATAATGAACCTAATGCATCACATTCTTATTTGCCTCCAAAAGAAAGCAACCTCACTATTCTGACCAAATAAATGGTGTTTTCAGTACTAACAACAAGATAGTGATTAGTTCTTCTTGAATGATATAATTCAACATTTTATTAACTTTTACTGGACGCAATTGCCAGGGGTTCATATGTAAGGTAAAATACAGAATTTTCTCAAATTAATCATTGTATATGATGATACGATTGTGTATTATGATAATACTATTATTTATTAATTATTAAAGACTTACTGGCAACACTTGAAAGGAAAATCTCTCTGCTAAAAGTGATACTTAAGCATTTCCACACTGCTATTCATTTTTACAATAAACGTGATTGATTGTATATATTTTGCAAGTCAGATAATATAATCACGTACATAGTTTCACAGACAACACTCACTGATTTTGATAAGACAGTCGATTTAATAGTATAATATGATGAACCTATCTTTTGTCTTGGAACCACATCTTAATGTCATAAAAGTTATTCTGATAAGAACTGATAGTGTCTCATGTCTAGGCCACTGCTATCAGATATTGTACAATGATTCAATTAAAAAGGGGGCGTGTTGAAAATAACATCATAAAATGAAATAACACAATGCTATTCGTATAGATCCAGAACCACAGGTAGGCATAAGTTTCATATGAATATTAGTGTTTTGAAAATTTTAATATTATTAATGCTGATGTTTATTTATTAATTTTTTTTAATATTAATGCTCACTGATTTTGTACTGCACACTTTTTGTGTGTATTACTGCACACTGAGTTTTTTTTAGTAATACACATTTTTTTTGTTTATGACTTCACACTGATTTTGTTTAAATTATTTCTGCGAAGTGTGCAGTATTAATAAGCAAAACCAGTTTGCTTGTATGCCTACACCGAGGTATTGCAATGGTCTGCACATCTGTCTGTTTGTCCTTGCCCTTGCTGTCTTTCTGTCAACTGCCCTTGCAGACACAATAACTTCAGATCTATTGATGCTAGGCTCATGGAATTGCAAGGAAAATATATTGAATTGGGAAGATCTGGGATGAAGTCAATATGAATCATATTGACCTTTTTTGAGGTTGCAGAGGTCAAACTCCTCCCAGGATCCTATTGCTCTTCTCTCTCCTCTCACCAGTTAAATATGTGGATAACAAAGTTATTCCCTCTGACCAACAATCCGGGTATTGCCGTGAATATTACAAATTTATTTAGGTCCTATAAGACAGTAGCCATGGTTCATACTAAGAAGAATTCAAGAACAAATGCAGCGACATAAAATCCAGACTACTTATAATATAGTCATAGTAAAATTTCTAAAGTGACTGAAAACTTTTGGCCATGGCTGTATGTTTCTCTGCATGGTTCGCTTGATCAGTAACATTTGCCATGACCCTAACTCACCACATCACTATTTCAGAATGTCAGGTCAACAAGTAGCAGCCTGGGTTATGCTAGGGCTTATATCAGCCGGTCTTTTAGCCCTAGCAATTGGAATTTATTACTGGAAGAAGCAACGGTTATATAAACAACATGTAGCTTCGACAAGCAGGATGGGTCATCCAACATTTGAAGCCATGACTAGCTCTGAATTGAACAGGGCTGGGAATGTCAAACATCTCATGCAGGTTAGTAAAAATGACAAAACATGGTTCTTTTCAGCTAAGGTGACTGTTTATGTATTAGTTATATCCCTCATAGTCGGGAGTTAACTAACATTTTTGTTGGCTGTGGCGTCGGTATAGAAGCAAAAAAAATGTTAGTTAACTCCCGACTATGAGGGATATAACTAACTTATACTCCATGAGGCATATTCACTAATTTGTTTGATTGTTTGTTTTGTTTTAATGCCTTTATTATGCATAACAGTTAGAGTATGCGCTCAGGAGGGAGTTAACCAACATTTTCGTTGATTATAATCCGCAACAGAACAATAGAAAAGGTCACATGGTGAAGTATAAAAAAACAATTAACCCAATCTAGATATCTTTCCTGCGGTTCAGAGAGGGATATAACTCCTAAGTATATACAGTCATTTATAATTAGAACAGTTAAACAAAGCAAACAATAAAACAAATCAGTAAATTAGCCAAATGGAGTCAGCATTTTTAGATTAAATCTCCGTCTTCAGGATTTAACCGTCAGCAATTTTTGGCAACTCCCTCCTACTCGGGATATAACTATTACTTATCACTGGTAGATGCAAAAAGGTCTCAGAGTAATTTTTTTCCCATTCCCAACATATCACAAACTCATCAGGCCATAAAAATGTTTTTAATGTGCAGTTAAAAGCACTTATTAACCAGATCATGCACTCTCATAAGCAGGACGCGCTATGCATGCTGGGGAAAGGAGGCGGTTTCGTAAGTGAGCTAATGACGTCACAAACAGAACAATCAACGACTTTTGAGTGACATCACACTGGCATATTAAGACGTCATTAGACATCGATCCTACATTCAGATTGATCAGCTTTTGTTGACGTTGTAAATTTGTGATAATTTTCTTTATTCACACACAATGACACTGAAATCATTTGGAAATGACATTTTAAGTATTTTAACTGTCAAATTGATAAAACTCTGGACTGGAAAGAACTATATCAAAATTAAATTTGTTATCCGCTAGGGGCGTTGAAGTTTGTGGCTACTACTCCTGGAATGCCCAGTTTGCCTGGGAATTCTGGGGGGAGTAGGCACAACATTTACAATTTGAAGTATAGGGCGTGGCTCTTCTTGGTAATCTTCTTTGCTTAAAGTGGTTGCATAGGTTCTCTGTATTTCGGCCAGGTGGCTGCTACAGGATACTGCAATTATATTGGCTGAAAAAATCCCCACCCTTGACTCAGATTGGCTGAAGCAAAGTGCATTCTAGCAGCAGTATTTTTTGCGCATTTTTAATGCATATTTTAAATCTTATCATTTAGTTGCTTTCTGTTATTTCCAATAGGTTAATAATAAAATGTCTAAAATGTCTAGAAAATTATTTTTATGGATCAGTTAGTTATGACATACTATTTCTGAAAAGCAAAATGAGTAGTAAGAGGAGAGGAAAGGCGGATGTCTTGCTGAATTCAGGGCTGCTCAGTGAAAAGACTCGCTTCAGCTAAGCCATCAGGCAACCGATAACTTTAAATGACTAGTCAAATTGAATACTGAATGATGACACCTGGCTTTGCTTAACCATAATTGAGTACAATCGCAATTTTTTTTACAGGCACCAGAGCGCGGTCGGGCAACCTCTACAGGATATGACGCTCCCTATGGATCCAGTCACATGGAGGTCGCAGAATTCCAGCCCCAACAATCAACAACTGTACCCATGCCATTAAAAGTTGATCAACAAATGAGCGCAAGTGCTGATGCTTCCTTATTCGAAAATCCTTACTTCGCTGACAGGGAATTTGAGTTTCCAAAAATTTCTCATCAATCAAGCCGCGATGTGTATGCGGATGATTCGCTTGAAATTGATGATTCTTACATAGATGGCGTGCAGATCAAAGGTATCACTTCGACAGAGTCTAAAGATCATGATGATCCACGGCGTGTGAGACCCTTTATGTCATCATCTTCAGATTTTACGACTTCATCAGAAATGGTCCTCACGGATGATGATAATCTGGATATGTACATGGAAGGGAAATTAGATATTTCCGGAATAACAACAGGAGAATCCAGTGATGATCCCAAGGAAACGTCGTACACAAAACGGAAGATTTCTGCGGGGAGTCTCAAAAACGATGACGAGATGCGCAAGGCACGAAACATGAAACTTCAAATAGGTCACAGTGACCCAGATAATGACCATGATCTGGTCATTGTGACTAAATCTGATCTCGATAATAGCGACAGTCCTAAAGGAAGTAGCGGGGAACTTTCGCCATCTTTCGAAACTATCGAGGCGCCAAGTAGTATGTTGCCGGGGGATGGTAACCCTTTTCTCGACAGCCTAGATTTTCAAGATTTTGTGAACGAAGGAGGCTTTCCGTCACAAAATCTCCAAGCGAGATCACAGAGTCTTGGTGGTGCTGCTATGTTTGGACTTTCTAATCCACTATTTGTTGACACTGGTGCCAGGGCAACACAGGAAGTACATTCCTTATCTACTGCCGGTGCAGGGGCACCAATAAGTGACACAAGTTTAGGAAGTGACATAAGTGTAATAGCCATGGGGAAAGATGATTTTGGAGATTAATGTTTAGCCTTTTTTACACAATTAATTTCTAGATATTTGTTGCACTTTGGTGCTTGTTGCTACAAAATCTTTATCATAGGCTATTTTTAATGGTTGGGACAATATGGAATATGCTGCTGTATATTATTAATAATCAATATATTTAATATCTTTTAATATTCAATATTTAATGATCAAATTTAAGTGTACATATTGTGTTACATTACAAATATGCTATAAATGTGTTAGACTACTAATCTAGCAATATGTAAATCAATAACAATTATAAATTGCATTACATGCTTTTGTAAATATATTAATGTTGTTACTGTGAAATGAATGTATCATTATGAGTATATGAACAACAAGTCTGACAAATGTTTTGTACATACAACTTATTATTTTATATGTAGAATCCTCAAGCATTGAATATTAAAGTGTATAAAATCAAACTGCATATATATTAATCAATTATGTATATTTATATAATTTACTAAATAATTCATGTTCTTATAAAAATAAATGAGGTGTGTCTGTTTATATATTTTTTCAGTTCCTTCGAATATAATTAAATGGAACTCGTGCAATACTGGCAAGTTTGTCTGCATTTCAGTCGAAGTAAGTCTTTGTAATATGTGTGGCGACACCTACCGGATTCTGCCCATAGCTCACAATTGTCCCAAACATCAAAACAATCTGCAAAATAAAACGCAGTTTGGAAAACAACATACAAAAGATATAGTTACAATCATAGATTGTTCACAATAAGTCTGAACGTCAAACCCTTGATCAGGCACCCACAGTGGAGGGTCTGAACGAATTCAGGAGACAAAGAGCAACAATCCTAGTGCAGCAGAAAGGAATTTGACAGTACAGATAAATATATCATAATACAATTATATGTCAAGTCCTTGTATTTGATAATGACGCCACATCGTAGCTGACCATATCTAAAGAAATAATGTTTGCCGCCAAGTTAAATTTAACGGGCGTAGTGATTGACCTACTTCTCTTTGTGTATTCATTGAAATATTTTATAATATATGTTTATGAATGTGAAATAAAATGAATGGATCTTTGTGTATTCATTTTGACCCTTATTTTGCAGCTTCTGAAGGTCTGCATTCAGACAGGGTGGGTGGGTGCATTCTGTAGCCCCTACCCTTTGGGCTAATTAGGACAGGCAGGGACCCCATTCAGTTCACAATATTTTAAACATCATTCATTCTACGGATAATTAAAGTGTAGTATGAAGTTAAACTTACTTGGGTCACAAAGTTTACAAGATACAGGACAATTTTTGGTCATCCACGTTTTTGTATCTTGGCATTCGCTGTTTGCTGCCCAATTTGGACAATTAATGTTTTCATCCTGACATGTAATGACAGTTCCAGGTGGTATAACATCATTTGGAGCGGCTTTTTGCCTTGGTTGGTTTTTGCCAGCTATCTGGGCTGTGCTGCCCTCTTGTGGTTTGGTTCCACCTACTGTGGTGCCATCTGGTGTATTTGGTAAAACTGCATTTTTCTGTTGAAATTTTACAGGGTTGGTATTCTCCACTGATCTAGATTTGGTGTTCTGTTGATATTCCACTTTTACATTTTGGTAACTAACTTGCTGTTGAGAATTTGAAGCCTGTAAATTGACATCTATTCCACCATTCGCTTGTAATTGTCTCGCTACTGCAACATTAGCAGCGACTAAACTTTGGTCAATCAAACAACTTTCGCAAGATTTTTTACAGCTTGTCAGCATGTAGACAGGGTTTTTTTTGCATTCTCCTGTTTTTGCCCATGTATCACAGAAGAAATGATCATCAGTGCAAGTCAATGACAAAGGATTTGGCCTCAATGGTACATTCCGCGACGGTATTGTCTTAGTCACATCATTCTGAATGGCATTTCCACAAACGACATACGGTTGGCCCGGACACCAGCACTGACAGTCTTTACCCAGAAAACCTTCCGCAGGACACTTCTTGTATGGACAGTGGACTAAAATAAATAAAAAATAGCAAAATTTTAAACATAACAATAATGCAAAATGAAGATAGTAATTAAGTCATGGGCAATGTCTAGTAAAGAGAACTATGTGTCAGACCTGTACAATACTACACCCCCATGAGCATAAACACTGTTAATGATAACTTAATTACAAAATACAGACCCTAATGATTTGTTTTATGTAAAGAAACATTCCATGCAATATAATACTAGTCATGTGGTCTTCATAATTTACCAATATGGCTGATGGAATACCTTGCTTACAACTCCCAGTAGAAAGCTATGACTAGACTGGTTTAGTGGTGGTCCAGCTTGATCGAGTTAAAGCGAAAATAACATTAGAAATGCTACTGAATTTGCTCAACCAGCAAAACGTTTTAAAAACAGAGTGATTATCCTAAAATGTTGATTACTGTTTTACAAACACTCATGGTTGACTGGAGGTATTCAATGGCCTTTCATAGCTTGAGGATGGATTGCAACTCAATATGACAGCGGCCAAAATCTATTGCATTCACTTCACTCTATAAAATAAACTTCCCCTTGTATTTAATTTTTCATGCCATTTGTAATAATTATGTAGAAAGGTCTTTTACATTTTTCTTTTTCATCCTTGACATCACTGATTATTCAATTCTGTAAACAGTGATGCTAAGCAGAAGTTGTGACATCACAGTTTACTTTGTATTCAACAAGATAAAAGCCAAAACGATTCTTTCTTTTGCACTTGTTTAGGCCACCTGAAGCACTGTTGCGGATCAGAAACAGCAAACATTAATTGATTTAGTCAAACAAACTGTTAACTGCTTAACGGTTTTGATTAAGTCTTAATGCTTTTACAATGCTGTTTTGTTTGGCTCTGGTTTTGCTTTTTTGTTTCATTAGGAAATGAGGCATGACATTTATGCAAACACAGTAGAGAATGTTGACATCATACTCTTAGAAGCAAGAGGGTGGGTGAGTAATTAGGGCTTTACGTCCTGTATTTCTGTACCTGATGAGCTTATTAGGACAGGTAGGGACCATGGCAATGAGATGAAGGATGAAACTTTAGAAGCAAGAGAAAATTTAAGAGTGATTCTACATAATTATTACAATGATAATGAATAAAGCTATAAGCGCGTCTGAGGTCAGCTTTCAGTCACATCAGGTCTCCTGTAACCAACAGAGTGTGGTAATTGTTGAAGATGCTCCTATTTCAACTCATACAAGTTGGACAGCATTGGAACACGTTTAAGATGCTCCTATTTCAACTCAAACAAGTGGACAGCATTGGAACAAGTTGAAGATGCTCCTATTTCAACTCAAACAAGTGGACAGCATTGGAACAAGTTGAAGATGCTCCTATTTCAACTCAAACAAGTGGACAGCATTGGAACAGGTTGAAGATGCTCCTATTTCAACGTATACAAGTTGGACAGCATTGGAACACTTCATCACATCAAGCAATAACAATGGAACCACTTTCTCCGTAAGTATTATATTTAAGTACCAGACAACGTTTCAACTGACCTGCACATTTGTACATGACATTTGCCAGTTGAATATCCCTGAAGCTCAGTTGCTCTGATTTACCAATCTTCTCTTGATATCTCGGGTCAGTGGTTACTATGGTGGGTCGGCCATTGATGCTGAAGGACTGTAGAAAATATATTCAAATGAGCTCCAGAACAAAAAAGGTGACAAATCTACTCAACAAAGGTGAATATCTCTCTGGCCTAAATATTAGGATCTTTGTTGCATTAGACAACAGTGGTGGAAAGTTTAATTAGAAAAGATTCCGTTGACCTTTGCAAGTACAATAGTATATGCATAGATATACTAGACTTAAATTAGTCTAAGATTATTATTTTTTACACTAAAATTGTGCTCATTTAATGGGTGTTCAGAAACTTTTTTTTCACCACTGTACATTACAGCCACTTTCATAGACTTGGAAAAAAAACCTCCAGAGGACTTCATGGGAATGCAGGACTCCCACTGGCTGAGGGACGGCCTCAACCAATTGGAGTCCTGGATTCAGATGACGTCTTCCGAAGTTCAGTTTCCCAGTCTTTTAAAGTGGCTGTAAATTCATAATTTGTGAACATACGAATTAAGTAATCTTTGAAAGGAGTGTACAGATTTGTTTTTGTTAAAATTAATATATTGTACATGTATTAGTCTTACAATGGAATACAATAGAATGCCACAATACAATACAATTTAAAATACATGTACAATACAGTAAAATACAATACAATATAATGTCATACTCACATACTGTCCATAGTGCATAATACTGGCATAGTCATATGGAGTATTATGGTTGTCTATTATGACACTACTATATCTTTGAAAATTGAAAAGCGTTGAAAAGAAAGCATTTTCCCCATGAACGGATACAAACGAATCTCTGTCAGGTCTGGTGTGTTCATGGTGGAACCCTATCACATGACCCAATTCATGCAAGATGATTGGTTTCTGAAACAGGAAACATCATGACGTCACAAAACAGACATTCCAGATGACATGCTAGATCGGATCGACGTTGATGCTACATCGGCAATGTTGATATGATGTTGTCCCTATGGCAGCCAATATAGAAATTATGGTTCTCCGATGTGCGTGGAACTATCTTGGATTTCCTCAGATAACATACCAGGTCGACCCAATGTTACCTCAACGTTAATCTGACCTTTGCGAGACTTGGTTGATGTCAGACGTTGCACCGATATGGAATGTTACCGGGTTGGACCATCAAAAGGTAATAACTTATTGACAAGATTACTGGCAACTCATAGACTTGGAAACTAAATGCCCCAATAGCGTTCCAAATCAGCCAAGCATCGTGTCCATGTAGGCCACTGTCATTACAACATCATATTAACATCGCCAACATCGCACTGACGTGGAAAAAAAAATTTGGAATGCTAGCTGGAAGTGTTTTATCATGCTTGATTTTGCGCTGTTTCATGTCATTTACGGAAATAATATAACCTGGACTTTTATTTTGAATCCTATTTAAATATTCATAACTTACAAATCTGCATCCAGGTGCCAGAGCCAAAGGTTGGGGTCCACCTGCCATTCCAATGTAAGAGGAACACCTGCAGAAGTAAATAGAAGTTCTCTTAAAAAAAATGAGACCTGTAAGAGATTTGTTTGACATTTTAACAACTAATGTAATGTTGACCTTTAAACATGTACGCCCAATAGTCGGCCAGCAGGATTTTAAGTGAATCACCTGCGCAGCAGACGAAACATCAGGATTCTACCCTAATAGCATTCCAAACCGGGCCAACATCGTTTCTATATCGTTTTGACGTCGCCAACATTGTGCCGACGTCGATACGATTTGGAATGCTATCTGGGTATAACAGCAGACTTCATAGACTTGGAGACAGAAGTCCAGAAGACGTCATATGAATCTGGACTCTTATACGGCTGGCCAGTTCTCGTGTGACCTTGTATGCGGAAGTACTGAAAAAATACATGACGTCACCAATGCACAATATAAGATGGCATCATCAGTAATCGAACTGTGGTGACGTCATTCATTGTCTGAGTACTTCCAGGTACAAGGTCACACGTGAACTGGCCAGCCTTATTGGCTGAGGGATTGCTTTAGTCAATAGTAATTTAGTCTCCAAGTCAATGGAATCTCCTTTAAATCACACCAAATAAGTTCATTGAAAATACTGTCAAATATACAATGCTAGATTAGGCCCTATAATGAGAAGTGTTATGTGAAATGATCAGCAAATATATTTACAGATAACAGCAGATTTCAGACTTGGAAGCTGAATTCCAGAGGACAACATGTGAATTCAGGACTCCTATTGGTTAAAGCAACCCTTTAGCTAATGGAAGTCCTGGATTCACATGAGGTCTTCTGGAGTTGTTTCCAAGTATGAGTTCAGCTTTAAAATCATGGTAGAGTAGTATATAATTATTTTTCTTAAACCTCTTCCAGATTTTCTTACCCAAGTCCATCCTGGAAGACAATAAAATTAAAGTGACCTCTGTGAGGTGTGAATTTCAGGCACGTGTATTTCATCCATTCTTCCATTGCACTTTGTATTTGTTGATGTTCGTACGCATCTGCAAAATAAAATAAAAATTATATATATATATATTATATATATAGAACCTTAGTTATAAGCACCCTTTGGGGTAGGGGCCTAGCTCAGGTGTAGTGTGCTGGGCTTCTGACCACTGGGTCCCGGGTTCATTCCCAGTCAAGCCTATGTTGGATGGCTATTTCATCCTTCGTCTCATTGCCATGGTCCCTACCGTCCTAATTAGCCCATCAGGTGCATAAATACAGGACGTAAAGCCCTAATCCACCAGGACCACCACCAGCTAAGCACCCTTTTAACGTGACAGCCATGTTGGCAATTTTACCTCACTGACCTAATTTTGATTACGACCACATATTATGACATCATTACTTCTCCATTTTACTTGCACTCTGTGACCTCCCTATGGCCGTTGCCTATTGATGGCATCACAATACTATATCTGAGTGCATGGCAAGGCCAATGAGGCAAAAATGAAAAACATGGCTGCTCTGTGAACAGAGTGTATTTGATTGTTACTAAAGCTAATAACATTGTTAGATAAAAACAGTTATGGGGATGAATTACAGACACAAGCTACTTTTCCTGCACTAAGATTCTCAAAATGATTTACAATGGAAATCCTGTTTTTGCTTACATAACTGATTTCCACAGGAAAGAATTTCATATCCACTTAAAACACTCAAATAAGAGTGAAAGACATACTAACCAAAAAAGCCATTTATGACGTAAGGGATGACATTATTTGTCCATCTTCGGTACTCTCCTCTTGCGGCTGTTCTCTTCCTTCTGCGATTTGTGTCTTTACTGGCTGACTCCAAATTACTCCTATATTGAAATCGCCCATGATATACATAGTATGTATACTGTCGATTACAGCAGATTTCATAGGCTTGGAAACTAAACGCCAGAGGATGTCATGTGAATCTAGGACTCCCATTGGTTAAGGCGGTCCCTCAGCCAAAGCTAGTCCTGGATTCAAAATCCATCAGATCAACATATTATCAACATTGCTGTGATCACGCCGATGATCCTATCTAGCATGGTATCTGGGATGACGTTCTCTGGAGTTTGTTTCCAAGTCTATGAAATCTGCTGTAAAAATTAATGTCAGAATGTTTTTTGGTCATTTTTAATTTTCGTGCAAAGTACAGAGAAACAAAATTTGGACAGCAATGTCAGCAATAAGTCAATCCCATCTTTGTAACTGATACTGACACCTCTATAATAATAATTTAAGATTTTTCGATGGCTATATAAATCTTCTTTTTTTTCCACGTTAATTCAGTTGTTACAGTTTGGTGTATTTACCTTGAGGGGGAGGGAATGATTTATCCAGATAGCATTCCAAATCGGCCCAGCATCGTTTCCATATAGGTCACTGTCGTTACAACATCGTATTAACATCGCCGACATCGTGCCAACGTTGAACAATTTGGAATGCTATCTGGTATGGTATTTCGGTCCAATATGTGCTGTTCCATGCTTGGTAAAGAAATATCATTGAAGCCGATGCAGATTTATTTGAACAGCCACCACAATTTAGCCTACACAATATTATCACAGATTAATCTGACACTTTCAAAATGTTGCTGCAAATTAAAATTATGATTGAAGTGCTTTAATTTAATATTCATCAGATTATCTAGTATCATTATTGTTAGAGGTTGTATTACCATGATGTTTATCGCTAGATGGCGTACAGTGACCGACTGGTGCTGCCACCTGTCGAAAGTTTGCATTAAACTTGTTTTTCATAACAGACTTGCTGATGATTAGCAGGTGTGGTTATACAATGGCGCACTCTTCCTGCATACATATGCTGAAAGTCCCGGAATGTCAATTTGTGATATTTTTACTTACATTTTGACAATGTCATGCCAGTCTTTCATCTTATACAGGATATCCATCTCAACAAGGACTGTGTCATTGGTTTGTTGAAAATCCATGGCAGTTTCTAGATAAATACAATAGAAAATCATGAAATTATGATCTATAAATATACATTTCGACATGGCCTTTTAGCACACCCTTGCATTCTCTATTCAATTTGTCCAGTGTACGAATAAAGATCATTTCATTTAACAAATAGTTATTTTGTGTTCACTTTCTACCTGACATCATGGAACCTTTGATCATCTGGTCCATTGTTTTGGCTCCTAAATTTGTGACTTTTATCTGAAAATTAGAATTAATCTGATTTATTCCTCATATATTATAATTAAAAATTTCATAAATATGAATTTACAGATTATTAATTCATTATTCAACAATCATTGATAAAATGCTATATTTAATACCTCTGAGTTCTTTTGTAAATATGAGGCACTTTAGAACTAATGAAAGTGAAATTTTATGAATTAATATAATAAATAATTACCAATTATAAACGATGTTTATACAGAAACATTAACCAGTAATTTGTAAAATTCTCTTACCATCAGGATGAGAATGAATATGTAAATTGTTGCCATGGTAATCCAGACTATTCAGTCGATATTAGAGTACTTTTTTTTGTGCAGACGTTTTGGCTATATCACATCCGAATGATACCTACATCACTAATTGTAGTCTAGGTGAATTATGCTGCACCCTTTGTTTAAGTTCTTTTGTACACAACACCTAACTCATAGTCTAAACTAATTGGCTAAAATATTCTGAGCCTTAATTGGTAGACGTTTTTATGAACTTTTAATGCCCACAAAAGACTCGAGGTCAACAGAGGTCACATAAGAACGAATTTCGAGGTCACGTGCCATATGAAAAAGAGGCTGCGGGTCACATGACACATGCATGACAACAGTTACACCTGTAATTATAATGATGTTTACAATGATATTAAATATACTTAACATGAAGCAAACAAAAAAAAAGAACAAGAAAAACAAAACCATGAACATGTTTTGACAATATTTCATAATTGACCTTTAGTACTTGCCATAACAAGCTCTCATAGAGTCAGTTATAAACAAATTAATTTACTTTTTGTTCTTTTTCAATAGGTCCTATGTTTTTTTCTTCTAATAGGAAACAATTGAGTGGTTCAGTGGTTAATACATTATCCAGCTCCTCTGAAGGTCCTAGAATTGAATCCTGGCTATGTACAGTTCTGTAATTCGCACGAGGCATTAAATTTGTTGTGTTCTAAAAGACCCCTATCTCTATCTATCTACCTATATATCTACCTATCTACCCATCTATCTATCTATCTATCTACCTATCTACCTATCTATCTATCTAACTGTCTATCAATCGATCTATCTAACTGTTTATCTATCTATCTATCCATCTAACTATCATCTATCTATCTATCTATCTATCTATCTATCCATCCAACTGTCTTACTATATATCTATCTGTCTATCTATGTAACTGTATATCTATCTATCTATCTATCTAACTGTCTAACTATCTATCTACCTATCTATCTATCTATCCATCTATTTAGCTATCCAACTAACTATCTATATATCTATCTATGGCTGCAATTTTCTTGTAGAACATGACCACTTAACTGTTTGATCAGTTGCACCTGCCTTAATTAGATGACAATCACGTGGTATGGATGTCATGTCTGCTATTTGCTAATTAAGGAGCGTAGGTCCAGTTAAGTCTATATGTACTTATGCTTCAGTTATTTATGAAACTATGTAGGTGATAAAACACCGTTTGGGCCGTTCAATATTAGACAATCACTTTGGCAAATTCAGTTTTCATGATTAGGTGGTGCAAAAATGGCATAAACATTTTCATTGCAAAGATTGGAAACTTGAAGTTGATTTGTACATAGAGGGGTTTATTAATAACATTCCTGTCCATTTTGTGCTGCCCCAAGCCTTGTATGATAAAGTGGACTTATCTTGAATCCTACTTTAGCATCGAGGTAAATTTATATTAGCATGAATTTAACTGTGGTTGGTCATAATAGATAGATAGATAGATAGTTAATTTTTTTCATCATATTGTACATATTTATATAATTTTTTCTTCTCAAGGCATATAGCCGCTGCTGAGAAAGTTAAGATTTGAATTTAAACATAAAAGAATAAAAAGAAAATATTAAATAGGCTGGCGGATGAAATATTAATCAAGACTCAAGGGCACCATGTCATAGTTTTGAGAATTTCATATACTTCGGGTGATTATTTAAACTGTGGTCGCCATATTACGTAGTATAGATTAGCGAAAAATATGAAATGTATTAAGCAATGAAATCAACGGATAACATTTTAAGTGGAGTCAAGTATTTAATATAATAATAAATAAATGTTCTATTGATTGTGGGATAACTGATATATACAACAACTTTCATTGAAACAATCACCACTGTAGGTCTCAAATGTCAGTCTCTTGAAGTAAACTTGAAACCATCTAAACTATGAGTGGTGAGTCTTTCTTTAAAGTTGGAGGGCATGTTATTAATTGTTTATGGTACTTGTAAGATATGCTGTGTCTTGCAAAACTCGTGTTTTACAGTGGGCAGTGGCACATCTTTTAGTATGATGAATCTCCAACCACTGGGTCCTGGGTTCGATTCCCGGTCGAGACTAAGTTGGTTGGCTGTTTCATCCTTCGTCTCATTGCCATGGTCTCTGTCTGTCCTAATTAGCCTAACTGGTGCAGAAATACAGGACGTAAAGCCCTAATCACACACAAACACAGTATGATGAATCATTCTTACATTCCAGATACCCATTCTTGACTGAAAATGGACATGACATCCAAATGTTTTTTAGAAAGTTACGTTTTATGTTTTCTACTACCTCAAGAGTTGAAAACTTCCGAAATGTTTCATTTTACGTGTGCACAAAAACCACAAAATAGGTGTTTAAAACAATGACACTAGGCCTATAACTGTGGTGAGAGCTCTCCAGAATAATGCAAGTATGATGAACATCACATAATAGATGGAATTTATGTCCTTATCTCATCATTATATTGGCCTTTAGCAACTAATCATTTTCAAAAAATTGCATCATTCTGATCTGTGTCAGGACAGGTATGAGAGGAAGCTTTGCAATATAATGTGTCAATATGTATATAACCAGAGACCTTCATGACAACTTAAATGAGTCCCTGTTCCTTTTAATAAACTAGTTATTTTTATTTATTTTTTTACTAGCTCAAGACTCAAGTGCACAGTTGGGGTAAATAAAAAAAATGGGACTTGTTGCCATGGATACCAAATAAAAGAAAAATCTGTGGTCCAAGAAAGTGACAAAATGAGTAGGTACTGGTTTCAGAAAATTTCCAATTCGGTGATACCAGATTTGAGGAGATGTGGATTGGTGCAAACACAGAAATCACAATTTTGTGCGGCTGGCCCCCTGACTATTATAGAATTATTGTGACCAGGCCGTTTAGTTATCTTAATTCAGCTATACATTCCTCACTGACTCTAGTACACATCGTACCCCCCATGATTTAAGAGGCAAAATAAGTCAGACCTGCTGAGGAATTGTAATACATACCTTGAGCCGCCAGGGGCGCTGCAGTCGCTTACGCTGGCCTCCTGGTGTGATATGGCGTCAACACGACAATGTTGAGTGGTTAGCGCGAACGTCATTATTTTGAAGATTATTTGTCAAATATTCTAACATAGACATCCATTCTATGTTAGAATCGTTACAGTCAGGTAAACAAAGCTTTCTAA
This sequence comes from Alitta virens, assembly GCA_932294295.1. Taxonomy (NCBI): domain Eukaryota; kingdom Metazoa; phylum Annelida; class Polychaeta; order Phyllodocida; family Nereididae; genus Alitta; species Alitta virens. The sequence continues at coordinate 12,083,138 of OW028585.1, read as the reverse complement.
AGTTTGAAAATGAATGTGTACTCGTTACAAAACTATTGACAGCATTACTTTTGAACCGATGACGTTGTTATTACGTGATTACGTAGTCTCGTTCTGGCCTTTGTCAAAAAATGAATATTATCTTCTAGGATTACATGTATTATAATATTCCGGTTTGGCATGACCACTGTATAGACTTGTTTTGGGACACCTCTACGGGGAGTGAGCTTCGCTCATATAAATTAGCAGCTCTACTGCCATTTTGTTCTTATAAAATTCTTAGATCATAGAACGATCACTATTCCGTACATTCCAATAATTCTATCTAATTCGTCTTTCTATCAAAGGTTTTAGCAACTTTTTTTCCCAGTTGGATGATGTTACTCACATCTTTATATGATCTATTAATTAAATTTATTCCATTTGATTCCAATATATATGATCTAGTAAACTTATTCCATTTGTTTGAAAAAGCAGAAGCATTCTGAAAAATTGTGGATTTTATTCACAACAGTTGATTTATATACAAATTCATGTTGTAGGCCTACAACAGAAAAGTGAGCTCAAAATCTATGAAAACTGCAAGAGAGTATCAACCTTATATATACACAAACTATTTACAATATTTACACAGTACACTATATACACAAATCCATTATAAAGGTTTTGAAAGCCAGCTCTATGAGTTTGAACGGGCTTGAGCGTATCTCTCCTGTGCCTGTGCCGCGCGAACGGGATCATATCCGGAAATGACAGGAGCTTGAAATTCTCCGTTTTCGCTGCAAAATGAATGCTATCGCTATAAATACTGATAACGCTAATATCAGAATGTAAATATGTGTGGCTTAACAAATTTTGCCTTATTTCAAATATAAAAAATATACTGTATTTTTTTTCTATAATCCACTTTCTATGAATTAATAACATGAAAAAGGTGTTCGTTGGACACATACACCACAGGGAGTCTTCAGTCAGAACTAAAATATTTTCATGCAAACATTGAAATACCTAGTAAAAATATCTAGAACTAAATACAAACAAGCGCCATCGAAAGATTAGTGGATTAATATCCTGAGATATAATTTATCAAAGCCAAAATATGATCATGCAAAACATTCTCTGGTATGAATTGCTTGTTATCATTGAACACTATACAGGTATTTGAATGATATCATAAAGTCATTATGAGCATACTATTACCAACATGTAACCAGCAGACACCATTTTGTATTTGAACAGAATGCACACGTGCAAGATTTGGAATGTTCAGTATTTGGAATGTGCCACCAGCAAATAGAGGCAGTCACTTTGATAATACAGATATACAAATTAAAGGCTAAGCTTTAATTCTGTGGTGTATGTATTTCTTGGAACTGGATCAACATGTTCCTGTGTGCTTCTCTGCTTCAGTTGATCAGTCAAAGATTTCTCAAACTTAAGCTGAAGAGGCAGCGATATTGCTCGGTAAGGTGCTTTAGTGCGTGAGGACTCGGCATGAACACTATTGGCCTTGCTTGCTGATGATGTTGGTGTCGGTGAGGCTGTTGAGGATGAAACAGTTTGCTGCGAGGATGATACCTTTTTAGTTGTTGGGCTTTTTCGTGATCGAATTGATGTAAGCAGGGATTCTGAAGTTTGTGATGTAGATGTCGCTGACATGATTTGCCTTGAACATTTTGAACTTTTGGAAGATATTGAGCTCTTAGCTGAAGCATTTGGTGAAGCACTAGGCTCTTTGGATGATCTTGAACTTTTGCCAGATGTATTTTTAGAACCACCAGGTGCATAGGAAGGGTTTGAGCTGTTAGCTGACATATTAGAAGAACCACTAGGGGCTGGTGTTGGCTCTTGAGACAATGTTGAACTTCTACCAGATGCATCTGAACCACTAGGAGCTGGTGTAGGCTCTTGAGATGCATCTGAACCACTAGGAGCTGGTGTTGGCTCTTGAGATGCATCTGAACCACTAGGAGCTGGTGTTGGCTCTTGAGATGCATTTGAACCACTAGGAGCTGGTGTTGGCTCTTGAGATGCATTTGAACCACTAGGAGCTGGTGTTGGCTCTTGAGATGCTATTGAAGAACCACTAGGCGCTGGTGTTTGTTTTGAAGATCTTGAACTTTTAGATGAGACTTTTGATGATGCATTTGATGATCCACTTTGCGCAGGTGTTGGCGCTGGTGACATCGAAGTAGCAGAGTTTTGTCGAGAAGATGCTGATTTTCGGCCAGATGTATGCACTGAATGGCTACTGGCGGGCGTGGCTTGTTGCTGAAACGACATGACACTATTTTCCTCATCTCCCGGTAAATGCAATGACTGAGCCTTCAGGGGAATCACACGTGGTTGATAATTGGTCACGTCATCCTCTGAATGATAATTATATGGATTGTCAACAGGTCTTGGAAAAGGAGTCATTTGCTTACTCGGTTGCTTGTAGTGGTGGACTCCATGGATGTGTCTTTCTGATCCAAGGGTTGTCACTGGTTTTGGTTTCCTCAAAGCAAGATGGCAGACTTCGGCCAAAGCTAACCTGTCAGCTCCAATTCTGTTTCTAGGAGAAAGGTGCCTTGGTGAGACGAGTGTTGGTGAACCATGTGTTTGTGAGATGTTTCGTGGCGAGACGCGTCGTGGTGACCCTTGCATTAGTAGTGCTTGTCTTGGTGACATTTGTTGCGGTGAAACTTGTCTTGGTGACATCTGTTTCGGAGAGAAGCCTAGTGGCATTTGCCCTGACATTTCATTTGGCAGTAATGGCATTGTTGAATATTCAGAATCTATCATGGAACACTCTCTAAAAATTTAATGGAAAATCGGATTGTATTATATCAGAAAATACATGCATGTTAAGTTATTTCACTTCACCATGTTAATTTACAGGACTACTGCAACTCAAACATACATCTAGGGTTACAACAGTGTCAACCATACACATTTGGCATTAGAGGGGGGGGGGGGGGGGGGGGTGACCGTAGACATTTTATAGTCATGCTCTTCAATCAGTATACTTACTCAGAAGGCATTTTATACAAATTTTGTCGTCTTTTCCATTCTGTGTGAGTATTCTTACTTGCTTCTTGCCTCGCACAGCACATGCAAGCTCCAGTACCAGCCAGCATGGCACCAGCGACTGTCAAAATGGACACGCACAGGTTGCGCTCGCATATGTATCTCTGAAAGAAAAAGCACAGATAAAGTAAGCAAATAAACTTGCTGGAAAGCCATGGGTAGGCAAGCAAGGTTTTAAATGTATCCAAACTGCAAAATTGGAGGAAACTGTAAATTTGGTTGTTTCATTTAGCTGGGATTTTGTTAGTGAGTTGAGCCACGCATTTTATTAACTTTCACAGCAAAATTAGACATTTAATTTGTTTATCTTCTTTTTATTTAAATGGTGGGTTCTGTTTAAAAACGTATTGATATGCCATGGGAAGTTCATTAAATTGTGCTTTGTATTTATATATTAATCTATTTTAAATGTGTCAATTGTTTTCCCCCAAACTCTCTGGTCTAAAGGACACCCTCTTCTTAGTTATCACCATCTTATTATAGGTAGACCGATAGTTATAACCGGTCTGTCCATTGCCAAACGACGTGGATATGACCCGGAGAGGTGTGGCACCGGAACATGAAAATGACTTCGAGACCCCCTGCCAGACAACACCTCCACATCCCAGGAACAGGCCACTTGAGATCTCCCCGACACTCCATCCCAGATTTCAGCTGAGATTGATTCGTTGATCTCTTGATTTAGCACTTTCTTCGTATTAAATGGGCTTTTCAGTTATCACTTGAATTAAAAGAACTCTGGTTTGTTTGTTCGAGCTCTCTAGCCAGTGGTTATACTCCATTATTAAAGCTGGATTGTCAAACGCTTTTTGTACCACCCAAAAAAACAGAATATGCTTCTAACTGTTGAATTTAACAACCTAAATTGTCTTGATTGAACTAAATTAGTTTACGTCGTTCGAATTTACAACATCGACTTTGTTTACATTTTAGCTAATTATGCACAGGGAACGTACAGGAGAACGTTACCGATTAGGGATTTCAAGGACATTTATTTAAATTTGAGGTCAGAACTGTTTTAATTCATGTCATAATAGATAGTACAATAAATGGTCATCTGAAAGTTAGCCACAAATGATAAAGTACACAATTAGATTAGCCACATGGCTATTGGATTAGCATAATGCTACGTGGCTACTGTAGAGAGAATCCTGTTTTGTATATGATAAACTTTTAATTTTGAAAATTGGACGAAAACTGAAGGTGGTGTTTTATAAAATATCTCACGAAGTGACGACGCTAATGAACCACGAAAACTTAATTAAATGCCATGGGAAGTTCATTTATTTCAAAGAGATATAGTGCATCTAGGCTGTGATGACATTCAATCAGTATTTTAGAAGACAATGAAATTGAGTGACAATCCAGCTTTAATTTGTCACATTGGTTTGGTTACCGGTTAGAGTTGCCCAATTTCCGATCGTCCAACCAAGCACTCTCCCTCTGGGGTTTACTCTCTGGATTGTCACTCAATATGACAGTGGCCAAAATCTGTTGCACTTTTTTCATTGTCTTTTCAATACTGATTACCTACCATCCTATACAAAAATTAACTTCACCTAGTATTTAATTTTTCATGCCATCAATTTGGGTTTCAAGTGTTACAATGTATAGTCTAAACTAAATAATTAATTTTTGCTTAGTATGGAGAAAAACTTTTTCTTGCTAAAATTACTAGTTCGTTAAGAAATTAATTTTTTTAATCGCTGCATTCGCTGCTTATTTGTTTACATCACGTGACGAAAATGGCGGCAGTAATCAACTTGCTGGCTTAAGATGTTTTACCAAAGCTTTTAATGATTGTGTCCAATGATAACTCCTGAACCCTCATTAATTATCGCAAATGATTCTTGATGTGGCAACCGGGCACTTTGCTGCAGCAGTTTGCATATTAATTGACTTTATTGCCACCTAGCGTTAATTACTTGACTTACATCTCGAGGGAAAGCTCCCAGGCAAATACAAGCAGCTGCAAGAATCAGAAGACCAATCAGCATCATGAAAACTGGCTGTTGGTAGGTAGGATTCACCCCTTTTTTCCTCTCCGGGCAGATTGTGGACATGTCGGCTTTGAAGAACTTGAAAATTGTCTACAAAAATAAAACAACACAATTTAACATAACAATATTTTATCATGTCTTACGCTCAAATTACAAACAGTTATACTCTGTTTACCATCTTGGTGATCTGGCTTCGAATAAGATGAAACAACTGTTATTTCAGAATGAATTTGATGACGACACCAACTTCTTGATACTTGACATTGTTGACACAGATTTGTGACGTCATCAAATAATCCTGCCAGCATTGTGACGTCACAGCCAGTGACGTCACAATCAGCTGGCTACAGACACTAATTTTTGGCCTAGATCTCTGGCCTTTAAGTCGGGGTTGTTATGAATTTGAGGCATACATAAATAGAATGATATTGAAATAGATGGGGTGGGGTGCATTAGTCTAAATAACTAAATCAAAACTGTTTATATATATGGGTGCATAAATAAAAATAAATAAGATTCAATTATAGATGGAAATTAATATGGATTAACCAATAAAGGCTAATAAAACAAAAAACTACAGTAACTATACTAGCTCTTATACAATATAAACAAATTTAAACCTTTCAGCGCCCCTAGCTATTGCATCAACTGACAACCCATCAGAGCCTCTCATTGTAAAGGTCAAGTATAAATCACCCACTTTGTTTTGTTGACAGGAATTTTGCAAGAACTTGCAAATTGTGAGTGTAAGCCTGCGCAGTAAAAGTACCAATTATTGTTGTGCAAAAGCTAGATGTTATTTAGGCCTATATATATATGTTAAATTGAAGACGAGTTTCACTTGATAATGATATGTGCTTCTTATGCTGTTTTTAGAAATGAGCTGTTTCAGAAAATTGGAAATATAGAAATTTTAATGGTATTGATAATTTTGATAAATTTTTGTGTATTTGTAATCCTTTTCAAAAGTTTCTTGGACAGTTCTTGGTGAAAGCAATCCAGATGAGAAAAAATTAATTGCATGCATAATAATGTTAGCTCTTTAAGAATAGGTGACATATAGGCCCGGGTGGCCGGGTGGTTGTGTTTGTTTACCGTACAAATGTATGTAATTTACCACATGTCATTAATAAAGATTTTCCTTTTTTTCCTTCCTATAACCATCAAAATCAGTAATTAGGCCCTATGTATAAATCAGATGCCCATATAGCTTAACACATTTAATGCATGTATAGTGTGAGATTATTTTTTTTTCATGTAAAGGCCTGTAGACTATATTAATATAGTTATATTCCCTAAACAGCTAAAAGGCAGTAGAATTTTATATTCCATCGATTTGCATACATGTATGCAGTTCAATAATGATCAGTTAACAATAAAACCTCTCTAATTATAGGTAAATTTCCACGCAAAATTGGTTTTTATGGTAAATTAGAATGCCAGCTTCCCTGGTAGGCCTGTGGCTTCCATTCTACTGCTTTGCTTGGCTAAAGCATATGCTAGCTCCTTAAAGGTGCAATGTCTGTCAAATTTGCGCATTAAAATAATGATACAAATCAATACTGCCTTCTTGTCTCATGATATTTTTCACCATTACATACCCACTTTTGCACAACAATTTAGTTTTAATTTACAATAAATAATATAAATACTAGTTTTTCATGCCATCAAAAATTCAATATGTAAACAAACCACGTGATGACATCACAATACTAAACAATGGTGATGATGTCATTTCCATTGCGTTTCCAATGTTTTGGTCTGGATTTTCTCAATGTATAATTTATTTTAAGTAATTAATGTCTTATAAAATCATTAATTCACACAAATTTAGTGTGCCTTGATTAATAAAAGTAATTTTCAACTGTTTGATAGCATCTTAGAAAATTGCAAATTTGACAGACAGTCCAACTTTAAGGTCCTGGGTTCCAAATCCTGGCCCAGACACTCTTCATGAGCTATATCTCACCTGGACAAATTTATTAGGCAACCTTAGATAATGTCATTGATGATGTCTAGATCTTATCAGCTAACTTAGCTTCAATTACATTAATTAATTTATTTATTTTAGACAGGTTTGGTACAAACTTTCAGCAAAAGCTGTTATAAAAATAGGCCCTGTATGCATATACTTTACAAGATAACAACATTACTTAAAACACGTATATTACATATGAATATAGACAATAAAATATAAGAAGCTAATTTAAAAAGAATAAATCATATTTGAATAATATAATGATCTATATTGACAATGTTACAAAGATCATCCAGAAAGTTTTAACTTATTAAAGTTCACAGTTTTTAACAATATGTCAAGAAACAATTTGCATGGATGTATAAACAAACAAAATACCAATTAATTATAAAATTATTATTGTTATTTTTTTCAGAGAGTTTCACTGTATAAGCTATTATATTTCAGCATCATGAAACTTTCAAAGATACTTATTAAAAACAGCATGATATACAGTCACACACACAATTATTCAGACACTTGCAGAGTTGAATTTAAATTTAAAATAGAAATGATTTAGCTTAATGTGGTATTGGATTCTATAGTATCAATCTCATGTATATGTCTCTAGCTGTCTGTGGCTGTGATTTCAATGCATTCACCAAAGTAATTAGCAAGTTATGTACAGTTATATATTTGTATAGTGTCTGGATAATTTTAGGTGTGACTGAACGAATAAAAGTCTGTGTAAATTACAGGTACACCCTACGCCCATAATTCACCAGACTCTAACTGGAGATTCTAACTGGCAGCCTCCCAAGAGTAAGAGATGCTAATATTATAAACATTGGCAGTGACTCACCTGGATAAGAAACACTTTTGAAATCTACGGGTACTCCTTAAAATATTTATCTGGACGAACCATGGTATATATCCTGAAAGTATATTAATATATATATTAAGATAAAATGTATGTTTATTTAATATATTTGTGTAATATTTTGGTTATTTTGGATAATAACTGATTCCTAAGGGACATTTAAAACCTGTATTTCTTGTAGATAGAACTTCATTATTCTTGCGGCTTTGATAATAGCTTGTTGCTTGGTATATTACTTGACTAATAAGTTTATACATATAGCTGTAAAATCATATAATTGTTATTATATATATATATATATATATATATATATATATATATATAGACTAAATGATTTGTCTTACTTATGATATAATATATGAATAATGACAACACTTATCATTGATAATTTAATTCTTATTGCAATGATTAAGTCTATTTATAGGCATACAACTAAATATATTTATTTCAATGTTGGCAATATCTGAATCAAAAGTCTTTATACATTCACAACATTGAATGATAAACAATTCAGATAAGTCATAAATCTTAAATTACTGTTGCTTCAATTACATATCTATATAAATGGAAGTAAGCTTGTCCACTTACCCGAATACAATATATATCTTTTTGCTCTTTAAATCACATTATTGTAGGTAAAATCCAATCTTATTGATGTTGAATACAATATACAAAGAGCAAAGGTTTCAGATATGTTCTCGACGCACTAGGCAGCCCAGCTGTGTGTTGAAACAAGGGCCTCAAAATAGCCTAGCTTGCATCTGTGCTGCAGGGGGGAAGGGGGGGGGGGGGTTAAAGGGTGGAGGGGGGGGGGGCAAGGGGTGTTAGCCCAGGTAACCATGGACGTATAGTACGTCCTTGAGGTAACCCACTTTGCCCCCATGCTAAAGTGCGGTTCAAATAGGCCATGCAAACATTTTGATTGATAGATAGTTAGATAGAAAGATAGGTAGATAGATAGATAGATAGGTAGGTAGATAGGTAGATAGGTAGATAGACAGTACTAGATAGTTAGTATTAGATAGATAGTATTAGACAGATAGTATTAGATAGATAGCTAGATAGCTAGATAGCTAGATAGATAGATAGGTAGATAGGTAGACAGGTAGATAGGTAGACAGATATATAGATAGACAGATATATAGATAGACAGACAGCGCGACAGCTAGACAGACAGCTAGACAGACAGATAGATAGATAGATAGATAGATAGATAGATAGATAGATAGATAGATGGATAGATAGATAGATTGATAAATACATAAGTAAGTTAGTTAGCCATGTACTAAATATTTATTTATTTATTTACATACTTAATTACTTAGGTAATTACTTACTTATGGGTTAGTTAGTTAGTTATTTAATTAGCTAGTTTAACTGATTAATTGATCAGTTGATTCATGCATTAATTGATTGACTAACTGACTGACTGACGTTACAAATCTAGGACTGACTTATATTATATATATACTGGCTGATAAGCGATTTTATGTTTCAATTCATCTGTTTATTTATTTTTATAATTTTCAATTTCTCCTTAATAGTAGGATGCATAGGCTATGCAGGAAATTCCTAGAACAAGCTCATCATTCTTGGTAGTTTAAGATTTAAGAGAGCCAGGTGAGTTTCACACGCTGCTTCAAATTCCTGTGATCTTTGTTTTCTTTTTTTTTTTATCCAGGTCGTAATTACAGATAACCCTCGTTTATCGAAAATGTTGTCTTTATGACTCCCAATATAGTGTATATGTGTTTATTTGAGATGGTCATACTGATTTTGCAGCTTGCCTTAGCTAAATTTTAGTATAGATGGCGCCACATGAATTTTATAGCAATATGATAATATTTATAGTTCAATGTCATATATTCTTTTACTATTGGGCCTATATTGTGAAGTAAAAAGTCACACATAAAGTGTACATTTGGATCACTACTACTACTACTACTACAACTAATACAACTACTACTACTACGACTACTACTACTACTACTACTACAACGATTATTACTACGACTACTATGACTACTATGACTACTACTACTACTACTACTACAACGATTATTACTACGACTACTATGACTACTATGACTACTACTACTACTACTACTACTACTACTACTACTACTACTACTACAACGATTATTACTACGACTACTATGACTACTACAACTACTACTACTACTACTACTACTACTACGACTAGCTGCTACTACTAATACTACTACGACTACTACTACGACTACTACTACTACTACTACTACAACGATTATTACTACGACTACTATGACTACTATGACTACTACTACTACTACTACTACTACTACTACTACTACTACTACAACGATTATTACTACGACTACTATGACTACTATGACTACTACTACTACTACGACTACTACTATGACTACTACAACTACTGCTACTACTACTACTATGACTACAACTACTACTACTACTACTACTACGACTACTACCACGACTACTACTACTACTACTACTACAACGATTACTACTACAACTACTATGACTACTATGACTACTACTACGACTACTACCCAGATAGCATTCCAAATCGTTTCAGCGTTGGCGTGATGTTGGCAACGTCAAAACGATGCTGTACTGATGGTGGCCTATATAGAAACGACGCTGGCCCGATTTGCAATGCTATCTGGGTACTACTACTACTACTACTACTACTACTACTACTACTACTACTACTACTACTACTACTACTAATCATACTAATGCTACTACTACTACGACTACTACTACAAACATCAACTAAATGATGAAGTGTCAAATATATATTAAAATGCACTAAAAATACTGAGGCTAGGATGCACTTTGTTTCAGCCAATGACAGTGAAGGGCAGGAAATTTTTCAGCAAATAGAATTGCAGTATTCTGTTTTAGCCACCTGGTGGAAATACGGAGAACCTTCCATGAAAATCCACTATTCAAGATAAAAATTACCCCAATTGGAATCTCTCTCTCTCTCCATAACACCTAGCTTCCGCTTCCTCATCCTGGCACTGGCCCTCTCTTGTCCTATCAATGGTGGGTACGCCAAGCGGATTAGTATCCCTATAAAGCTCTCTACGCAGGGCTCTGCTTCACTTGTCTCTATTGTATTTAGTTTGTTAGTTAGTTAGTTACTTAGTTGGTTAGTTAGTTAGTTAGTCAGTTATATAGTTATTTAGTTGGTTAGTTAGTTACTTAGTTGGTTAGTTAGTTAGTTAGTCAGTTAGTTATATAGTTATTTAGTTGGTTAGTTAGTTACTTAGTTGATTAGTTAGTTAGTTAGTCAGTTAGTTATATAGTTATTTAGTTGGTTAGTTAGTTCCTCAGTTGGTTAGTTAGTTAGTTATATAGTTATTTAGTTGGTTAGTTAGCTACTAAGTTGGTTAGTTAGTTAGTTAGTCAGTTAGTAATATAGTTATTTAGTTGGTTAGTTAGTTGTTTAGTTGGTTAGTTAGTTAGTTAGTTAGTTATAATTGATATAGCATTTGAGTGCAATTTATGGTGATGTCTTAATTTATTGTGACTTTCTGCTGTATAGATAGATAGATAGATAGATAGAATATGAAATGCGCAATGCGAGTGTAAATCATAGTATCATATCCCAAAGTCTGAATTCTGACAATGGAGTCATAGACTGTTGCCCCAATGCTTAGAATGGGGTTCATATGATTTATTATTTATATATATGCGAGGTTATTATAAAGTTTCACGCTTACTGACTTCACAGTCTACCCCTAAAAGGCAGGCATAATTCGATAATTTTTCTGAAATAAATCAAATTTACACCCCCCTGCAAGTTTTCATATAGCTACTGAAGTGATACTTTAGACTAAACCGCTTACTTTACAATTCCTACAAGTCTTTATGATGAGGTAGCCTTAATTATTATAGGGATATGATATAACAAAGTAATAATTTATTTATTTTAATTTTATTTTAAATATATTTTAAAAGGGTAGCCAGATCAGCTGAAGCCGGGCCCTTTACATCAGTAAAAAACAATAAAATAATAAAATCCATATATATTGATAACAATTAAAAACAATTAACATAAATACACTAACAATAAAATACACAAACAATAAAATACACTAACAATAAAGTACACTAACAATAAAATACACAATCACCAAGTTCTAGCACCAACACTGTATCGTTCACTCACATATATTATCATTAATGGGGAACCCCACTTAAACGACCACCTCACCATTAAAACGTATACAATTTGCACCTATAGTGGTCTCAATATAGTGAGGTTTTACTATATTTTCAATACAGCTTTATATTTTTACAAAGTATCACAATTTATACACTTAATGCAGTCGTGTTCTTTCAGCTATTGTAATTTAAATTACTTATTCGAATTTTATGCGTTTTTTTTGGTGCTAGTAACTTTCCACACCCTATCATTTAATCTAAAACTTTTTTAAAGTCTACTCTAGCTTTTATGTAAAGTCCATTTTTTATTTGCCTTTTATAATTTTTTGTCAATAAATGACACTCCCGCCCGCCAATAGTTACGGTCTAGTGCTTCCATAATATCCTTTGTGAAAGGTTGCCATAGTAACTATATATATTCCGAGTTGGAAGGTTTTGATTTTTGAACTATCTGCGCACCTGTGAATAATTATTAAATGGAATTACTAAGTAATTACAGGTAATGTATATTTAAGTCATGGTGCATACGTATTTTGTTATGACATTCTTATTTAAAATGTTATTGTTTTTTTTAATTTTAATGTTTACACATGTACGACTTTAAGTTAACACTTATTTTAATATATTTTCAATGATAGACAGATAGATAGGCAGATGTATAGATAGATATACAGATAGGTAGATAGATAGATAGCTAGTTAGCTAGATAGCTAGTTGGATAGGTAGATAGATAGATAGATAGATATATAGACAGATAGTTAGATAGTTAGATAGATAGGTAGATAGATAGATAGGTAGATAGATAGATAGACAGATGGGTAGATAGATAGGTAGATAGATAGACAGATAGGTAAATAGGTAGATAGATAGATAGATAGATATGGAAAGTACAGCCCTGTATGTAAGTTCTTGCCGAACATATATTGTAACATATTGTATATAACTGGGCATACCAGAATCTGTATAAGGTCTGACCACAACCGAGTCATTGTATTTAGATTATTTTGCAATTCTTTTACACAAGAACTGCCTACAGTGAAACCTGGTTATAGCGAAGGCTATTGAGATAGTCCCAAATATAGTTAATATCATAATGTTGTTGCGAAATATACCATGCTAAAAATTAACCATGAAAGTCAGTGTTATTGTTGCAAGTTGCACCTCTCATTCAAAAACTTATCAACAGAAAATGATGCTACACTAAGCTTTACATAAGTAAACACCACATCCCCCCCCCCCCTCAATAATCATCATCTAGAAAGTGATAATTTATTAAAACAAATCCAGTTTTTAACAATATATCATGATTCAAGAACACCAGGTTAATTGGTGTAGACTGATCTTCATGATACGGTTTTGTAATTTTATTAATTCAGAAGAACCCTAAATAAGTAAAATGCAAGACAAAATAAGTAATAGCGCGTGCACTCATTATTTTGGATCATACAATTGATTCCTATAGGTTAAAATGTTGTATAACCGTGTGCACATAGAATCCCACAAAAATATAAAAGACTGCTGCATGGCCCTCATTCTGTGAACTCGGACGCACATGAGGGCCATGCTTGTTTGTAGTGCTATTTTTAGTTTATCTGATGAAAACTAATCAACTGGATGACAGCATGAATATTATACACCACATATCATGAGCATTTCTATAAATTAATAAAATTGAATAAATCCATACTTGACATTGACAATCATTTTATTAGCCCCATGGGGAAAGTCAGTTACAAAAAGAGGCAAGGAGACCCATCTAAGACAATTATATGTCACTTCTGAGGGGCCACCTTATAATTTCGACATATCATTATGGAAAAGGCTTAAATTTGGATTGATGGAATCATATCCACATTCATTTTTAAAGTATACCTAGCATCATGGTAAATTAGTGACTTTTGGCGATTACTTTTCAGTGGAGCAATTTTTATCACAGATGTGGCAATTTTTTAAAAGGCAATTCATCGATAAAATGTCTTCTAATGTATGTTTCGAAGCCATCTAAACTATGGGTTGTTATTTTATCTCTGAAACTTTGATTCATTTTGTTTTATATGTTGGGTAGTCTATATGCCATGCCATATTTTGCAAAATCATACCTGTAAATAAATTACTTTTATGGAAGAATGCAATCAATATAATTGTGAGCTAAAAGTAAACATTCAGGCCTTAAAATAAAAATGGTGATGGTGGTGGATTAGGGCTTTAGGAAGGACGGGATCATGGCAATGTGATGAAGGATGAAACAGCCATCCAACATAGGCTCGACCAAGAATTGAACCCGGGACCCAGTGGTTGGAAGCCCAGCATGCTACCACTAAGCTAGGCCCCCACCCCTCTTAAAATAAAATTAAAAATAAAATCACACTTAAAGATTTGAAACAGGTTTATGAAAAAACTTAAAATTGTGGTCATTGTACTCATTTATGAAGACAACTGTAATAACCTATAAGCATCATTCATTCAGTAATTCATTCATTCATTCATCAATTAATCAAACTGCATCATATTATCATAGTATTAAAATTAATGTATTCATCAATGTAGAATCTACTTGGCAAGTTCTGGAAAGTTATAATATTTGTAATTTATAAAAAAAGTTAAAGGGTCTAAATAAAATTTGGTGTGACTGTATTAAAAATGAAATTATGATTCATTCAAAGAGGCAGCAGTCTGTCAAAAAAAGTAGAGATTTTTTTTTCTGGCCTTCTATGGAACTTATGGTACTGTAGGTTAGACATTTGTGTATAATATATATATATACCTTTTTTTTCCAGAAATGTTCACATATCAGGAAAGTAAGGGATAGCAGTGGTGAAGGAGCCATTGTTGATAATAATATAATGTTAGCAATTGCAAGAAAAATAAAGACAAAGTCATGGATTTTGCTGATGATTGGATTATTTATTTTAACCGTTTACATTTGCACTACTATTGCCACAAACAAAGAAAAGTTGGATACTTCCAAAAAAGGACAAGGCGAGTTAAAGAATTTAAACAATCCTGGTATAAACAAACTAAAGCGTACTATTTTGTATAAAAAACTGAAAAGTAACTTGATGCGGTCTGAATCAAATGTACACATAACCACCACAGGAACAACCGGTCGCATCCGAAGCAATGGATTGGTTGAAATTCGTAAAATGGTGCATCCGGAAATTTCTAAGCAGAAACCAGTGGCGTTAAATGATTCACAATTGAATCCAAGTAAAAGTTTTACATTTATGTATGGCAAAACTGCTGTCAAAGTTGTTGGAACAGTACCTAGCAGTGAGGATGTGTTACTTTTCATTGGAATCCATTCGGGTCCGCAGATGATTCATAGACGACAAATGTTACGTCAGACGTATTTGAGTCCACTTTTGCAAAATATTAATACAAAAGTGATCCATCGCTTCATTTTGGGCTGGCCAACTGTTGATTTGATGATGGAGAACTCAAAATATAAGGACATGGTGTATGTCAACCAGTCTGAACGATATCGACCCTACGACAGCATTCTTCCGTACAAACACGCTTCGATACTGAACATGGCAAAACGGCTAAAAGCTAAATGGGTGCTAAAAACTGACGACGATTCTATAATCAATTTACCTGCTGTTCTGGACAAGCTTAAGTCTTTCTCAACAGATCATTTCTACGGTCAGTGTCATTTCAAAGACTATCCAATTAGAGACAGCAAAAGCATTTGGTACATAAGTGAATATTTTTGGCCTGGACGAAACCCATATCCGCCATATTGTATAGGTGCCGGATATCTCTTACCTATTAAAGGCTATTCCTGTGCCATTGACATTATCGGTCGTGATTCTTATCAATTTTTCCCCCTTGAAGATGTCGAGACGGGAGGTTTAATGAAAAAATGCAACATAACTGCTATGAACATTAAAGGCGTTTTTGGTGATCCGCACTACGGTGAAGCATATTTTCTGGTTCAGCATCATCTACGATCAGCGCTAAGTTTACGACTGTATTGGGACAGAGCATTGCAAATAAACAAGAATCTTGGTATAGCTTAATTAACACATGCCAATGTATCTAATCACCGTAATGCTTATTATTCCTTCACTTCTATAGTTTTTTCATAGTCATATATTGCAGTATAACTGTGATTGTATTGCATAATCCTGTCTATGCACTTATATACATGTTTATAATATTGCAGGAGTCTGTTTAATAAATGAGTTTATTGGACTCAATCCAGTATCTTGAACGTCAAATGTAGTGTTTACAAAAGTTTAAGTTTACCAGCTAAAATTAAAGATTAATCAGGATGTTACCAGTTGTTAAAATGAACTTTCCTCCAGCATTATCATTCTCCAATTTAGTCAATACAACAACCCCAAGTAGTAAGTATATTTTAATTTAATTTATTGGTGTCATAGTCATATTTATATTCATTTAATAAACATGTACATAACAGGTTTAGGACATTATATATATATATATATATATGTGTGCTTTTATTGACACAGTAATATCATACATGATACATTTGTCAAAAATAACAGATTTATAAAAACGTGTACTAAGTCTACTTCTACTCACTATTTCTATATTCAATATATATATATATATATATACATGGTATAAAAGTAAAGGTCACATTATCAATAGATTATCTACACATCCATGGTCCTAGTTGCTGAACAATAGCACGGTAATATGAGCATTAATTTTTGTTTATGTACATTTGTTAAATAAATAAATATATATATATATAATATATATATATATATAATATATAATATATATATATATATAATATATATAATATATATAATATATATATATATATATATATACATATATATATATATATATATAGACATTAAAACTTGTAAAATGATAGAATCTATAACAGTGACCTCAGCAGCATTAGAGGAAGCAACTTGAGGTCATATGAAATATTCAGTTGGTGAGCAGTTACGATTCCTTTGACGTCACCCCTTCAAAATGTCAAACCCTGGAGTTTGTCACAAATCCATATACTACCTGTCTTTTATGGGAAGTGTTAAATATTATATTAATGTTTTGGTGCAAGTATATCCGACTCGATAGCTTGCTAAGTTACTGAGTCGCTCATATGTCAAGGATGGCACTGAAATTATGTTTAGGCATATTAAATGTAATAAGCATATTTTGTACCACCTACTCATGTAGAGAATCTGGATACATATTAGTCAAAACCGGTCCATTCGGAGAATATGTATTTTGTGATTCGACTGTTCGAGATATGTCAATCCTGGTCAAGTGATTTCGTTACTAGATTTGGCAAAAGTAGTTGGAATGTACAAAACTAGCTCCACACAAGGACTTGTGTGTTACAGAAATGTTGCAAGTGGAACAACTGATCTGAAATATATGACAGGAGGAGAATTTCACGCAAGCGTTAAGTAATTCATACAGTACGGTTCACAGTAAATGTCCATTTGTTTACGGACATATTGCATCATAAAAAGCTTGGAACAGCACAAACTACACAGAAATCTTACTGATAATCAAACCTCATCTTTCTTACCCTTAAAAACATATCAGTAACAATTAACTTTAAGTTGCACTAATTTTCAAATAATATTTTTTTGTCATCTTCATTGATTATGGCCAATAGGACTTTCGAGCCAACAGGGGGAGCTCCATGTTGGTCCTTACAACCACAGATTAGACAGATCCCGCACTCTCGTAATTAGATGCGCTATGCATGCTGGGGGCAGTAGGCCTGAATGACGTCACGAACAGAAAACAATCGGCAAATTGTGAGATCATACTGGCCGATTATGACGTCATTGGATCGTAGCGTTATTTTCAGTTCAATGTTCAGACTTTGCTGACATTAAAAATGAATAATTTGCTTGTTATTGAATTGAAATCACGTGGATACGTCTTTTTAATGCATTGCGAATTTCGAAATGACAGAACTACAGACTGGGCAGCATTATTCAGTGGAGTTCGCACCTACTCCCCCCAGAATTCCCGGCAGCAAAATTCTGGGGGAAGTAGGCACAGCGTTTACAATATGAAGTATGGGGAGTGACGCTTCTTGGTAATCATCTTTGTTATAACCTTTTTGATGACATAATTATACAATTAGGTTACTGAGTGCATTGATGACATCACATGTTGTAAGGAGCAGCATGGAGCTCCCACTATTGGCTCAAAACTTAAAGTATCCTATTGTTATGGCCACAGAGAAGCAGCAGAGAATGCAGTAAATATTTTAGCAAATTTTTAAGTGAATAGTTTCACTGAAGTGATTTCATCAGCTAGAAAGTTGGGGTTTAACTTGTTGATAACATTTTTGTTAAAGGGGAACTAACCCCTTGAGCACTTTACCTCTCAGATGTTAGCTTGGGTCCATAGAAACACATCCACGCTATTCAAAACACGGAGGCCGCCATTTTTGATTTTCCCGGTGTTTTGCACTGACCGGAAATACGTCACTGTTGTACCATAAATCTCAGCCAAGTATTCTGGAGGCTCAGCATTGCAATTCTAGTGAGAATAACTGTCAACAACAGTTTTAGATACAGTTAATTGCACTTTCAGAGCAGTTCTTACTGAGTGTCAAGTAATTGCCATTGAACTATTTGAGACAATGCAATTAGAGAGAGAGAGAGAGTTTATTAGATCAAATTAAATAAAACAAACAAAAGCAGCAAGGCAAAACAATAAGCAGTAAATAAATAAAATAAAATAAAAAAAGTCTAAATACATCTTATAATCCAATTACCTTTGATCAGGAGACATCCACTAAGTTCTTATCTATAAAACGCTGACGTGGATGACCCCCTCAAACTCATATTTAAAAAATATATATATATTATCAAATCGAAAATTAGTTTTTGATATTAAAATTTATTTTAAACTGGTAGGCCTACATTACATGTATGTAGCAACGCAAACCAACATACAATTGAAATAAGCACAATTTGGTAATTAATATATATTAATCTTGGTAAAGGAGATGATGCCCTTAAAACATCCCCACTAACACTATATATACTCTAAATATAGATACTATGAAATATATTTATACAATAAATAATACTGCACACTGCCCCTAAGTATTATGTAACATATTTTATTTACAAAGCAAATAAGTTTAGAAACAAAATCTTATTTGCCCGTGCCTATACACCTAAATTCTTATATACAAATTGCTCATTGCAATTAATGCAATAATTATGCTGTATTCCCAAAATAATTGTAATTAACACCCTTTATGTTGTTGTGCTATATGTTCTTGTTATAATTGCAATGAACAATGTGATGACTTTTAATCAACAGGATTATGAATTGATTCATATGGCTGAATGCATATATGGCCTAGCAGTGTACATAAGTGACGTCACTGTCTTGGGTGCTGTGTGCAATAATGGCGGCCCCCAGCATGTCGGCGATTGGTGCAAATTACACTTTTAATTGGCTTGAAATCATATCAAACTAGAGTTTAAGACATTTCCTTTCGCTGCAATATATTATTTAACATCTAATTGAACTTTTGAAATTAACATACAAACTTCCATTAGTTCCCCTTTAATATTTGCTGCTCCATGCCAACAGATGGACTTTTATTTTGGATCCTACCTGCTTTATATATATATATATATATATATATATATACTTCCTATTAATAAATATTTAGCTATTTTGAAGTAAAATCATTCTGTAAATAGTTATATCGTACACATTATATAAGGAATGTATTTTGTAGAACATGTTAATATGTATTATATATGTAAAATATAGCTGTATGTATAAAAGATTCTGATTGGATTTTATAATGAGTGGATAAACAGAGCTCTAAACTAATGATAACTTCTATGTAAATACTTTAAGTTGGTGGCTGGAACCATCTGTAACTATAGTCTTTGTTGTATTCCCTATTTTTGATTATTTTCTGATTGCATTTATTTCTTTTTATCTTTTATGTATGTAATACACATCACTGAAGGTTATCATAATATCGTTAAAAAGCGATCAACTCATGCTGATATTCACAATAGATTGCTCACATTTTATTGCAAAATCTTTAAACTCCTCTCAAGTCTCACCTTAACAAGCAACCCCAGTGATTACGGACATTTGATAGTTGATTTTCACAGTTTAGAAGTGTTTCTGTCAACTCTGATCAGTAATCATTTCATGCTTCCTTTTAGAAGAGGGATGTTGTAGTAACTTATAATAATGCTGTTTAATACAGATTGGTGGCGCTTCGATGCGTGCGCCCTCTGGTGTACATTACAATAACAATAAAGTGTATTCCATTCATGCTACTACAAGAACTAGCCTTGCAGGGCTGCTCTTTCCATATCTATTTAGTAAATTAGGAACTGACTTCCGTTTGGGGCCTTTACCCATTTAGTCCTCATTGCTACTGCCACACAATTCCTATTATATTGTATTCCTTCTGTTATACAAATGATATTTTATTGAGTGATATGTCAGAAAATAGCAAAAATGTGCTTACGCTTCATGTTTTTCAATAACCGACAATAAATAAACATTTGTATTGTATTGTATTGTATTGTATTGTATTGTCCACCTAACCCAGCAGAGTGGGTACCTGGCTTTACAGACACAGGAAATCTTCAGAATGAAGTTTAAAAAAAGCTGCTTTTTAAGGCCACAGGAACTGCCAGGGTACCTGCTGTATACCACTTGAAAATAGTAAAATTATTCATAGTACAAATCCACCTTTCGGGTTGCAATAAAGGCCAAGTGCCCTATATACATTATTGTTATGTATAAAAATTAGAATCATGAAAATAACAAAAATATTTTCCATATATATTAATATATTATGACTATTTTCTATTTATTTCACCACAGTAAAATGGGTTTGTCCATCTGGCTTCACAAAAGTGAGCACCTACTGTTATTTCATCGGCAACACCAGTGGACATGTGGATAGCAAACAGACTTTGTGCAATAACAAGGGCAGGTATTTGGCGACCATTAAGTCCAGTAAAGAAAACCAGAAGTTAGCCGATTACATGTATGGTAAGTCAAATAGTGTTCTTGTGGCTTATGAAGCTAGCCGATTACATTTACGGAAAGAAAGACATGATTTTATTACATCCCAGAGCATTCCAAATCGTATCCACGTTGGCACGATGTCAGTTGTAACAACCTAGTTATAAGTGTTGTTATACATTAACACTAGGTGTCCTAGGTAGTCAGTTCCCTCCACAGTTTAAATTCACCCTAGTGGTGTTGTAATGCATCACTTGACCTGTAGCACATGCCCAATTGCAATTGTTTGTCCTAGTTATTCATGCATGCAATCATTTCAAATTATTGCATTGTCATGTCACCACTGAATGAATGAAGACATGGTTCCATGTGGAATCTAGCTTAAGTGGTTAAGTCAACTTTGGATTGTGTGTTTTTGGAAGATGCCATGCATTTGTAAGTCTATTTATCTATTTACAATTTTGTTGTTTCATTTGATTAGATTACTAATTTGATTGGGTTGACTGATATTTTATTGATTCACTTAAGTGTTTTGTGGCTTAGGAAATCAATTGTGATTTCTGTAATATTTCGTTATGTAAACTGATTTATGTATGCTATTAAGTAAACTGATTACTTTGGTAGTTTATACATTCTTTGTGTAATTGTAATTATTTCTTTTTATATTTATTTAATCGATTTATTTCTTGTTAATTTGGCAGATTCACCGATTACTCAACGATTACGTCGCGTGAATAATCGGTGAATCTGCCAAATTAACAAGAAATAAATCAATTAAATAAATATAAAAAGAAATAATTACACCTAGTGTTAATGCATAACAACACTTATATCAGCACTAGGTTGTTACATCGGTGATGTCAAAACAATTTGTACCGATGGCGGCATATATAGAAACGACGCTGGTCTGATTTGGAATGCTATCTAGGATGTACTTTAAGTAAGATATTGTTTTTGTTCCATATGAAGCTAGCTGATTATATTTACAGCAAGATAATGTGCCTTATGAAGTTGGTTGATTACATGTACATAAAGACATAATTTGATTACATGTACTGCAAGTAAAAAAAAGTTTTTATGCCATACGTTTGTGATAAAGATGATGTTTTTTTTCCGGAATAAAGCCGATTACATTTATGAAATATTATACAATAAGATGACAATATTGTGCCAATAGATTAAATAATATGTAGTAAGTTAGAATGTGCCATTAAAGCTGATTACACATTTTGCACAAAACGTTGCTCGCTGGTTACAGGCATGGTAATTAAGCAAGATATACGGTTTTTGTGCCATACGTTTGCGAATAAATATTCCAGGAAATGCCAGGAAATGAAATGTAAACAGCTTTGGAACTCGCAGTCTTGTCACATGAAGGATCTCAATGATAGTATTGTAAAGTGATTAAATAACATTCCAATCAATACGATATCAGTACACACTTGTATTTATCATGTCCTTCTGTATTTGTAGATATTTTTATTGTTTTCAGAGCACTGTTGCCATATTAAAAAACATGCAAACCAAGTAGACAAACTTTGAAACCTCTTATAATGGCATTGTTTTGGAAATTTTTGCATCTATTTCAGGGCTTGGTTACAGGTACTCAGTTCATAAGGAATTCCTTATCGGACTAAGAGATGTGGTCGGAGATAATAAGCAATCAAGTCACAAATGGATGTTGGATAATTCTCCTCTGAACTTCACAAACTGGCGAGGAAATGAACCTGACAGTGTTAATGCAAGATGCATTGGAGTCAGTCTGCCCAATGCCTTGTCAGTGTATGGTCAATGGGCTGATACAGGTTGTAATGCTCCGGGTGCTGTTTGCGAGGCAAACATGGTAAGGACGTTCGCTCGCTGAAATCTTTCAAACTAAAGTTACTTTAGTGAAGTTAACTTTTAACTGTCTAGTGAAATATACACAATCAATGCTTTGTCAGTATTTTGTCAATGGGCTGATACAGGTTGTAATGCTCCGGGCACTGTTTATGAGGCAAACATGGTAAGGACGTTCGCTGAAATCTTTCAAACTAAAGTTACACATAGTTTCAGTGCCGTTGTCATAAATTATACTGTATCAAAATTTCCTAACTTAGATTATTGGATAGCCCTGCCCAAGACGAGTCTCTACATAGGTCGCTGTTAATTGTAGATCAAAAATTACCTAAGATATGGCTGACTTAGTATTCCGTACTTATGTTCATGGTTCTAACTATATTTGCGTTTATTCGCAAATATTTGCGAAACGCAAATGTAAATTTGCGAATAAACGCAAATATAAATAGTTATGTACAAAAACGCAAATTAAAAATATTTTGAAAAAACGCAATTTAAAAAGAATGATGTACGAAAAACGCAAATTGAAAAAAAAATATGTTAAAAAAACGCAGATTAGAGAAAAAAAAAGTGTGTGGCACTAATAGGCTTCCGTACTTTGCCAGCAAAAGAGTCTCAAGATAAAATAGTTTCTTTTTCATGGAACAATTATAGTGTCCGTGGGATACAAGCATCTACTTTTATTTAACAGTATGTTTACTTATTTTATCATACTCAACATATATATTTTGTCAGTCTTATTACTAGTTTTGAACTTTTAAAACGTCAATTGAACCTTGTTTATTATCCAAACACATTAAGCTTGTCCATATATCGATAATATTATGTTAAACGTTAAATTGATAGCATTATCTCTGTATTATTTCAGGTCATTGAGGAGTACTAAAAGATGGTGAAACAATTAAGACTATTGTGTGAATTTCGTTTTTTACTGAGCAAGTAATGCGTCTGCGTGACGCTACGCACAGCAATCCCTACACGTCCCTCAGGATACATAGCGAAAAACTTTTGTCGTTTTGTAGTAATTCTGGCTAAACGTGCAAACAATGTGAATGAAAAAGCTTGGTAAATGTCAGACAATCATTTTACCATAAATGTCAGTGAAGTAGGATACTCTACTGATGTAAGTGTGGGAAGGATTGTAAAGACACCTCCCTGTGCCTGAAATGTGACCAGCGTGGAAATAAAAACAAATTGGGTTTAAAACATGGACATGGTGACATGGGGACGCCAGCACTGCTACCACTGCCCTAATGGGCATGTGGGGCCAGCCTTCTCCCAAATGAAATAATAAAATAGACTGTACATGTTGACCAGGGGAAGCCCACGCTTTTGCCGCTGCTGCAACTGGGCAGCATTCCCCAGAGGTCTAAAAATACAATAAACATAAAATGACCATATACGGACATCTATAATCAATAATTAATAATTGTGCTGCACATGCTAGCTGAGGTCGTCTCGAGGATTCATCGGTCATTGCTGCGTGTGGCAAGATTGCAATAAAAGTGGCGCTGAATAGAGTTCTAAGCAGGAGAAGAAAAGTAGGTTAAGGCAGGAGAAGAAAAGTGGACGGCACATCGCCTAGTAGTCCTTACTGGGCCGTTGGTTCTCGTCTTGGGCCCCACAGTCGGCCAGTGTAGGCAGCATTGGCCAGATAATAATTCCGGGCGGAGCTGTGGGGCCGGGGCCCTCGGCATGAGGTGGCAGGGTGAGCGGTAGGGCTTCAGGGTTACTCTCGAAGGTCTCAAGGCGGGCTTTTATGGTTTCACCCATGCGGTTCCTTAACCGCCGCCAACGTAAACAAGCCAGGCCCAAGACTCCCAAACGAACAGGACAAAGGCAAAATTTACAGGGGTCATAACTGGGAAAGGGAAAGACCATCTCTTAGCCGGTTTCACGGTTAGTGGAGAGGGAGACAGCAAGGAGCCTTCCCAAATCTAAGTGGGGCGTGGCACTTTTAATAGTGGCCTCACTCATGGTGGTGGAAAATTTAAATTGTGCCTTGACAGTAACTTGGGGTGTCTTAACAGGTATAATTTCGCTGTACAAGTGATGGACCAAGTGATGTTAAATGATCCTCTGCCTGGCCAGGGCATCGTACCACCGGGGTCTCCTCCTGTGAAGCCAAAACGTACTGGTTTAGTGTGATCAGGCTTAATATAGGGTTACTGTCATAGGGGGAAATCTTTGCTTGCACAACTTTATGAGGTCTGCTCTGTTAGTTAGTAATCCTCGGGCACACTGCTTTAACTAGGGACCATACTCTGGACCAGTCTGTCAAATCGTGAGCTGATGACCAAGGCATTTACGTGGGATTAATAGATTTCCAGACACAGTATCAAGGGCATGCGCAGACTCCAATTCGATCCTGATACTCAAGGATGAGTTGTCAATGGGAACAAGATGGGATAGAACATTATATAACAAATATGGTCTGTTGGCCACCAGTGGCAGTTCGATACGGTAAAGAAGCCAGTTAGACGATGGCCAGAGAGGGAATAAGGAGATACATGAGTAGTACCATTCTAAATTGTTAACCACACCATGCTGCAGCGATGCCTCCTGGACGATTTCTCTTAGCTGCTCTGACAGCAGAAGGTCCCGGGTCAGTCTTCCGCTTTCCAGCTCCGCTCTCTGTCATTGGAAGAGGTTCAGTAGAGTTTCGTGTCGGCTGGCAACAAGGTCCGAAACCAGCTCCATGTGGCCAATCCTCTGGGCATGCTCCTTTAAAATGCTGTCATATTGGGTGAGGGCGGCATTGGCCTTCAAAATTTACAACGATATCTTCTCTTGCCTAATGACCAGCTCTCTCATGTAGGTCCTGGTTTGGTTCACAATGATCGCTAGTGAATTGTGGGCGTGAGCAATGGCTATTTGTTGTCCAACTACCTCTTGGGCTGCAGCTTGAAATCTGTCTAGCTGAACGGTCATGGCTATCCCAAACAAAGTATGTAAGATGGAACCTCCTAAATCAAACAGACCACATCTCATCCTGTTCCTCTTGGCGCCTCTTTCTAATATGGCAGTGGTCGAGTCTCATTTCCTGTGCACTACTTACGGAGATGTTGATGCTTGTTCTGGACAGGGCTTTGAGTGCGCTGAACGTAATGTTGAGGGTTACCACAAGGAGGCCCAGTACTTTCCAATGCTACCATATTCCAACCAAAGTTCTGCTAAACCATTGTGACCAGCCATAGAAGAAGATGCCCCCCTCGAAAACTGCTCTATGTATGGTAATGTACGGTGACTGGTGCTGCTTCTTGTTTTATTTTTTCCATTTATATTGTACATTTGTATATATTATATGAGATGATTATTTTAAATTATCAAACTATTTAGTGACTCAGTTTATTGTGTATTTATGTGGAGAGACGTTACAATATTTTTTGGAGACTGTATACATACATAGCTGTTTAACAATCAGTATTATTTAACATGTGATTTGCACATTATGGTGCATATTAAAATATTCAGTGTGTATATATATTATAACTTCATATTGTATCATTCTTGCATTGCTTTCTTTACTTTTCTTTACCCTTTTCTATTGTAAATACTCGATGTTTTTGATGTTTTAACATGTATCTTTTGATATGGATTCGTCAATAAAAGTTTATATATATATACATATATATTAAAGCTATATATAGCGATTGGTATTTCTTTTAATTTGATTTCCTAATTGTTATAATATAGTGTATACGCTATATTGATTAGTTCTGCCTTCACTCAGCTGTGGCACCACCATCCAGTGGGCTGTATCGTAGGCTAGGTGCTTAATTCTGGAACCTTTTTTGGTTCATGGATCATGAATCCTGGTCAGTGACCCAAATGACTGAAAATCTCCTAGATGCCCTGAAAATGTACACTCACATAGTTGCTGCCCCCCCCCTCACTTTAAAAGTTGGGCCAAAAAACTGTACTTCATGTGAGATTTATTATTGAATCAATTATTTATTTCCTGATCACATAACTCCTAAATCAACCGGCATCACATTCAAACATTAGTCATGGGAAATTTGTACATCAACACTACTCTAAGACAGTTAAGTAAAATTTACCTCTTTATAGTAAATGTAACTCTAAAATTAAGCATACTAATGTAAATTCATAAACTATCCAATTAATGCTATCCATGTCATTTTCAAACACTTTGTTTGCATATGAACGTGCAATGTTGATTACTGCAATATCAGAGAGTCTTTCATGTCCCATTGTGTTCCTCAAGTAAGTCTTCATTCTCCTAAGACCACTGAAGGCTCTCTCAGCAGTACATGAAGTGGCTGGTATCACAGTAAATGTCTTGATAACTTTTGCTAACTGAGCCACCATCTCCAGCAGCTCAGCCTCATGCAGGGCCTTGTAAACTTCACTAGCCTTTGTGAATGATAGGTTATTGTCAGAGCGAAAGGCTTTGAAAATAGCAAATTCTGCTTCCAGCAGATCTTGATCTAGTTTGTAGAACTCTGCAGCATTATTGAAGCTGCTGTCTGCAGGCTCATCACTCAGGGTACTGTCATCCAGGCAACGAAGAATTGATTGGTCATTGCTTTGAAACCTGCTTTGTAACTCAGAGATGACTCTGTCCAGTGCTGGAAAGTAGGTTTCCACTTTGTGGTGTGATTCTACAGTAACTGGATATTGATCCTCCATTGTTTCGCAACTTTCTCCAACAAGGGCTTGCAAACGTTTTGAGGGTTTGCGTTTTCTTGGAACAGTGAAGTCTTTTAAGTCAAAATCACTGTCCATAATCCAATCTTTTATTTTGGCATTGATGGATTCGCAACATTTCCAAATTAAGTCACAACTTTCATCGTCTCTGAAACTCTCAAGGACTTGAATTGTGAGGTCTGCATTTCTTTTGGCAGTGGCGACATCAATATTCTTCCCTTGTAAATATCTAGCTAAGCTGCTAGTATTTGGCAGAAGCACTCTCAGGACACATAAACCAAGGACGAAGTTTACATCACATACAGCACCTAGAAGAGCCCTACTGTCAGCACAGGTTTTGGTGTCCTTATCATCTGCAAGTGAGAGTAGGGCTTTTATTCTTTTTAACTCCCTATAGACTGCCTTAACTGCTTCATAACTGCAGGTCCACCTTGTCACACTCTGGGACTTCAAGCTGTGCATAAGTGATTTGCCTTCTTTCTCAATGTTATGCAGAACTGCATGTCTCTTTGGGCTGGCTTCCAAGAAATTTTACAAGTTTTGTGTTGTCCCAAGTGTGTTTCGCTAAAGTTGCACCTGTGTCATTGATGCCTGTATTGCCAGATTGAGAAGGTGTGCATAACGATGCACATACAGGGTTTGTGGGGAGCATTCTTTCATGCGAGTAAGGGTGGGGGCCTAGCTCAGAGGTAGCGCTCTGGGCTTCTAACCGCTGGGTCCCAGGTTCGATTCCCGTTCGAGCCTATGTTGGATGGCTGTTTCATCCTTCGTCTCATTGCCATGGTCCCTACCTGTCCTAATTAGCCCAACGGGTGCAGAAATACAGGACGTAAAGCCCTAATCACCCACCCACCCTTTCATTCGAGTTGCTAAGCCTTTGTTTGCTCCAGACATGTTTGCAGCTCCATCAAAACATTTACCAACAATGTCTTCAGCATTTAGACCACAGTCATCAATATTTGTTTTTGCAAGATTGAATAAGACTTCAACCTCCAAGGACTCTGTGTGACAAAATCCTATAAAAGCTTCCCTTTTGGTGCCTTCTGTGACATAACTCTTCTTGTCGACTGATGTCTGATGTCTCATCAACAATGATAGAAAATTTGTCACTGTTTCGCACATCCTTGCAGATGAGAATGCGGTCACAAACATGTTCTGCTATGATGTGAAGTATCTCATTCTGTATATCAGGTGAGGTTCATTGTGCATGCTTAGAAAGTTGATCTTGAAGTTTAGTTTTTAGCCATGGCAGATCTCTACAGCGCATGCTGAGCAATTCAAGGAAATTGCCTCTGTTTATGTCTGAGAGATTTCCCAGATTAGTACGATCCTCTTCATGTCCCCGTTGAGCAATATTTTGCTGTGCTGTGTAAAACAGACATTCTATTTGTACAGCTGCTTGATGTTGCTCGTGCACGAGATTGAGGATTGTCTGCTTCTTCTTTTCAGCTTTGGCATTTACCCACTTTGTCATTGCTGTACAATGCAGGCCACTTTTGGCTTGTCTTGTAAGTCTTTCTGGCTTTTTCGAGTTTGTGAAAGTAAACTTGTAGTCAGAGTAAGTTTCACAAGCATAGCATGGTGCTTCAGACTTCTCGATGGAATAACTAAGCCAAGGGTGCTGTTCAAAACAAGCTGGGTTAAAATCTCTGAAACCTTTTTCATTGCCGAATCTTTGAGGTTGATATTTACTGAGCTCTGGCTGTTTTGGCCCATGTTGTGTGTTTGTTTTAC
This sequence comes from Alitta virens, assembly GCA_932294295.1. Classification (NCBI taxonomy): domain Eukaryota; kingdom Metazoa; phylum Annelida; class Polychaeta; order Phyllodocida; family Nereididae; genus Alitta; species Alitta virens. Next base: position 12,053,851 of record OW028585.1, on the reverse strand, counting down.
TTTTTAAACTTCTTTCGTTGTCAGAAGATATTTCATACTCATTATTTTCAGTGTCTGAACTTGTGAAGGCATCTGCATCAATTGACTCAGTTTCTGGAGGTTCTGCAGTAGGTTTGACAGCTTTTGGTATTTTCATTTCTTGTGTGGGTTGATCTCTTTCAACGATTGCATCATCATCAAGCTGAGGGATTTCATCATCAAGTCTTTGCTCCATGGCCATATTGTTAGGGACATCATCAGATTCCTGACTACTGTCACCAATGTCTCCAATACTGGAGCATGACAGGATGCAATCCTGATTGGGTTGATCTTCTTGTGGTACATTTGTTTCCAATTTTTCGACTGCCCCGTCCTCAACCTGAGGAGTGATTTCTGTGTCTAAATTTAATATTTGATCCTCAGTATAGTCTTCTTTACTTAAACTGTTCATTGTGTTCAAAGAGCTAAACATTAACTTGGGCTGCTTGGGGTTCTGAGGCAATGTTATAAATTTCCCATTTTTCCCATTGTGCCTCACTTTGTTGTGATTGTCTGAATTGTCGGAGTTTAATTCTTTGTGACACACTTCGCATTTGATTCTCTGTCGATAGACACGTTTTCGAGGTCTGCTTGTACTTGCCATGATAAACGTACCCTGTAAGACATCCAAAATGATTTAATTTAATGATACTTGATTGTATACATAATCTCTGTAATTAAACTGGCTTGAGGATCTAACAAAAATCACCTTAGACTTCGCTTGTAGCTTATAGCCCAGTGGTGGTTTTGTAAATAAATTGACATATATACTATGATATAGGGCACTAGGGTACATAATACTAGATATTTAAACTCTGGTTTCCATTTGACAGTGGTACAAGAAAAGCTACAAGAAGTTTTACTTACCTTTTACAACCACAAGGGTGGTGATAAACAAGGAACTTGGGGAAATTCCATTGGTAGGGCAGCGCCCTCTTGTATCATAGTATGACTCATCACCCTTGGCATGATGTGCCCCCTAGTGATGACTGTTGAACTGTTGAGTTGTATTCTGGGAGGGGAGTTTTTTTCCCTATGGATCTGCTCAGATCACAGGAATGGGCAGCTACTTCATTTGCCCTGAAATCACTCAGCATTTGCCCTGAAAATTACTTTGCCCTGATTCCAAAACGCCAGAAATCCAGAACAGGAATGATATCCACTGGTGTGTGAAAAGCTCCCAGAGATAGCCCAAGAGCACAACTTCAAACAAGGTACAGAACAGGTTGCAGTAATAGAAAGTTTATTCAAAAAGCACTATCCCGGCCATACATTTGTGCGGGAGAGCTGGTTAGGAAAATACAAGTTGATGTGTCGCAGACTACCTACCGAAGAGGTGGTGGTGGATTAGGGCTTTACGTCCTGTATTTCTGCACCTGATGGGCTAATTAGGACAGGTAGGGACCATGGCAATGAGACGATTTTATAAAACAGCCATCCAACATAGGCTCATCGACCGGGAATTGAACCCGGGACCCAGTGGTTGGAAGCCCAACGCACTACCACTGATTTAGGCCCCCACCCTTCTACCAACCAAAGAAAGAGATACACTCAACAAGTTATTTTATTATCCGTTGCTAGCAATTGCCGAAGTAATCAAACACAACTATGTGTTGCAGGTATAACAATACAAGGCTCCTTTGAAGATCTTGTAATAGTTTATTCCCATAAAAATTACCCTAAAGCAAAACAAAAAAATAAATATTGTAATCAACATAACCAAACATAGAATGTGTTACTATACCTTGTCAAACAATAATGATATTAACCATAGCAATACATTAATGACAATAGTATATATTTAGAGTAACAATACTTATATTATCACCTCTTCCCCACGTGTGCCATGGTACATAACATACAAAAGTCTAAATAACTATTAATTATATACATTGTACTGTACAAATAGAACATACCCAAACTGGGGTTCTTCACCACAAAAAAGGATTATAAACTTGTTTGCAGAGTATCCAAAGTTATACCTATAAATAAAACATTTAATTTAATTACATCTCAAAAGATGCTTGTGCAATATAAAATTATATTCATTCATTCATTCATTCTCCCATGTACTCACCAACTGAATTCAATTTCCACAGAAGTGGAGTTCAGTGTCAGTCCTGTGCACTGATCCAAGTAGTGTCTGTTCTGACATAGGTGAACCCCACACAGGTGAGACACTGTTCTGCCACCTGGGACCTCCTACAGTCTCTTGTGAATATAATTAACAACAAACACCAGATTGGTTTCACACAATTATTTATTCTAACCCTGTGACACTATGCTAACCAAGCTTTTCTGATGATGTTTAGCGACAGCTCAAGCAAATCCCAAACCTTGTAGTCTGCATGAGATGGAACACAAAACCTTAATGATTCATGTAACCGACACCCTGGATTCATGTAACCGAAACCCTGGATTCATTGCCAAAGGGCTGAGGTTATGTTTTTTCAGTCCCAATTTCATGGTTGTGTTATTTTAAGGTTTTTACTTTTTTAGCTGATATATATAGTATTCCTTATTATCTTAAGCGTCACTCATGTATTGTCAACACGATGTTATCACAAACATTAGTGTATAAGGTTGTCCCAAATATTTTCAAACTAAGATTGTCTGACATTGACAAGCATCGGAAGTCAAAATGTCAATGTAATATCTTTCAGGAAAAAAGTTTATGTCTCAAGGCAAAAGTTAGAATGCTTAAGCCTCTACGTTTTTGAAATTTGACACTTTTGGCTGCAAAAAAACACAACATTGAGCTACAAACCTTATGTCGCCAATTCTGTACGATTATTTTTACTTTCACAAATTATGTTTTCCCTTTTATTAGAAACTGTGTATTGTTTTGATAGTCAAGCCTGACTGTGTTGAATGAAATACAGAACACTTCCATGTGCAAGAACACACCTATTTACTGGGACGCAACATTACACAGAATGCCTGAACCAATTGGTGTCTCTATTACAAAAACCATTGGGTTATAAAACATTAATATCTGCCAATCAAATAATTTTCCAAGTTGGGATTTGGAAAATATAAAAGGCCAACCAGCATCAGCCCAATTGAGTTGTGAGGTCCTGTTCAACTGCTGCAGTTTTAAGCCGTTAATTGAATTACAAGAGAAAAAAAAGTTTTTGCAGAACATAGTTGGATGAGATTGACAATTTATAAAAACAACAAATTGTCCATGGTGGGATTTGGAAAAAACCAAGCATTGTGCTAGAAATTCACTTTGCTGTCATTTTCGGGTAACATGTTTCTATGCTCAACCATAGTTTCACAGAATTCAATATTTTCAGCCGAATACACAAGGTGCCCTCACGTACATGTAGATTTACCATGGATTTACTCAGTGCACCATGTAATTTTTACCCAGCTGTCGCAACGCAACTGAAATGAATATATACATATGCTGTCAAGTGTCAGTGAAGTGAAACTGTGATGGCGGTATCACGTCAAAATATTACAATCAATTAGTATAGTTCATATAAATTTATGCCTGTGTATTTATTGCCGAACGTGCTATAAAATGTACTTTTCCATAGATCCTCGCTACTCTTGCCTAGCTACCCATAACTGTCTGCATATCGACCACTTGCACCATCTATAGTATAAGTAATTATAAAAAGAAACCTTTGCTTGTTAGTCATACTATGAAAAAAAATATATATATATTTCAACTATAGTACTTTGTAATTTGCAGCCAAAAAAACAGAGTCTTTGAGAAAAATGTGACATGTTTTGCAAATCTAATAGAATAATTCAGATCCAAATTCAAAAATTATATAATAATGTTTCATTTTTTCACATTAAAGTACATAATTGACTGGGTTCAGTGAGTGCAGCATTTTTTAACTGCATATCTGGAGTTTAAAACAGTTTGAGAAAAAATTTCATTTCAACATTGGCCTATATGTAATTACTTGTAATTAATTACAGTGTACAGTTTCAAATGCAATCAGCTATCTGAAACATAAAGAGCAATTGACAAAACCAATTTGTGTAATTACACTGTTCACTTGAGAAAGAATGAGAACAGTGATTTTATAGGTCAGAGTGTGGGTGTGTCACTCAACTGGCCAATCATAGCCAGATTCCTGGAATGCAGTGACCGGGGATTTTTGTTAACCGCCAAAGCACCATAGTTACCAGTCAAATGACACTAGTTTTCATAGGAATGAAATAATGTAAGTAGATATTAAGTTTTGTTGAGTTGCTAGGCATTTTACATAATGGGCCTCCAACAGATATTTGTTGAAAACCATCACAAGCTTTCACCCCTAATACCAAAATGAACCATGTCAATTTCTGGGAAATCAGACTAACATGGATGAGTCTATTGGTGTTAGAGGGGGGCACTAAAGATTTAATAAATACCTTGGTACAATAAAACCAGGCACTTTTGACATATGGTCCTCAATTCAAAGTTGCTCAATTTTATTTAAGGAAGACAAATGTGCCATAGGTAGGTTATTTAAGCAATTTTCAAGGATGTGAAGATCAGTGATCTGGCCACAGCTGAAATGTACACAAACATCAGTGATGTCACTGGCAATCTTCAAAAGGCTCAAAAGATATTTTGTAAAATCGATCTTATTAAGTATCAATATCTGTATGAGTTCTGCTCTATATAGGATATTTTATGGATTGAGATTCTGATACAAAAATGCTGTACAACCCACTTTTGCATATTATTATTCCCTATTCTCTGCACCTCACTTTCTCTGATTGGCTTGAAAAAAATTCAGCAGGTAGGCCTAGGATAGAACTATCCTTTGACCCAATTTCAGTGTCCTTGAACAAATCCTCTAGGTCACAGAAATATTTGCAAAGTTTTAATTTATCGTATGAACTTAATTCATTAATAAAATAATGGCTTATCACATTGACTTGAAAAAATGACCAAACATCTCTCTTACATATGCCTATAGTCTGCTGGTTTATTAGATTTTTTTGAGCAATGCTAAATGTTGTGTATTTTTAAATGTGGAAAATCATAAGAGTTTTTTCGATTACGATTCTAAAGGTGGAAAACTGTAGCAGTGATAGCAGTTCCTATTATACCAAGTCAAAGGCAACATCAATGAGCATTGCAGTGCTTACTTACAGAAAGATAGGACCATTAGTAAACTCAGCAAAAATACCTGAAATGAAACATCACTTTTTCCATTTATTTTGTTTTCATTTTTTTTTCTCAGAAAGTATTCACACGATTGTCTTCTTATAATTATGGCATGTACTTTGGACCAAGTAAAAATATGAAAGTGTTGCCTTGTAAAGAAAGATCTGTAAAAGTTAGAAGAACCCTAAATTTTCACATACATTAACTTTGGGACGACTTAAGTCGGCTAATACTGAAGTTACAGCGACATGTTCAGTACTGGAAAATATCTTAGGCTCTGTTCTAAAAGATGGCTATCTTGGTTTTTTGGTTAACTGGACAGACAAACACAAAATAAAGAAAGACAGGGCTAGACCACAGGCACTGCATTAACCATATAGCCACTACACTGAGCGGTGTTGATAGCAGACGACGCCATTATTCAATATTATGCAATAATCATCAAGCACTTGGCATGTTGCCAACATTATAGATTCCATTTGCACCATTATTTGACAGGTCTGATCAGTAAGACTACATGCAAATTAGCTGCTAGTATTTTGAGCTCCCCACAGTCAAGGAAGGAGCAGTAGCACTTCTGCTGTTTCTGTGGGCCCATAACAAATGGTCATAATACAAATTACACGCCTTAATCATTAAAGGCAATTTACAGTTCATAATTACAGATAACGATAAAATGACAATTTCATGGTGTACAGTGACCATGGACTTATATACACCGCTTCTTCACAAATAATTTGCTTGCTGTATTCAATTGATTACCTTATAAACTGCAAAGACAATGCATCCGTTGCCATGTCAATAATTCCATGCAACCCACTATTACGTGAGAGTGGCATAGCCTATTCCTAGTAATTTGCTTGCCAATACAAGTTTTCTAGTTTTATGTTAATTTTCGAAGATAATTGGCCCAAAAGACTCAGAGAATTCTATGTTTAAATATTCAAGACATGTATCTATGTCGAAATAGTGGCCCCAAATGTTGGTCAACAAGAGTTTGTGGCTTTTAGCGACTATCTTACAGAGCAGATAGCCTAAGCACTGTAAGCAGATAGGCTGATGCCAAAATTAGGAATATTCAATAGAAAACACAAATACAATAATGACGGAAATCACTAAATGTTAGAATTGATACCAGAATGCACAGTCATATACTCCCCAATTAGGAAACATTTTTTTTTTTGGAATCAAGTGTTACTATAAAATAAAATGTTACTATAAAGGACACAAACGTTCTTCAGAGGACATTGAAGCCCATAAGGCCACGTACTGTGTAGCTGCCTCTTTTGTAGCCCTTAGATGGAAGGAAAACTCCGTTATTCACCACAGTTTATTGGTTAATTTATTAAACTCGTCCAGTTTAATCGCTCATACATCATGATTGCATGAAAGTGCACATTGACCTATTCAATGAATAATCCCATTGGACTCACAAAGAATTCATTACACCCAGAAGGATGGATGTACGCAAAATCCATGTGCGGAATGTAATGATCCTCGACCATGGATGTATACGGGCGAGGTCTATGGTCCTGTACCTGTGTATCACGATTTCTGTTGACTCGTGGACAATCTCCTCGTCCAGTGACTGCTGCATCTTCCGATAGCCGTTTGTCAGTGTCACATGATACTTAATAGCTGTATATTACTGATTCAGAATTGTAAGGTGGGGCCGATACATAACGGAAGGATGTTGAGGGTGGTATGTCCTCCGTCTGGACCAAATAGTCATCTGTTCTTCCGCATTGCTGAATTGCCCCCAGACAAATTCAGAGGTCGTAGGTAGTGATTCCGAGTCCGTCATCAACATCTTGCCAAAACTGACCAGTAATGGTGACAATTCTGATGCCGATGATGTCTCATCCCGGCCTTCCATTGGCAGCGACGGCTCTCGGTCAACTAGTATTGGAACAGGGGTTGGCAGTGGTCTTCCACGTCTGAAGCTGAACAAGCTCCTGCCATATCCCATCCTTGGTGGTGAATCCATAGCTGGCTCCCTTGTGAAATAGGACGAATTAGACAAATATACTCCCGGAAGGATGGATGTTGTCGATGGATCCGTTACACTGTGAAACCAAGTCCTTGGGTTTGAATGTTAATAGTCCCACGTTAATTATCCACCCTTGCAAAGTATTTGAGACAGAAACTGCCAATGTTTAAAAATTAAGCAATCCCAGTAACCCACTATAAACTGCTCAGCTGACTGCTATGATTAAAACTAATATGATGTTTTCAAAACGGGGTCCGAGGATCGAACTCTAAACGTTATTGATTCGATTCACGGACAGCATACAAGAAGATGAATGAATTTTGTCTGTATGTGTCTAAGCCGAATAGGTGACCGAAGTGGCTGACTAACTGAGGGATAGAACTCCACTGCTGGCCAGTATACTTAGAAGGCACCCCTTAATTGGGCTCCACCTTGACGAGCGGGTGCTTGAGCAGTTGCCTCCCAAGTCATTTACACTTGTTCATTTTGTTAATCCTAGCATTCAGTACTCTTTCATATCATTATTTACAACCATAGAAGGCTCCCCTGCACTGTCATATGTTTTGCTAATTCAAACTTTTCCAACTGTAGACAATTTGCATAAATTGGGTACCAACAACTCAGATGTGGCAGGCTGCTAAATTTAAAGTTTCTAAGTTGCCCTGGCTTCCATCTCATTTTCGTTGCGGTCCCGTTCACGTATAATGTGTCTGTTATTGTCATAAAACCTCGATCAGAAGTGCCGTACCTTCCGGCCTGACCTGAAATGCCATTTTTTTGCTGATTCGGAAGTGTCGTATTTTCCTGAATTTTCTGAAGTGCCGTATTGTATTCCATGTTCAGAAGTGCCATATTTTTCTGATTTTTCTATAGCCAACCCCTCACATTAAGTTAAGTAATGGTCTACGGACAAGACCATTTCCATAGTTTTTAATAATGCTGGATTCAACAATTCTGGCCCCCTAAGTTGCAATTTAGCCTGCTCATCTCTGAGTGTAATGGCAGCATTAGTGAACTGGCTGATTTTTATCACATTGTTGTGCAGATTTCAATTCTGCTTTAGTCTGCACTATGGCTCCATTAATACCTCTCACCTTGCATTTCTTTAATCTTGATATGTGAAAGACATTTGGCAAAAGTCATGCCATCGATGGTCTCAATCACATAAGAATTGGAGTCTGCCTTAAGCTTAATTAATAGAGACCCTATTAAGTTCAGACAAACTTTGCGGCAGGTGCATACAAAAGTGCCAAGTCTCCTTCATTAAATTCTTGTATATTCTTTACCCTTTGGATATGAAATAATATGTCCATAACTTACAGAGAAAAACTAGAAACACATAGTTTAGATGGATTTAAGAAATATGTGAAAAATAGCACTGTAGCATCTTATTCCGCAGACTGCAGTATTGAAAATTGCTATATATGTATAAATGTTCATCCTACTGCTTCTTCATAATACTTTTCAACAATATATTCTTTAACTTGAGATGAGTAATGTAATATTAATGGATCTCTCCAGGTGGCCTCATGCTAGCGATAAAATATATTTATCTTTGTGAGGTCTCCTTACGAAACAAATGTTTATAAATGAAAATAAGAAAATAAATTGTAGATATTTTTTTGTTTGGCAAAATAAAAAGAATCTGAATCTGAATCTGAATCTGATATGATCTTGATTCTGTTTCACCTTTACTTCATAATGCAGTTTAATTGCATTTTGCCTCATAAACTCCATTCTTCCTCTTAGAAGTTTCATATATTGATCCATATCCGTGGCTACCAATGAGATTGCTTCAACATTTATATTCGCCAATGAATTTTCCTCCCTAACAAAGACAAGACTTTCTGGTGAATATTATAAACTGAGACCACTTGGAGTATTTGTACTCCTCCAATCCCAATAACAAATTTGATTCATTTTTGATGGCTCTTTCAGCCATTAAACTACAATGGCCCTCTGGTTTCACAAAATGAACTTTTGATCACATCTAATTCTATTTGGTATCATATAAATTAAGCACAAATTGTTAATTACAGCATTCGTTACTGCATTGGTTTTTCTACTGGACAGAGGACATACCACTATGAACCTAGTCCATTCACAATGCAATACGAGGCAATACTCATAGTTGCTTGAATTTGGGATACATTTTATATCCACATGTACACAACTAAATGGTCGAGCATCTATGATTAGACCAGGTACAAATGCTTTTTATTTTCCTGCAGTCACTTTGTCATCCGCCCTTTGACATATGATGCAAGTTTGCACATAATTCAACACATATTTATACAAATTACGAATATAGAATCGAGACTTAATAGCCTCATATAACTTCTGTAGTTTCACATAAACTCCCAATCCATTGTGATAAAATTCAAGCAAGTGAAATATGTATTTTTCAGGCAAGGCTAGTTTCATGAAAACATCACATAGTTTTTTTGTGATGTACTATGTAGAACAATAAGTCGTCCACCATGATAAAGTTCATGGCTAGGGATAATAAAGACTTGACTTGGTGCTGTATTCCTGGCATTTTTCCATATTTATTTATTTATTTATTTATTTATAAAATATATTTATACAGGGTAACATATTCAGTATAAAAACTGTTTTTCAATACGGCCCTGATATTGACATTTAAAGAGTTAAAAATAGAATAATAAAAATAAAGTAATTAAAAGGACTGGTATGCAGTTGATTAGTACAAAACATTGATAAAATAGGCTTTACATTTGGCTTTAAAAACATTAATGTTATCACAACATTTGACATCACTGGGAAGATCGTTCCATATAATGGGACCTCTAACAGTAAAAGCATTGCTGCTAAAAACAGAATTAGTATATGGTATATGTACATCATTTTTATTAAAATTTCTCGTATTGCAACTGGAGACTTCTATCTGGTATCATATAAATTAAGCACAAATTAATATTTAAGATAAGCAACCAGTGGACCCAAAAATTCATCTTGTTTTTGAGCAATTACTATTTTCGCTTGTGTGTGTGGTACTTTGATGTATGTTATCACATTGTTAACATATTTATTTATTGCCTCTTCCAATTCAAATTGATGAGGCATTTTGCTCAGAATCTTATGCCTAGCCTTTGTTTCTAACATGTCCTCCGGAACCAGCCTGGGTAATTCACACTGTGTCACCTCTTCATTATTATTGCCTGACTGATTTCCCTGGGCCTCTTGCCTCAATCCCTGGTTTCTTACAGTTTCTTGCCATTTTAAAATGTCTTGTAAACATTTATCTTTGGGAACATTTCCTGCAAGCGGTGGAGTCTTTTTTTTTTTTTAAATATGTTTATTCACACTGTTGCATAGTAAGATACAATTCATGGTGTATAGTACAAAAATATTGGTAATCAAAATATATTGTAAATGTTATAAAACTTTAAAAACATAATAGATAAAAACAAAAGTGAACAAATGAAAATGCTGCGCTTTATGCTGTACATATAAAGTGCAATATGACTTTTAGGTCATCTCTAGTGAACCCGTCTACTGTGGCTGCATCTGTGCGAACAATATTTAAAAATTCATTAATCTGTCCAACTACTGGCTCTACATCAGCATATCTTTTATATACGCACCTTTTGGTCTGAACAATATTGTCATTTTACAGTTGCTCAATACTGCATTCAATACCTTTTGAGATCAGTGTCAAATTTGAATAAATTATACTGTTTACATCTAACAGTGCTTTTTCATAAATAAATTTAATTTTAACATTTGCAGATTTTAACATAGTTTGTACCATTTTAAGAAATCTACAGTAAATTTCCAGCTGCATCCCTGGACAGGGATTCAAGGGGTACTGCAAGGGGCACTGAGAACCTTGTTGCTCACCTTGTGTACCTGAAGATACACCTTGGAAACGCCGGGTTCTGGCAGGTAACTCAAAGACTTCTGGTGCAGCTAGCCTACTCCTTCCACTGCCAATTTGTGTGCTTGAGAACGAGTTACCAATGGGGCACAAAATTATAAAGCCTCTTGAGAAGTTGAACATTGGCTGCTGCTGTGCAATTTCGCTCAGCATCAATCTAGCCTAAGGATTGTTTACCGTTTGGGACTTCGGCTGCAATCCAACCGGTATCTCTTTACACAGTTAGTTAGTTAGTGTTATTGTTTAACGCCTCATCAGCACCTGAGTGGGCTATGTAGAGGCTCTCTAGGGTAAGATTGATTATCTATAGGTGGTAGTAGAAACCAGAAGCATGTAAAAAATCAATAATTGTCTGCGTTGGATATCTGGAGCAGCTGGTGCAATGCGCACTGTCCTGTTTTAGCCACTGGGGATAGAGGACTTCATCCCAAGTGTTTCCACCCTCTTCGAGGGCCTATCTCTTTACACAAGACATATCTTCTTCACCCAAGCGGATTGGGATAATCAATGGTTCTGATCGCTGCCAACTTGCCCCTGGTTGTCTTGACAACATATCAACCAATAATAATTCACTTGTATCAGATTTTACATATATCACTGTAAATATAAATGAATGAAGCTTCCAGTATAATGTGCCAAGTCGCCTTGTTGCAGATTCAGCGGATGACATAAATATTTGTTCTAGTGGTTTATGAGGCAGTGTACACGGCAAACACATTCTAATATACGCTATTCTATTCTTTTCTATTCTATTCCATTCTATTCTATTCTATTCCATTCTTTTCTATACTATTCCATTCTATTATTTTCTGTCCTATTCTTTACCATTTTATTCTATTCCATTCTATTCTATTCTGTTCCATTATTTTCTATTTCTTTTCCATTATATTCTATTCTGTTCCATTCTATTCTATTCCATGCCATTCTATTCTATTCTATTCTATTCAATTCTATTCTGTTTTATTCTATTATATATTTTTTCCATTCCATTCTATTCTGTTCCATTCCATTCCATTCTATTCTGTTCTATTTTTTATTCTATTCTATTTTATTATTTTCCATTATATTCCATTCTATTGCATTGTATTGTATTCTATTCTATTCCACAGTCTAAACAGTTGGTTGTATTCTGATGAATTACTATTTCATCTGTCAGTTGAAAGCTATTGCAGCCTCTGCTATTTGTCACACTTTTAGGCTCATTCAGGCGCTTTTAGATTTCTGTGCCTCACTAATACCATATTATGCACATATAATAATCCATTTATAATTAAAAAAATCAACCTCAGCAGGTGAGTGGCCTAATGGTCGAGGCAACCGCCAATTCCACACTGGCTCCCAGGTTTGATTCCAAGCCCGGGCACTTAAATTGGGATGTGCCTTGTGCTTGGTGTCTTTGCTGAGTCAAGTAAAAGACCCTGCCAATGGGTTAAATGGGTAACACGCTGTAGACCCCAGGAAGCCTTATCATCTCATCATTATGTCTGCCTCTAGTAGCTGGTCATGTACAGTGTAAGCTGGCCCTCTAAGCTTCAGACTAGTGTAGCATTGAGACATTTTAGACGTCAATTCAGCATTAAATTTGGGATTAGGGGGTTCTTACTATATACACTAATTGACTTTTAAAACGCATAGGTAAAACATGTTGTACAAACCCGAAATAATGCGTTTTTAAAGTCCATTAGTGTATATAAAACAAAAACATCAAATTTGTATTAACTAATAATCAGATTCATGCTAAACATATCTATTCAGGATGTATCCAACAATAAAAACAGATATTGCAATTAAATGTTTGTATGTTCACTGACTGTGTACACACAGGTTGAATTTGTTTTAACTTAATCCTTGATCTGCTGATGTCTCTTACTTCAGTGGATACTTTGATTTAGATGAACTACCTGAGGTACCCTGCTGCTCATCTGTACCTTATTCAATCCGATTTGTACTTCACCAAGATAGTTTTCCTAACATTTTTGTTGCTTGTATTTCTCCCTCTGCATCGGAATATATAAAGTTAAATGGCAGTGGGACTTTATTATGTATTTAGCAAAGCCCTTGTGGTCTAGTGGTAACACACTTGCCTGCTCCCCTGAAGGACCAGGTTTAGTCCCAGGCTCGGACACCCTTCATGAGCATCATCCCAGCTGGATGTCCTTGGAATGAGATGTTGAATTGGCAGTCCCTTGTACTCAGCGTCTATGTTGAGGCAAGTAAAAGATCCCACCCATGGGATAAATGTGTAACATGGGTGGACTCCTCTCTCCCTCACCTCATCATTCAACCCTCGATAGCGACAATATCCATCTATCTATCTATCTATCTATCTATCTATCTATCTATCTGGTAAGACGTTCGCCTGCTCCTCTGAAGGACCCAGGTTCAATCCCAGGCCCACGCACCTTTCATGAGCATCCCAGCTGGATGTCGTTCGGATTAGACGTTAAATTGGTGGTCCCTTGTACTCAGTCTCTATGCTGAGTAAAAGACCCCACCCATGGAGTAAATGTGTATCTATCCATCTATCTATATATCTATATATTTATCTTACTTAAATGATGAGTGCTTGATTAGATGAAAATTAGAAAGGAGCTTGCATTACAGTGGGTTGCAAAAAATGATCATACCCCTTGAGTACATCTGATTTGTTTTTCTGTTTGGTAACAGCAACTGGTGCGACAGCTGTGCTATTAGTGGAGACATGCTGTGTATTCATTGGGACAAACCTCTATAGGTTTAGATGATAATTTCTGTTGGTATTATGGGAATTATCAGAAAATGTTCAAGAATTAGGTATTGCAAATGTGTTTACACTCAAAACACAACATATTGCATGTATGTTTTACCTTTTTTTTTTTTAGTAAGTTTTGAAGAACTGTTTCAAACTATTCATTAATCTCTTTAAACCTATGATCCCATATTTAGGCCTATTCCTTGGTTATTAATTTAGTGCTATACCCCAGGAAAAAAACTCCAAGACTGTCTGATTGCAATATTTGATTATGAAGAAGCAGGAACTTGACCAACACATGCATTGTGTAATTCAGAAGCACATGGGATGGTTATGGTTGCAAGAAGATTTAAAAGTCTCTTAAAATTCCTCATGCCTACAGCGACATCGATAGTGCAGAGGTGGAAGAAGACAAAGTCTGTAACAGATCAGGTCAGGTCGTCCAGACAAAATCTATCAACGTACTGCAAGAAAACTTGTGTGGTGAGCATCAGCAAATCCAACTGTGACATTAAATGATCTGAAGAAGGAAGCTGCGATAGGAGGTAGTAGTAGTGTAGATAGTACGATAAAACATGCACATTTTTTGATGACGTCATTAATTAACATAAAGAGGCCAACCAATCAGGGCTCTCGATTTTTAAGACGTCATTAAAAAATTTGCATGTTTTATCGTACTATCTACACTACTGGTATTGACATGCATAGGAGCAAAGTTTTCAAAATAGCCTTTATGGCGGAGTATTCAGAAGGTAGCCTCTGCTGAAGAAATCGCATGTTGGAAATATTGCTGATGAACATACACATATATGTAATATGATAATATGATCTGGTGCATTGTGTAATAAAATCCTCTGGTCAAATGAGGCTATTTGGTAGAAATTCCAAGAAGTATGTTTGGCAGAAATATGCCCAAAAGAACGCCATACCTACTGCAAAACTTGGAGGTGTCTTAATCATGCCATGGGGTTGTTTTCCAGCAGCAGGACCTGGTGCTCTCGTCCGAATAGAGGGTATCGTGAATAGTGCCAATTACATATACATTTTGGGTAAAAACCTCAGGAAATTTGCCACTAAGTTGAGAATACGATGAAATTTTGAATTTAAAAAAAGCAATGACCCAAAATATTAGTAAAAAAACAACCATGGAATGATTGAAGAACAAAATTAACACCCAACAGCCCGAGCCCTGATCTTAACTCTGGTACTATTTCCAGACAATTGAAAACTGGCATTTCAAACATATTCACCAACAAATTTCATGCAATTAGCAGAGTATTGTATCCAAAATGTGTACAAAGCTGGTCAAAGACTATCTAGAGCATTTGCAGGTGAGAATAGAGGACAATTTAAATTATTATTTAATGCCATTTCACCAACCACACACACATACACAGGTTGATTTCATTTCAGTCTAAATGACTTGGTACGTCAAGGTTTTTGTTTTTAATTTTATTGGTTATCCACAGGCTACACATTATGCCCTTGCTTAGCTGGATGTAGTTTTAACTGAATATATGTATGATTTCACTTGAGCTGCTTAATGTTGATCAACTTATTAAACAGGCCTATATATGTATGGTTCCACGTGAGTGGGCTGCTTAATGTTGATTAACTTATCAAACAGGTCTATGCACATACGCTAATTTAATTACCTGCACACTTAAACAGTTAAAGCTCCAATGTCTGTCAAAATTACTATTTCCTGAAACTTCATCAAATGATTGAAAATCACCTTATTGATCATTAGAAATACAATGGAAATGGCATCATCACCCATTGTGGAGCACTTTGACATAATCACTTGGTTTGTTTACATATTGGATTTTTGATAACATGAACAATTAACTACTATGTGAAGCTTATTTATTTTATAAAAAGATAGTGAACCCAGCAAGGCACTGGGTGGCAGCTAATCAGTATTAGGAAGACGATGAAGTGAATGCAATAGATTTTGGCCACTGTCATATTGAGTAACAATCCAGCTTAAAGTGTTCCCACCGATTACAACAGGCTGTTTTCAACAGGTATGAACTTGAATATGAGTTGAAACAGCTCAGTGTAAGTAAGTAGTTGAATGAAAGTACAATTTTCTGTTGTGCCATGGTCGATATGGCTACAAACATACCAATCCATAAATAAGATTTCGGCATCACAATGTGCATCAAATGATCATGAGCAAACAGTTTACACACTGAGTACTATTGAAGCAGAATATCTTCAACACAGGTAAGATCCATACATGTATCTCTTACAACATTTTAATTTTTAACACTCAGTTATCATCAATGTCCTTCCTACAGGCGGACAGGCGAACGGAAGGGTGGGCGGACGGGTGGATGGGCGGGCTGGGGTAACACTTTCGTTTCTGGAGCAGTACTCTAACACTAATGCACGTACCCTTATGAAATTTTGTACAGTAATATTCTATATGGCCTAGTGGTGCCTTTTGATAGTCACATTGACATATGTTGGCTATGTTTTACAAAATTTGGAAAAAATTGAAGAAGTAAAAGTTTTTTTTCTGAAGCAGAACTCTGACACTACTGCACCTACATGCTTAAAACTTTTTCATAATATGTCTAAAATAATGTAGTGGCGCCTTTTTACCCTAACAAAATTTTATATGCTATTTCTCTATATA
The DNA here is from genome assembly GCA_932294295.1 of Alitta virens. Taxonomy (NCBI): domain Eukaryota; kingdom Metazoa; phylum Annelida; class Polychaeta; order Phyllodocida; family Nereididae; genus Alitta; species Alitta virens. The sequence continues at coordinate 12,037,445 of OW028585.1, read as the reverse complement.
GCTTAGCTGTGCATTTTGATAGTCACATTTTTGTTTCCAGAGCTGGACTCACACACTACTGCACCTACAAGCGTACAAAACTTAGTAAGAATACGTCTAAAATAGTGTAGAGATACCTTTTTGGGGTTTCAAGACCATTTATCACAGATAATTTTAATCAATAAGGAAATATGAACATTTGGACAGGTACTCTTTCAACAGCCTCATATCAATGACTCTATGATCCTTACATCAGTAAAATTTTGCCAATGATATATCTAGATTATAGTACTTTCACTTTTAAGCTTCTTTTTGAAATTTGTTTCATAATTCTTTTTTTGTTCATAATATTGGAAAATCTGGAAAAAATGCAAAAAATTGTGTTGCTTCCTTCATATTCCTTAGCATCCCATGCTTAGCAATGACAGCCGTAAATGTTGTATAATTCATGTGCAATTATTAAATATTTGATCATAGTATTACCATGCTCAACCGTTTCAATTGTTTTTGTTTATAATTAGCATTTTTATTATAATTAGTTGCATGATGATCTATATTACTTTCACTTGACTCCATTATTGACTTATTATTGTTTTCTTCATATACACCTGTAAAGTGTTCGGTTATAAATACTAATTTAAATGCCATAGATTTAATGCAAATCAGCAACCCAACAATTCAGTAACTAAAGGGAATATGGCTATTGATAATATATAGTTCCTTCAGTTGCCAGCTAAATTTAAACAGCGAGCAAAAAATATTTTGACTTATAAAGGCATTAAAATGGGTGTGTTGAGTATCATTCCATACAACATAAACCTTTAAGATTTTGTATTATTTGTATTTTGACTTTATTTATTTAAATACAAGTAAATAAAAACCTTGAAGGTTCATTTTGTATGAAATTATACCCAACATCTTTAACATTATTGCTGAATTTCATATATATTCCTTAGGATCATTGCCATAGCCCATATATGACTATTTTGGACATATAAATGATAATCTCAGTTGTAGATTAGTTTAAGGGAACATGCTATTGTGTTGATATTTCTAGTGAACTCAATACTCATTGCGCATAAAATCTTTAAAGCAGAACAATTAAATGGCAAGAAAAGAACAGAAAATACTTTTTATGCTCACTTGGCGGGAGGGCTCTGAACATAATGGATTGCTGTTAATACAGGGTTCCTGCAGGTTTAGCTTCGTAAGACGTAAGATATTTGTATTACATTATAATATCACGTGCAAATGAAAAATAAGACCACTTATATCGTATACATGGCCAATTGTGCCATGTGCGTTTTCCATGCGTTTGGATAAACGCATGGAAAATGCATGGTTTTTGCCTCATTATAATTAGCTTAAAACCATGCGTTTTCCATGCGTTTTTCTTCTCATGGAAAACGCATGTGGCACATTTGGCCTTGTAATATAACCCATATATAAAAATTTTCCTAAAAAAAAACAACTCTGGGTATTGGCTATAAGCAATAAAATAAACACAGTTGTTGTGTATTTAAAGAAAGTTTATAATTTCTATTCATTTAAATTTACCAAATCGAATATTACAATGTAGATGTTTATATCCAAGCATATTTGCATCAAAATAGGACAATTTAAGACTTAGTTGACAAAAGAAAGACTTAATGTGGGCCTTAATTTTTACAAAAAGAAAGTAGGACTTTTTCAGCTTTTTTATAACCCATGGGAGCACTGTATTATTTTACACTTGACAGAATATAATGAACAAATGAAGAAATTCAAGAGTTCACACAATAGGACATCTTGGACTCTATTAGCATTGCATAACAGGCAATGTAGGCACACAGTGTGTGCGATAAACCAAAAGAATTGCCACTTTGCACAAAAATATTTTTTCTTGAGTTTTTATATAGTGTATGCCACACACTATATAAACACTCAAGAAAAAATATTTTTATCTGTATAACATTTCATTAGGGTAAGTGCATTATTCTTTACAATACCATCTATTTCATCCAAATTATTCATAGATAAAAGAAGAATCTGCATTTACAATTACTTGTTGTTTTGAGGTTTGGATTCAGCCATTGTAACCAACGTGAATGGAATATATGATATGAATTTAATATATCAATTTATTCATTAAATTCGTAAATCCTTTTTTTTAAATAGATAGATAGATAGATAGAAATATAGATAGATAGATAGACAGATAGATAGATAGATAGATAGACAGATAGATAGATATAAAGATAGATAGATAGATAGATAGATATATAGAGAGATAGATATAATAGATCGATAGATAGATCGATAGATAGATCGATAGATAGATCGATAGATCCATAGATAGATAGGTAGATCCATAGATAGATAAATAGTTAGTATGATAGATAGATTTATAGATAGATAGATGGATATATAGATAGGTAGATATATAGATAGATCTTGACGTAATAAAAGAATAGGCAATTTTGTTATGTATTGGCATCTTTTAGCGAGTAAGCAGTAGTAAAGGGGCATTCACACTGTCATGGATACGACCTACGTATGACCACGTATGAAAAAAATCTTTTTACTCTTGCTAATCCTTGGCCATACGTGATTTACTCGCCGAGCGTTTTTGACGTACCTCGCGCTAATTCATAGGAAATCACATCGTACGTGAAGAGAGGAAATATTTTTTAAGCATTTTAAAACTTTGGCGGACGTTTTAAGAGTGAAGTGAATTGTTTACATTAGTTACACTGTTGTTTTATGTACGTCCGTGGCCATACATAGCCATACACAGCCACTGTCCATATGTACTCGCCTTCCACTCACGTCTACTTGAAAAACTTTCTTAAAATGCTTGGCAAACGTCTGTCGCTTGCCCGTCATTTTCCGTGCCCATCCTTGCCCATACTTGAATCACTCGCATGAGCGATCTATGAACGACTACAAGCGATCTACAAGTACCTACGAGTGCATACGTGTAACTCACAGATGCCTCACGGATGCCTGGCTACGGACGTTGAGCTAGCATTTGACTGACATTCAGCAAGCGTTTGACGGACGTTTGCTGAGCAATCTAAGAATTTATGCGTGATTAACAGAGCCACGAGTGAGCCCATTTTTTACGTACGTGGTCACTCGTAGGTCTTATACGTGACAGTTTGAACGTCTCTGAAGCCCTTGCAGTTTGTTAGAAATAAACTGTCAAAATATGGTCACACATACTTCCTGCCATCACCATTGCTGGTTTTTATTACATACTTTTGTACATTTCATATTTTATGACATAATATTGTTCTGTTTTTTTTTATATATCGAGCAAGTCTATGATTGATCAGCCTATGAATATCAAATAATGAATGAATTTTACCGATATTTTGACCTATATATAACATGATTAAAGTACTCTGTCTCATTTTTTCTGTTTTGTAATCTCCTAGGCCCATATATACAATTAAATCTGAACACCCCCCCCCCCCCAAGTTTCCATGAAAAGCCCAACAAAATTAAAAGATCTAAATAGGCAGAAAATCACCTGCAATAAAGCCCTGCTACAGCTGTACACTAAAAGGTTAATTGGCCAGTGTGATGAGTTTTATGGGGCAATGCATATTTTAATTTAATTTGATTGGTTAAAATGTCATGAGTGACACATTTTGTGACATTTTTGTGTAGTAGCATACAATGTAACCATAAAGTAGCAACTTACACAATGTACAAGAAATAATTGACCAGACTTAAACAATGTCTGGCAATTTTTGCAGGAATTGCATTTGGCTTGACCTTTCACCTGGATTTCTTTTGATTATTAATAATAATCAGATTTACCTGAAATACATAAACAAGAAAAAATTATTTAAAAAAAAGAATAGATGTCTGGCAATGTGAGAGAAATGGGAGTGTTGAATTTTCCAGTGTGAAATGCAAATACAATAACATAATCTATAAAAAAGCCATATAAAGAAAGTTGACAGTATATATTAATGACATGTAAACATACTAATGATATTGAAATATAAAAAAAATATTTGGACTGGAATTGAACTGCTACCCTCCCAACCCATGTCAAAGTTTGTCCAGCAGTGCTAGCTTGAAATTTCTGAACTTTTTGTGGGCATCATGCCTGAAAGTTCTATTCATAGACCATGTGGTCAACTAAGAAAAAGATGTTGTTTAGCTTGTGCTTCTGCAGTACAATGCCATGGTTACTGATTCAGTTATGTCTAAAATATTCATTTACACATTTTGAATGTGGTAACTAAGGACTTTATCCAAAATTGAAAGCTATGATCACTCAGATGATCACTGTAGAATTCATTTGTGAAAATAATCATGATTTTGCAATCCTCAGGATAGTAGAAATATGCACAAAATATATTTATTTCATCTGACATTATTTACTAAAATAATTACTTAAAAGATGCAGTCTTAAGATTTCATATATATTTTTTAAAGATATTTTTTTTAATTTTCACCAAAGCAAACTGTTAAAACATTTATGTTTGTTAAAGATCCCAATCTCCTATCAGTCTCTTGATTGACCTATTCTCTCTGAGTTCAGAGAGACTGCTCGTAATAAATACCTGGCATTGAAAAAGCTAAAATTAGTCACAGTTTTGTCAATTGGTAGGTCTAGACGCCAAATTGGGTACTTGCAGAACTCCACTTCTAGAAATGATAGAAAGATGCAGTTTTCTGCAAACCAAGTGTTCAGAAATTATGTTTTGTGCATGACCATCAGGAAATATGTTTTTGTGCATAACTATTAGAGATCACACAAAAGATATGTGTCGAAGATAGTCCTTATTGCATGGGGTAAGCACTTGTTAGCAAGCGAGTCTGTAGAATTGGTGAAGCTATGATCCCAGTGTTGAAAGTGAAAGTAAAACTGATCAGCCTGAAGTAGTCTGTCCACTATTTAAATTAGGGATGGTGGATAAAAGTAAATTATTATTTAAATTAGAGATAGAGGATCACAATTCATATTTTATGGGCTGTTCCCAATAGGTTTTTTTTTTATTAGGAATGCAGTCAATTGTGGGATATTAAATATGACAGACATAAGTCTGACAGGATTCCTACAGTCTTCATTTTAATAGTGTACCAAATTTATTAATTTTGTTAATAGTCAAATTACTGCAGAACTCGTTTTTAGCAATTTATGTACATGTGTACGATTCTCATGTTGTAGTGAATAAACATAATCTGACTCTAACTGCATGACCCTGACTTATGTTGTACAGTAAATCATATGTTGTGCATCTTTGCATACACCTCTTGGATGTGTGTACACTTTTTTCTGCAGATAAAGGTGCAAATGCAGATAAAGATGCATGTGCAGAGCAAAATTACACATGCACATGTGCATGCCATTTTGAAGGAAATTATATCTTGTTGTGCTGACATAGGGCTATGGCAAAAAAATGTACATAGTGGCCTGGACATTATGCAAGGGTTCTCATTTTCCTCAAACCAAGATTAACCCACAGCTGTTTGAAAGATAGTTGACAATTAGACACAACATTTTTACACTATTTTGCATTTCTCTAAACTCAGTATCACCCTGACACTGTTCTCATATCATCTTTTTTGTTCTCTTTCAGATATACCATGGATCACAACCAGTTCAGAAAAAGTTTTTGTGTCATCACAGCCTTAGTAATAGCCGTTTGTGGACTTTATTTTTTTGTACTCTATAGAACAAGCAGACAAAGTATGATGATGATTCAAACCAATGCTTTCCATAATACAAGTGGAGGATATTCATACATGCATCAAGCCTTTGTTGCAAACAATATTGTACCTAGGTCTATATGTTTGAATCACAAATATCCGGTAATGAAGGCAATAAGGAATGGTTCAATAAAAGCATCACCAAAAAAGCGAACCATTTACCTCTCGACCATTGGACGGTTTGGCAATATATTGCATCAGTTTGCTGCCTTGATTGCAATTTCAAATGCGACTAAGTCTTCAGTCACGATTGCAACAAAATTTCCAGAAGTCCCTGGCTTGTTTAGAAAATTTCCATTCAAGTTTGTCACAACAGCGGAATTTAACAGGTAAATATCATAACTAACCGGTTCAATAAATATAAATTCCTCAGGGAAATAACAAAAATCAACTAAGTGATAAGATGTCAAAATACATTAAAATGCACTAAAAAATACTGCTGCCAGGATGCACTTTCCTTCGGCCAATCACAGCCAAGGGCGAGAACTGTGTCAGCCAAAAGAATTGCAGATTCTGTGGCAGCCACCTGGTGGAAATGTTGAGAAACTTCCTATGAAAATCCATTATTGATACATGCCAAAGCATTTCATGGAAGCCACACAGACACTGGACACGATTGTATTGTATATCAACCGCCACCCCCAGTGGGCGCCCTCATGATAGACTCTTGGAGATCGTACACCTACAAGTTTAAACCGGAAACGTAAAACATTGTGTCCTAACACCTTAGTTTCAAAACAAACATTGGCCACTTATGCAAAGATGTAACATAGTGAAAGTTCAATCCCTGAAGATGTCACATCTCTTGCATTTGGTAGAGGTCAGTGATCCCTAGACTAGACGTGGCGTCGGCTCGGTGGTCTAGCCGTAGTTTAGCCGTAAACAATTACATTGTTAAGAAAGAAGGAAAGAAAGAAAGTAACACACATTATCATGTTATTTAACCCCTTGGAAAACATGTTTCTTCTTAAAAAGAACTCTGATTCTAAAAATAAGATCAAAGATGAAGATAAGGATATATAATACTTTAGTTAATATAAGTTGTTTGTAAAAAGCAAAAACATATGCAGAGGCTTTCAGTCGACTACAATAAAACAGTATGAGAAAAGGTACTTATGGGGAGAGGAAAATGATTAAAAATGCAGATTAGATTGTTATAATTATGATAGAGGGATGCGGTTTAACGAATGCAGTTTATAAACTATGTTGCCTATCACATCATTGATAAATATTCAGTAAGTAATTCTTTAGGCTACATGTAAAATGCAAAAATCTAGTTTGTGACTGGTACCATGATTTTTTTCAATGAAAAAAAAAAAAACGATGTTGATATGAGTCTGTGGCGCAAGCAGTTATACTCCCGCAAACATGGGTTGATGCAGTATATCCCTGATATACTCCTCCGAGACTCCCCCGAGACTACCCCAATACTCAATATACTGGTCGAGGGAGAGTATATCGGGGATATACTGCATCAACCCATGGTATATACTTTTTATCCCGTGCCACAGATTTTTTATTTTTAAATATCAGAATATATACAACTAACGCTTCCCTTAATATCAGTATACTCCCCTACACATCTAACTTTTCCCTCTGTATATTCCTGGGAAAAGTCTTGTATAGGGGAGAGAAACTGCACCTAGGCATACATCCTATCCTCGCCGTCATCAGTCCTAGGATTGTGCAATTACAGTATGCCATAGTGCAGGTAGGCCTAATTATGAAATCTGTATTCAGTGGCAATAGAAACCTGGTATGGCTAATGAAAGTAGAAATCAGCATCAAATGTGGGCCAAATTAGCCTACCAGGTAACCTTATAGCACAATTAGTCTACCTGCCCATTGATCTCATGCATTCCCAGGCAAAATAATAAATGTATCACAGTAAATGACAAATTAAAGAAATGAATTGTGTAAAAAACTCCAAGTGGGATATATCCTGGTATACAGACCTGTGTTTACACAGATGGCCGCTACACTAGGCATTGTTTACATAATTATATAATATAATATATATATAATTATGCTACATAATTATATTATATAATATATATATATATCAAACAATGTAAACAATCATGTCTAGTATTCGTTGGCACATGAATTAACACAATTGTTTAAATGGTATATTATGCAATATTTATCATGCCATGTAAACAATTGTGTGCAGTATTTGTGGGCTGTCACAGAAGACGTTGAATCGGTGGTGCCTTGAGCTTGATGTCTTTGGGTATATGTGGACTCTGCACTTCATGAGATTTAGACCTATGATAAGTTTACCTGAAATTTAGGTCGCGATGGGTCACGGTTTAAACTATTTCCAAAATTTATATTTTCTATATGACCTCAATTTAGACAGGAATGATTATCAACCATCATTGCCAATAAAAAAATATTTAATTTAACGGCGTCTCGTTCAGCCAATCAGACGTCGAGAATCTTCGAAATTAGGATGGGTGGGTGGGTGATTAGGGCTTTACGTCCTGTATTTCTGCATCAGTTGGGCTAATTAGGACAGGCAGGGACCATGACAATGAGATGAAGGATGAAACAGCCATCCAACTTAGGCTCAACCGGGAATCGAACCCGGGACCCAGAAGTTTCGAAATAAGGAAACGCAAAACACAGAACAACAGTTGCAACGCCAGAGACGGAACCAACTAATAAAGCTCATAGTAGCACTAAGACAATACAATACCTTAGGTACAGCACAGCCCGAAGACTGCATGCTATACTGTGAAAGCAGCCTTTAAGTTCCTTTATGGCAACTTGTGGCAGAGCTATCGGCAACGTGTGTATAGCTAATGGCAAATTGCAGAAAGTAACCCTGTATTTAACCTTGCCCGAGCTACTGAGCTGTTTTACTTTAGCGCTGTTACTTATTATTGAATATTTTCTGTGGACGCTAGTTCACGGTCATAGTACTAACCCTATGCTGAGTTGGCTGACCTGAAATTGGGGAAATTTACAGCCCTGCTTATCCCAAAATGTGTGTCGGTTAATGATAATAATACTGTATGCAAAATTTAATTGTCTCGCCATTAATATTAACGAAGTTAAGCGATTTTTGTGCCTGTTTACAGAAAGGAATCATGCAAACGTGGCCTATGCAGTGTCCTCTGACTGTGAACTAAGAATAACCAATAATAAATAACGGCGCTTAAGTGAACAGCAGATCTCTCGGGCAATATTTACCCAAGATAGCTTTAAATATGCCATTGATGCATACGCCCCCTTTTTTGCCATTTACAAAATAAATGAAAAATTGAAAGGTTCAATTGTGTGTTGGCCAGAACAAATCATAATCGCAACATGTGAAGTTCTGCAACATGTGAAGTTCTGCAACATGTGAAGTTCTGCAACATGTGAAGTTCTGTATGACTCATTAAGTTGTTTTATGCTTTTTTTATGTTGCAGATTGACCAAATCTCTTCCAACCCTGGATAACCCTAATGATAATGAAAGTTTTCAGAATATGATAAAGTTGGCTCTGACAAGTGATTTTCATGTAAAAAGTATCTTTCCTGGATTCACATCATTTTCTGGATGTGAGCAATTGGTTTTTTCGAGCTTGAGATTGAAAGATAGAATCATGGCAAAAGCTCAGAAGATACTGGAAAAAATCATACCCAAACACTTGAAAAACTCATCTAATGTGACTATAATTGGCATCCATGTCAGACGAGGTGACTATGCCAGCAAAGAAGGTTACGAAAGAGGCCTTCGAGTTCCTGACAAACAATACTTCAAACGAACGATGAAATACTTTGCTGACCGGTACACAAATCCAATATTTGTTGTAGCTACAAATGACAGACAATGGGTTAAGGATAACTTAATTAGAAAAAATGTTTATTTACTGCCAGAATCAGAATATTACATTGACTTTGCTGTGTTGATTCAATGCGATCATACAATTCAAACAGTTGGGACATTTAGTCATTGGATTGCATTATTCACAGGGGGAGAATCTGTTTATTTCCGAGATGGACGGGTGTGTGAAGCTATATGGAAAAGAAAGTGCGATCCCAGCAGATATGTGCCCAGAAAGAAACCTAAATATAAGAATTGGATCGCTATGGTGTAAAGATGGCTCATCTGAAAAGATGTTTACAACCTGCCTATGCACACAAAATTGTTCTGCAATAATTTGAATGGGATACCATTGTAATTAATCACCAGTGATGTAAGTTTGAAACTTTGAATTAAAATTTATCATTGAAGAATAAAGAAGAATCGCCTGAGGTAAAATAATTTAGTGTCATCTCTTATCCACTGAAGATACCTTAGGACGATGCGCCATGAAAACTTGCGGTCTCAATAGAATTAATAGCAATGTCTTCATGATGTTTAGCAGGCATTGGCTGGAGGATCGTTGCAGTACTTTTAAGTTATAGTAGAATTCAAAATAAATGACCATCGGTTTTTCCCAACTAGCTGATAAAAACATTTCTGCGAAAGAAATAGCTTGAATTTCGCTATAGTCTTTATTGTAATTTCTGCTGCTTCTTTGTGACCATGACAAGTGACTATAGTGATCACAAAACGACAGAAACTTATCATTGCAAAGACAGGAAAATTTGAGGTAATTTGTACAGAGAGGGGTTTCTATGACTTTTGGTAACATATCTGTTTTGTGCTTCTCCATGAAATTTATGTAGAAATAAGGCCGAAATACAAGTGGATAATTATTTGCTATATATATATATATATATATATATATATTAGAATATGGTTATATTTCATATTTGTCAAACATTCTCAATCAGACAATGATACTTCTTGTATGATACTTGGTAGGCCTGGGCCCATATATTATTAAGGATAATTCTGATCTTGCTGGTCGTAGTCCTGATAAAATTATAGGCCTACCTGTATGTCTGATATAAGAGTAATTGTTTCAACTCCTTTAAATCATCGGCTAATACAACTTTAGGCCTATGCAACAACCAGTTTATTATGATGCTTAAAGTTTAGGCAGGAGTACGCCAAATAGTTATGACTCCAGGTGTCGCCACTTTTACAATGAATTGCAAACTGTGTTGAAGCTTGTCCCAATTTCTGCTGAAAGACGGCACTTGTCCAGCAACTTCCAGAGCCTTGTGAACATAACACCAGATGACAGCACAACACATGTTACCATGATGGAATACCTCAAAGGAAGCGCTGTAGTAGCAGTTAATGAGGAAGAATATATATATTACACAACCCAATGAAAGTGAGGATCTGAACAGCAGCGTGGCTCAGCCCCCCCCCCCCCCAAATTGACCATATGAACAGCGGGGCTCAGCCCCCCCCCCTTACCAACCTGAAATTCCCCCTTTGCCCCTCTGGAAATCTGACTTGTTATTTGCGCCTTCCCCCTTCTCAAGCAGCAATACCCTGCCTAGGCCACTGACTAAACTTCCCACCCCACAGCACATGAGCATTGCAGTAATGTTAGTCCTACTTCCGTAGTACAGAATGACTGCCCAATGGTCTAATTACTGTTATTACTATAATTTATCATGAGTATTATTGCCTTTGCAACACTTTTAAAATTTGTAGCTTCTCAGATCGGCCCTGCGCCAACAGAATAATAAAAATAACATGTCCTATGTACAAAAAACATATGTATATTTATTATTAAATTGCCATAATTAACTTTTGAAATGAGTGACCCTTTAAAAAACTAACTGGGAGGATTCGAGAAGCTAACGATCAAATGCTAACGATCAAATAAGCCTGGCCTCACATAAACAATGAACTCAAGACCAATTCAAAGTCAATAGTTTATTTTCAAAATGACCAATATCCATTGATACAGGAACTTAGTTGTATCTTTTCTAATATTTGTGCATACACATGAAACAAAGTAAAAATATCCTTCAATAATGTCACAGACGCATAATTAATTTTCACGACAGCAAAATATAATTAGTAATTACTTGAACAATAGCAAGCAATGATAGAGAATGTATTTGAAAATAGTTAATATATAAAATATGTATTTGCAAGAATAAATATCTTTGAAATTTGAATAGGTGGCACAGATATACGATAACATAAATCATGGAGTCACTAAATTTATCAGCACAGTTGAAAAGTTCGATAATGGAGACCAGATCTGATAACAGCAGGTCCAGAGCACATGCCACTCAGGACAGACATTTATACATTGTTTTTTTTTGTTTTTGTAAACTGCTTCCATGTGCCTTTGGTATCTGGTCACATACAACATGTTAAAAGGCCTACCATAAATCCTCATTACAATACAATACAATACAATACAATACAATACAATACAATACATAACATATGGGCCACTTGCTCTGGGTCATTTGGTATATTTAATGGTATTACAATAAGTCTTATGATAATTAAACAAGAGAAGTCGGGTGAGAAAACTTCTATATGCTGTACATCTACCGATAATAAAGATATGTACAAAACAAAAAGTGATACCAGCATTGATTACATGTATATGTAAATGAACAACATTAATTTTGGATTTTCACTGTGTGTATGTAGCACTGCCCACCCCACCAAAATCAAGATGCACCCTTGTTGAGCAAACATGGACAGTTACATCCATATAACATGTATAACGACTTCTGAAACTGATTGGAACATTTGATAAGAATTAAATCACCCCAACATCTGGGCAATAAACTTGTTTTCCTCTTTTTTGACCCAAGTTCACTCCTGTATTCTTCTAGACTAATGGCCTGAATAACATAGGCTTGCCATGATTACCATAAGCAGGTCAAGCAGAGACTGATAAAAAAAAAAAAAAAAAATTTTTTGTCAGGTTGTCCTTTCATATGAGAAAGTCTACAGTATTGCACTGGAACTTGTCCATGACAACACCTATTTTGATGGTGAAAATTTAGATGGATGCAATCTAGTTTCATCAAGCTGGATGTGTACTTTGTGATTTTACTTTCAAAATTCACCTCAGTTCAGGTATGTGAATATTTTTCATTCAGACTGAAACGCAACGTGGGGTCTAATATTCAGTGATTATCAATGATATAATGGCCGGCAGCGACTCTGCCTAGATAGCACTAGACATCGTTTTGGCATCGGCCCAATGTGGGCGACCTCAGGCCAACATTGGGCTGACGTAGCATGTTACATATATACCGTTTTATACTTCACCCAGGAATGTTTTGTTTCAATAAGTATATATGGATTAAGTCGGCCTGCAAATGTAAGACTCGCACGAAGTTCTCAATAATATAGTTAGATCTTCTTTGTTTCTAATTAATGCATAAAAACCAGTGAATTTTAGTGCCAATCATTAATTGACAATTTAGGCATAAAAACCTCAAATTACTCCATAAAGGTTGTTTTACTTGCATTCTTAGTTTGATGAATGATTAAGTTGGTCTTTCTACTCTTCATTGCTGCATATATCACAAAATTAAGCCGAATTGAGGAATACTGTCCTTTAACCACATTTTTATGAGAGATTGATATATAAAATAGGCCAAATCTGATTGCTTGGCAAAATGCTACCACAGGTCACATGCATGGCCATTTGGTGTAGGGTGACAAAACTTCCATATGCTGTACATCTATCTATTATAAAGATATGTACAATGTTCTAGTTAATCCTGTCTCACGTGGTTTTGATTTATGGATTTAGCATCTGAAAAGGGAAAATCTATAACTTCTTGATATAATGGCAAGATATATTGCAAATCTAAGGACTACCTACTAATGACCCCGGCAATAGTTGCCTTAGCAGGTTTAAAATGGATAAGACTCTCCTCAAAAATATCTAACAGTTTGTTTTATGTGGAAAATATTACAGCCACCAATGCATTGTATTTATAAAAAATTCTGTTATATAAGACAATGTGAAAGAATCAGTATGCTTTCAGAGCTCAATCTAGTATTAAACATCCAAGTTATAGCCTACAAACATATGACACATATTAAGAGGTTAACAAAGCCACCAAAGTATTACAAAACGAAATTAATGTGTTGTTTAAAGAAATAACACAGTTTCAAGCTTGCAGAATATCCATACAGAGTGGTTTTAACTAATGAAAATTTGCTAAATGGCACAGTTATATGAGATCAAACATATGTTCAGATTAATAGGTCAAAGCCACTAGCATCTCATATCATCTTAGAATGTCCAAATGTCAGTAATGTTCGGCAAACAGAATTTGTGCATGAAAAAGGTATATGTACACTTGCTCATGCATGATGAAATATATTTATTAAATAATGCATCGAATGTTAAGATTATCAAGAAGATAAGAAGATAAGATAAGATAATTTTGACACAGTTGTGTTATATGTTTGTAGTCATTTCTTATAATATAAAGTATACGGCTCTTTCCTGTAGTTTTACCAATTTTCTTAAACTGGTAATGTAACGTTCTTCTCCACTTTCACCTAGGAAGTTTTTAAAACTATATATACATCACTTATAATCGTAGACTTGTCTTTTTTACATACTAATTAGAATTAAGTTTGTAACACCCCGTAGATTGGCAGTTTTACTTATCTCTATAACGTTAATAGTTTTCTATGCTAAACGGTTGCATTACAACAAAAACCAAGATATCATACAGAAAGAATAGAAGAGGTACGATTTGCCTAATGTGTAATATAATTTTCCAAATTTTATATAAATACATATTTTATGCATGGCAGTAACGCAACACATGGATTTTGGACATTATTATTATCAGCATAATACTGTTGTACTGGGGCCACTGGTTGCGAAAGAGGTTGCTATGGCAACAGAGACCTTGCGTTCATTTGAGTTCTAACAGCAAGCAGCTAAATGATACTGCTCCATTAATATTCATCCTGACAAGTCCACTGCACGGGAGTATGTTAATATAAGTCTGATTTTCTTTTTATTTAGAAAAATTGAATTGTTCAGAAATATGCCTGGAATTGATAATTGAATAACAAATTAAAATTTTGGTATTTTTGGTTTTCAAAACAGCTTGTGAAAATATTTATGAACAAAATCCAAAGTTTCTTATGATCAGTCAATCTGAACTCCAGCCTAGAGTTATTAACCAGCCTAACCATGGCAAGTTTCACAACATAAATTGACTAAGTCATTATTAAATATAGCTAGGGTCAAAGGATGTGAGTGCCCCAAGTAGGAGACTTGTGAAATTGCACTTTATTTGTTAAAATTGAATAGTGACACGACTCCTTATCACAAATAATTGTTTCTAAAGGTGTCTGACTTAATTTGGTGACAATAAGTGCCGTTTTGTTTGGTCATATATGATATAACTGAATTCAGTTGAGTTTGACAGCTGTAAAAACATGCCTGTCATGAGACAACATGGCGGCGGAGCAGAGCACGGCCCATGGGTCTGCTCAAATGATAAGTGTGAATTAAAATATGATGGGAGTAAATCACAGAAGTGGTTATGCTGTTCCATGTGCGATGACCTGTATGACACCAAATGTCAGAATATTGATAACAAAATGTACAAGATACTAGAAACTAGAGACGATGTCCTTTGGGTTTGCAACGCAATAAATTAAAAATAATTTAAATGCTGGGTGTTGAAGTAGAATCTCATATCCAAAACTTGCAAAAAGGGATAGACAATGTAATTAAGAATCATACTGAATTGACAGATGGTATGCAGGAGGTACAGTCAAAATTAGATAATGTCCATCTTTCAGTCTCGGATGAAGTGGAAAGTAAACTTGATCAAGTTGAGGGTAAAATTGAGTCAGTGCAAACGAAATGGACTGACATCGTGAAAAATGTGAAGGATAACAGTATAATAACTGTGAATCAAGTGCAAAAAGCATACGATCTTGAGGCATAGTAGTGTACTAGAGGAGTCCAAGACACACCTGGCACAGATAAGAGGTCCGATCAAGAACTGATAGATAACCTACTTAGCAAATTAGTCTGTGAAGGTTTCAAAGTCCTTTCTGTAGATAGATTAGGCAAGTTTGTAAGGAAAGGATAGAAGGTGGAAAATATAGACCAATGAAAGTACTATTCTATACAAACAACATGAGGGATAAAGTCTTAAACAACCTCAACAAACTCTGGAATGCACTTGACCATCTAAGTAAGCTGAGTATTAGGCACGACCTAAACTTAGAGCAGAGGGCCGAGTTGAATGCCAGACTTAAAGAAGCATATGAGAAAACTCGTGACTCGGATACCATTCACAGAGTTAGAGGCAATCCGGGAGGCTATAGAATAGTCCCAATAAAAAAAATGAATTTTTATAGATGAAGTACGGCAGAGGGTTTTATTGGGAAAAGGGGATATGGTAACCATGGAGAATGGCTACAGTGAAAGAGGACAGTTGGGTAACTGGGGGAATAGTAATTTCGGGAAATGAGGATATGGTAGTCATGGGGAGTGGTGACAATGAAAGGGGTCACTAGGGTAACAGGATGATAGTGCTCTCAGGGAATGGGGACATGGGAGACACAGAGAGTGGTGACAGTGAAAAAAAATGGGGAAACAGTGCAGGCGAGGAATGGGAATACAGAGGTTATAGAGAGTAGTGAAAGTGAAGGGGGACATTTTGGGAATGGGGAAAGTGGGGAAAGGATTTTGGGGAAATGGAACTTAATTAAAGTCATGTATACAAATGCTGACTCGTTGTCAAACAAAATTAACTAATTACAGGCTATTATTAAAACTGTATATCCACTTATTTGCGTAACAGAAACGCTATTAAAGAACATGGATAGGGGTGCCGAGTATGAGAACTTAAATTTTCCTGATTATGTAGGATTCCATTTCAATAGGGGAAGAGGAGTCTCTATCTGTATAAAAAGTACACATAATTCAGAAACTTTAGATTTTGTCTCTGACTTTATTGAATCAGTCTGGATTAAACTGGAAATTAGATCTAATAAGAGTTTAATCCTAGGATGTATTTACGGTAGTCCCAACAGTGATGACATAAATAATGATAATTAATGGAGGAAGCCAGTAAAATCAAAAATAACAACCCGGTTATAGTTTGTGATTTGAACTATAATGAGATAGATTGGACAAATAGAATCGTACACACTAGAGTTACACACCCAGCATACAAAACGTTTGATAAAATCAACGACTTGTTTCTGGAACAGCTTGTGTTAGAGCCAACACGATTAAGGGTCGGTGAGCAGCAAAATATACTAAAAGATCAACTAAGTATCCCGCTAAGCATAATATATAACAGAAGTGTCACTGAAGGTAAACTTCCTGAAGAATGGAAAATGGCCCTCTCTTATTTAACATTTACATCACAGGCATTTGCCATCATGACAGCCCTTAGCAAGTTAGTATACTGTAAGACCAAGGCTACTGACTTTGTCAAGAACAGCTTTTACTCCCCTGCATAACTGCCTTCAATGATGGGGCTAGTTTCAGTCAATAATATCATATTTCACATCAAAAATGGCTATAATATACACAAAAATAATTTTCCTTCTTATTCTAAGTGATAACTTCCATTATTTATGGGTATTTACCACTTATATACAAGGAATTCCTTGCCTGTATGCTGGGAAATGTTCAATTCTCATCTCTAATGTCAGATTTGCATATTTCACCATCTACACACATGATGGCGCTTCCTGATTGGCCAATATCTCCCAAGCACAGTGTGCTGTCAGCTTTAAGCCAATTAAGTGACCTGAGTAATCTTTGTTTAAGAATTGAGTGTAATCATAATCAATGCAAACAAAAGAAATTGATATGCAATCTGTTAGACATTCAATGCCATAAGCCAGCCTATATGCTATTAAAGCTAATTTGTTTGTATTTAAGTCTAACTGGTAAACTAGCAAAATAATTGCCATCAAGCTCAGGGCATTTCCTAATGTATTCAGCTACATTCTGATTGGCAGTTGCAAATGACATAGGGGGCTCTTGAGATGAGAAGCTAATTAAGGCAGTCAATAGCCTTGGTATTAGCTAAAGTATAAGTGTGTCATCACTGAGCAATGTCATATATGTTGGCAAACGCCGGTGTTTAAATAAATGATTTCCTTTTTGAATTAAGTAGTTCTTGCAGTGTTTACAATTATGCTCACGATAACATGAAGCTTCCGTTTTAGCAATTGCATGGTTCAAAAATAACTTGATGAAAGCAAACGCATTTAAATTCCAAGCTATATGTCTGAGTAGGGGAAATGTTTCCATAGATTTTGAGATTGACAATGATATAACACAATCTGATTCTGTTGTTAAGCTGTTAGGTATCAACATTGATAACAAACTGAATTTTGACTGCCATGTATTATTAATTAGTAGAAAAACAGCAAAACAAATTAATGCACTCCAAAGATTATGCAAACGCATTGATTACACAAGTAAACTCAGAATATACGAATCATTTATCTCATCTAATATTGTCTATTGCTCACTGGTGTATGATACTTTCACAATAGGACAAACCAAGAAACTTGAGAAACTAAATAAAAAAGCAATACGATTAGTTTTGCAATGATTATGATAGCCCATACAACCAACTGCTAGAAAGAACATGCAAAAAAATGCTTTACGTAACAAGGAAAACTAGTCTAGCAGAATTTGTTTATAAAGTACTCCATGACATGGCAAGACCTATAACAAGTTCATTCTTTATCAGGCAGATGCATATGAGATGAGAGATACTCTTAAGCTAGTAAAGTCTGTTTACAACACTATGCAATATGGTTCATGTCTATTATGTATCAAGGTGCTATGATTTGGAATTCTTTACGTGTTGAATTAAAAGAAGTAGATGAATTAGCTAAGTTCAAAGATTTATTAAGATGTTGCAGTTCCCTGGAAAGTTGTAATTGTGGATCATGCATAATCTGTCAGCAAAAAAATGTATGATCATTGTATTTTTCAGTCATAATTTCTTTCAAATCATCTGTATATATATTTTTATTTTGTTATTGTTATTTTATTAGTTGGCTAAAAGCTTTATAGCTTATGTTCTATTGTTTGTTTTACACCTCTGACTATAAATAAAGTTTTACCTTATCTTATATCTTATCTTATCTTATGGCCCATATCAAATCTTTATTTAAAAAGGGAAATAAGAAGTTAGTATCCAACTATAGACCAGTCAGTTTAACATCAATTTGCCGCAAGACCTTAGAAAGAGTAATAAAGATCGAGTTAACAGAATATTTAGAAAATAATCACCTAATCATTACTAACCAACACGGGTTTAGGAGTGGAAGATCTTGCGTTACACCACTTTTGGATATTATGGAAATCTGGACTCACTTGCTAGATAAAAGCTGTGCAGTTGATTGTATATATTCGGACTTTGATAAGGTTCCATACGAGTGCCTTAAGCACAAAATTGGGAAGTACGGAATTAAGGGTAATATTTTTTGGTGTTTTGCAAGGTAGAATTCTCAGTCCCAAGTTGTTTAATGAATTTCTATCTGACCTGCCCAATTATCTAAAGGAATCAAATGGTGTAGCACTTAGTAATCTCATGCTCACACATATTTCATATGCTGACAACATTATTCTACCTGCACATTCTGCAACATCCCTCCAAAGCAGCTTAAATTCTCTCTAAGAATTCTGCAAAAAGTTGCATCTAATTATGAATGTAGGAAAAACTAAAATAATGAAATTGGGCAATAACAGACAAAATCAATTTTACTATGATACCCAAGAAATTGAGAATGTTGAGTCCTTTAAATATCTTGGCCATGTGTTAACAAACAAACGTAACTTGCTTAACAAAATGACTGCTTATCTTGTTATACAAGCACAAAAAGCACTTTTTGCTTTGCAAAGTGACACCAAGCAGACACTAGGACATATTACTCCTAAACTTGCCCTAAAAATGTTTGACACATATATTTACCAATCCTTGAGTATAATTGTGAAATATGGTCCAGTAACAAACCTGTGAATGAACTAGAGAAGGTAAAATTAGGATACCTAAAAAATATGTTAGGAGTGAGGAAACAGACCTCATCACAAGCTGTGGATGGTGAGACTGGCAGATTCCCATTACATGTACGACAACAGTTTAGAATGATCAACTATTGGATTAAACTAGAAAACCTGCCAGCTAATAATATTCTTAAAAAATGTTTAAATGAACAAAAAGATATGCACACTTCTGGTAAAAATGCTTGGGTTGGGAAAATTATTCTTATGCTCAATGAACATTATCCACAAAGAGACCATTTAATGAGCTAGAATCCATTGCTAAAACATACAAATCTAAAATCTATGAGAAATGTCAGGAAACTATACTAGCTGAAATCAATGACTCTACACTACAGCCAAAACTTAGAACTTATAAACTCATCAAGACTGATCACAGGCTAGAACCCTACCTTCTACTAAACCTTAGCAGAAAGATGTATAATAAAATAGCCAGATTTAGAGTAAGCTCACATAATTTACGAATTGATATAGGTAGACATGAAAACCCTATATTGCCAGCAGTTGAGAGATTATGCCTAAAATGCCATAGGCATGAAATAGAAGATGAAAACCATTGTTTCATAGTATGCCCAAATAACACACATAGCCGTGAGGACCTCTTTGAAATAGCTAATGATCACATAGAAAATTTTGAGCAATTAAACAAAGAAGACAAATTTAAGACCATCATGAAATTGAAAGAGCCTGAGTTGCTAAAATCCCTTGGAAAATTTCTTGTAAATATTGATGCCTAATGAATGTTTGGGTCATCATCTATCATCAAGCATTAACCATCACCCCCCAAACTAGCAGTTTCTGCACTATAAGTATTGTGATCTATGTGCTTTTACATTCATGTATGTAACTGTTGACTAGGCTTTTTAGCTCTGCTCTCAGTAAAGATGAGATGCTACATGTATATATTATTGCCATATATTATTACTAATTATTACTATATGTTATTACTCTATATCATTACTCAATATTATAATGTGCAAGGTCTTGCTATGAATTATTTTAATTATATTATTATTATATATCTTGTGTTATTGTCATTTGCTCTAAATGTCTCAGAACTGAAATATTGTATTCATTAATATGATTGTAGTTAGAACTGTATTTTATAATAATTGTTAAATGGATGCAAAGTTTAATGTATTCACTCTAACAATGGGGTTGTGGGACAATGGGTACTTGGGTGGCTGGTTCTGGGCTTCTGAGAGAAAGGGAGACAAAGCCAGTGGCCTATCCCCACTGACCAAGCTCATTTGGGGC
Organism: Alitta virens; assembly: GCA_932294295.1. Classification (NCBI taxonomy): domain Eukaryota; kingdom Metazoa; phylum Annelida; class Polychaeta; order Phyllodocida; family Nereididae; genus Alitta; species Alitta virens. The sequence continues at coordinate 12,016,588 of OW028585.1, read as the reverse complement.
TCACTGGTAGCCCTTTGACCAGGCTAAATTTAGCTTGTGGGGACAAAGGAGTTTTATCCAGTCACAGTGGACAGCAGGGATGGGAGGATGACAGTCCATCCCTCCTGCAATTAAAGCCCACTCAGGTAAGGGCCCATGCTCCATCCAAGCATTTAAGAAATTTAATGAGTAACTGAAATGGTGGGAAAATGGCTTGACTGTTGGGGGAGTGATTATATAACCTGGGAGAATTAAGGGGGGAATTTCGTGTTTGAAATGTTTGAATTATTTGTGATTGCGTATCTTGATTGGGTATGGCCTGTGAGCCAATGTGTGGGGGGAGTGTTTAAGGAACTTGATTCTTTATAAATACCAATAAATTGAGAAATCCTGGCATCTTGGTTTTGAGAAGTGACCAGTTAGTATACCTTACTTTGGACTTGGCTTTCACTTTATTCAAGAATTACATTGCACCTTTACTATGCTGAATAGTGGACTATGTTGAGTTTACCCAGAGGACCTGGACTGGAGACTGGTGATGAACTTACACTAGGTGTAATCTTTGATAGTAGTTTGAAATTTTCAGTACACATCAATGCCATTGTTTCAAAAGCTAATAGCAGAATAGGTATAATTAAGCATAACTTTGATAACCTATCTATTGAGACATTTCTACCATTATATAAATCTTTAGTTCGACCACTACTTGAATATTGCTCCAGTCCTTTACTACTAAAAATGGATGTAATTCATTCATATGGCATGTTCAGGTTCACTAGTTCGGTGTTTCTTTTAACACTGCACAATTTACTAATCTCCCCAGCAGGCGTATTTGAAAGACATACAGTTTATCGAGATCGGATCATACTCGAGAGGCCAACAACCGCCAGGTTTCGGCCTAAACATCTGTACATCTATACATAAAACTAGCTAGCATTGCTTTTAAAATGCTTTACAGCTGTGGCCAATGAACTTGGCCAGATTTTCAAAGTGATTGGATAATCTATATTCATTTCGAAAACTTAGAGTAATCTAAAATACATATTTATTAAATAGGCCAGTTAAGTATGATTTGAATAAAGTAGAATTCCAAAAAGGTGACAAATAAGTCATATTTTCGTAGAATTTATATTCAAAAATTCAGATTTCCATTTAGTCCTACATAATGAAGAAATGAGAATCCATTGGAAGTGATTCGCATGTATTTCAATGAATACTAGTCAAAACGTCTGATTTACGAAACGTCCGAGCCCGAAACGCTGAAGATCTATTAATATCAGTTTTTAATAATATATGTTCCTTTAATCCCCTTATATTATTCATTATTAACTCTTTTATTGTAAATGTCTTACTTTATAATAATTTTTCCATCAAAATAAAGGATCTATCTATCTATAATAAATGAACTAATGATAAAACGAGTCTCACAATAATATCATATTCATTATATATTTTATTCACTGCTTGTTTCTTCTTTTCCTTATAAAATAAACTCTAATTTCGGTTGTTGTTGCATTATATTTTGATAGAACTATAGATAGGTATGTTATCTTTCTATTTCTACACATCCCATTCGACGATTTGCGTACCCTTATTACAAAGATTCTAGACGTCTGATTTGCTAAGAGGCCGTAAAATTTATCTAAATTAAGGTCAAATAAACAAAGACAATTTTCGGCAGTAGTGTGAACCGTGACCCATCGTGGTGTAAAATTCAGGTAAACTTATCATAAAGTAGCCTATATTCCATTAGTGAGTCATATTGGCTTATTCCGAGTCATAATCATGAATACATTCCTTCCCAAAAACTCAAAACAAATATAATATATCTAGACATATAGGTATAGTTCAATGGCATTCACACTGTATGAGGGAGAAAAGTTAATTTTTATCACATATTATATAATAAGCGAATATGCCAATATTTATTTTTAATTTTAACTTTTCCAATATCTGCACCTGTCAGCCATGAAATTAGAAATAGGATTGCTTCCCCACATCTGAAACAAATATTTTTTAAGTAGTAAGGTGTGTACATTAGATTTGAACACAATCTCGCCAGTGGACTAATCATATTTACAACATCAACATGCTGTATAAGGAGTGCCCAAGCTGCTCTGTTAGCAAGGCTTTGACTTGTCAGGGTGAACAAAATAAATACATATATAGAGAATTTAGGGTTTTAAGTACATGTAATATATACCTTGATTTGTTATGAGAGATGTGAGTTATTTACTCACACAGTTCACATATAAATGTCTCGCCATCTGAAGAAGAGCACTCCATATGTGCCCGTCTATGGCAAACCTGACACCTAATCCATTTGCCCCCAGTGGTGAGGTATGACATGGAACAATAGAGGCACATGGCATCTTCTCCAGCATTATTTTTCTTGGAATACAACTTCGAGCTTTTTCTGGATATTTTTTTGTAACGATCGTCTTGGCATGTGCCATTGCTGAAGAGAACATCATACCTTTATATGTACTTGCATTTGTTGCATGTATATTTAACAATCCAATGAATTAGTTCATCCTCGATTTAACCATGGATGTATAATAATTAAACATCCATAATTCAACAATGACCTGTCTCAGAGAAAACCATGCAGTGCTTTGGATGAGGTTCTCAGAATTTCCTGAAATTTGACACTATTTAGTTTTTGGGAGCCATTTTTCACATGAATTTGCTCTGCCGCAACAAAAATACCTATGTTTGAGGGAACATTAAGTAGGGATAAAACTCTCCGATTCTTACCAAAATGACTACAAATGATGACTAACGTTCTGGAAGAAATTACCCTTTTTTAAATTTTGTTGAAGGAATAATTTCTTATTGATATATAAGTAATGGCTGATTTTAACATTTTCATAATTTCTGAAATTCATACCACGTTGACATCCCAATATCTTCCATAGTATCACTTTTATCTGCAATGTTTCTGATTTTAATAATAGCCAAGCACTTAAATTTTGGAAATCAGGTGACAAATGCGTGAGAATTTTTTATTTCAGGAAAATACAGTAAATGTGAAAATCAAAATTATTTTAATATCTGGAAAAGTAAAAATGAAAAAAAAAGACTTATTATATAGTTATTTTGCAATGGAATATATTTTTCGTCCATATTCTGTTAGAAATAGTAAATATAATTTATATTTAATAGTATTCTGTATGATAGTGTTGAGTTTTCTGGATAAAGAAAAGACAATGCTATGAAAATATCGTTCACCAAGTGCTGTTTATGGTTTCCACTCAGGAAAAATAAATGACATGATGGTGAAGTAAAGCATATAATGGCTTGGCATGAAGAATCTACTGCTTATAGACAGATAATACTCAAACTGAGAGTGCACTTTATACCTGCTATCAAATTGTAATGTAAACAAGGGTTTCTTTTCTTTAATTTTTTGTAAACTTTGCTTTTATTTAGTGTATTATCAGAATTTTAACAAAAATGTAAACAATATTGAAATGGCAATCTACACACAAATAGTACATAATTTAGGCTTTTTTTTCCGTATATATGGCATACTTTCAATGTCCTCCAGTGGATTTCAGAATATTAAAGGGTGTGTATCCCCTGATTTTACCCACTTTTGCAGTACTTATACTATTAACAGCTAAAGAGTCATATATTCAGCCCTGTGAATATATTTTGCTATACTTCGATAATGATCAAAACTGGCTCCAACAACTCTGCGTAGTTTCTGAGCCATGGAGAGTTTATTCAAACTGGGCTGCTGCTGCTGCTACTCAGTAAACATTAAAATTCATATTGTATTCCCCTCATCTTAAGAATCCTCAAGGTCATTTTAAGATCATACTCAAATCTTGGTATATCATATGAAGTGAAGGTTATTCTAGTATCTCAGAAAAGGTTATGCTACACATTTACTCAACATTTACAGTTAACCTCAAGTACATCTGATGAGAATGTTTTATAAATTACATTACAGTTACTGTCATATCAACATAACAACAACATCACAAAAAATAATAGATTTAATGTTTATGGCATAATATGATATATTACTAAAGATATGTACAGGGTGTGACCTAAAAACTTGCACAAGGCATCTCTACTTTCGGAATAGCTCTAGTTTACTCAAATGCTTATGAAGTTTTTTAAAGTTTTGCCACATTTAGTTAGGGGTATAAGCAATTGGTCATTGTGATATTTTTGATCTTATAATGTCAGACAATATCGGTATCTGAATTATTGAGAGGGTGTATGCTGCAGGGCTTGTTTTGAGTGACACACATCACAGAAGTCAAATTTCTGTCTGCTTGCATGGTGTCTCTAGTTTCAGAAAGTTTACAAATTAGATATTTCCAAGTTACTACACCTCTGAAGCCAATGGAAAATATAATATTTGCACAGAATCCTCCTTCAATGTTTGTTATATGTGCATATATATATCAAGGTATTAGATGATAAGAAGGTTGGTTCCAGTTTTGATTCAACAAGGTCATGAAATTAAAACAGAGAAATATAATGGCATTCCAGAGGGACTTTTTGAATTTACAACTAATCTCGAAATAATCACATGATTTTCAGGAGGATTGGCCAGTTAATAAGACAGAAAAGACAGAAAATAGACCAAAATCCAAAATGGCACTTTCCACCTCAAAAGTGTCAATGCTCTACCTTCTTATTAAAAATGAATCTATTTGCCCTATTTTTGGTGGCAAAGGTCAAGAAAGGTGTCTGTTACACATCTGTATGATCAGTGACATAATATAATGCTTGTATTGCAAAGGCCGAGGTGAAAATCACCCGAAGGTGTGATAAGTGTGCATGTGCTATATTTAGATCCATATTATCTATAATTCTTGAGGAAAAACAAAAATATATTTATAAACATAATTTAGGACAATTATTACTTTCGTATGTATGATTGCAGCTGCATTGCGATTACAGTCAATTGAGGTAATAACAAAAGAGGTTGCAGTAGCTGCTGGTGCAAGTTTTTATGCCGCACCCTGTAATTGGAAACATTATGCCAATGCGTTTCATAAACATTAAAATTCATATTGTATGAACATAGTGAAAACATCAAATAAAAATAATAAACATAATGTTTACAGCAAATTGGAATTATTATTAAAGAATCTTTATTTTTAAACATTGCAAAGATATTTATGAAAAACATTAGAGTTCATGTTATTTCAACATAACAACAACATTGAATAAGATATTAAAATTGATGTTTTATAGCATATCAGGAATTATTATCTGGGATAGGTAATTTCAAACATTATGACAATGCTTCCAAAAGATATTAGATATCATGTAAATTTAACCTGATGGTAGTTAAAAGAAAAATTATTAATCAAAATATTTAGAGCCTATTTGGATTCACTATCGAAGTCATGTGATAGAAAAACATTCCTGTGATAATTTAAACATATTTTTATAATAATATTGTTTTAATATTACCGTCGTATGGCACTAAAGCATAATAACAATATTACAGACACATTGCAAATTCATGTCATGAACATGTGTTACCTTAATATTACTAAGATAAATAAGGGAAACATTCTGTTTTATATTTACTTAACAATGTCATAGTAATTCTGAGAATTAATATTTTTCATCATATCAATAATTTAGGTACAGTATGTTTATGACATCTTTTGAATTTATATCTCATTGCATTGGCATGAAGGACTTTGTATCTTCATAATATATCACGGAAATGTAGGTGCATTAAATGCCAAAAAAACAAACATCAAGTTTTCACAGAAAAATAAAGGAATGAGGTTGTGCCATGCCAAAGTTCCCCCCAGGTGTCGCCACTAGCGATCCTACCAAAGCAGTGTTTGTTTACATGGCCAACTGACCCAGTTGAATAGAAAAGCTCTCGTGTCGTTCTGCTCTGATTATCAAGTATGCCTCAGTGTTCTGTTCCGTTGTGCACTAACCAAGGGGGACACAGGTTTCCCAAGGCTAGACCACAAGTTTTGAGTGACTGGCTCATCAAAATTAAGCGTGATAGGCCTGATAGACAAGGTACAATTTGGGTGCCTGGACCAGCTGCTGTTGTGTGCAGGAGTCATTTCACAGAAGATAGTTATGTGCAGACAAGTTATCATGGTAAGTGTGAATAAACTATGTAATGTTCTAACTAGTTTAGGAGATTGAGGGCACATACCTGTTGTGTTATTATTACAATTCATGTAATTTGTATTACAAATTGTGTATTGTACACACCACAGCAGTAAGAGAATCTCAGAGATATTAAGTACATACCTGTACATGCACCTGTTGACAGTTATGCACAGCAGTAATGTTTTAAATTTTTGAGTAAACAAGACACCTTCTACCAAGATGTTCTGATGCTTTTAAAAATATCAGCCACTTTAATTGTATTGACAACAGCAGTTTGGATTATTCCATTAAGATTAGTTCATTACATTTCATAGTGGATTGTCAGTATTGTAGGCTTTTTTCATAGATATAGCTTAATAATACGTATCATGATACATATCGTATCGGTTTTACTGTATCGTGATATGTATATCGTTATAAAGATAAAGGTGTACAGCCCTATTTTAAATGTATTAATTTTTTCACAGCGTACACAAGTCAATGACATATGTATGTTCACTTTTAATTTGACAGGTCTGGTCCCTGCTAAGCGACAGTTGAAGCAGAATGCTGTGCCCACTGTATTTGCATGGAGCAAAAATGACAGCCTGGAACTAAGCAGAAGAAACTTGAGAGCCTTGAAGAGGCAAGTTGCTGCTGAAGAGAAAGAAGCAGAGGCACGGCTGGCTGTGGAAAGCATAAGTCATGAGGAATTGATCACCATGGAAGAAATACATCCAGGTGCGTTTCTGTACTTTCATCATCTTTTCTGTATTTATTTTTTTGATAGAGTAAATAATACTCTGTCATCATTCTATAATATGGTTATTTTACCTTGCAGATGAGGATAACACAGACGCAGTTCCTGTGAATGTTACGTCAACCACCAGCACACAAACTATCACATCACCTGTCCAGCTTTACTCTGCAAAACGATTTTCGGATGACCAGTTGCATTATTTCACCAGCCTGGAGTCATATAGAAAGTTTTGCCTTGTATTAGATACCCTTGGTCCTGCAGCACTCGACCTTAATTACTTATACGGACCTCCACCTGCACTGTCTGTGGAAGACCGATTCCTCCTGACATTGGTCAAATTATGACTCCACTCAGCAAATGCAGAACTGAGCATTCAGTTTGATATACCTGAGAAGCAGGTTAGCAATGTGTTCATCACATGGATTAATTTTATGTATGTGCAGTGGGAAGAGATAAACTGGTGGCCTTCAAGGGAACTGGTTCACTATTTTGCTCCAAGTGGATTCAGCGAGAAATTCCCCAACACTAGAGTGATTATAGTTGGTATGGAATGCCCAATTAAGAAACCAAAGCAACCAGTGGCCCAGCAAGCGACTTTTTCCACCTACAAAAATCGCAACACAGTCAAAGTTTTCGTAGGTATCACTCCTGCAGGACTTGTGTCCAATGTTTCACCAGCCTACGGTGGATCCACAAGTGACAGACAGATTTGCGAACGATCTGGTCTGCCCACAATGTGTGATCCGCTTGATGAAATTATGGCGGATAAAGGTTTTAATGTAGAGGACCTTTTCTTGCCATACCAAGTCCGCCTGAACATTCTGACTTTTGTTAAGAAAAGGGACAGACTCACTGTGGAAGACGTCAAGAAGGACCGCAAGATAGCCAGCAAGAGAGTACATGTGGAGCGGATTATCGGACTGGCCAAAACGTACAAGATTCTAACTCAGCCAATGAGTCACATAAATCTTCCCTTGCGTCAAGAATTATCAAAGTTGTATTTGTTCTCTGCAATTTTAGAAAATGCATCGTACCTGATGATGCCTGATGATAAGAAACATTACTTTTTTTATGACACTCTAGAGTTTATTTTCCTCCAAATGACAACAAGATATGTAATACACAATTTAAAAAAACATGTACGACAATATCTAATAGACCTTTAACGACTTCAATGGAGCACTTTCAAAAAAGTTGTCATGCTCTGAGCATAAATCAGATGACATACAATGACTACAAAGTAGACTAGTAGTTAAATCTGATGAGATACAATGAGTACAAAGTAGAAGTACAAACTGACTAGCATTTTTGCAAATAGGTGGGATAAATCTGACATGCGATACAATGAATACAAAAGGAGTAGTTGGCTAGTAAAATATGAAATGTATTGGGTAGACAAGTTTTCTATGTCACATCATAACATGTATTTTTGACTTCACATTGTAAAATATTATGTGTCTTAACAGGCACATAAAAAAATGATTTTGTAACAATAATAAAGTACTTATCAAACTGAACGTTGGACGGAATTTCCTTCATTTAAATTTAAGTTTATTGGTTTTAACCATTACACAAAGTATCTATCATATGATTTAAATACAAACTTGCTTATAAGAGCTGATCTAAGGTATTGTTTGTAGAATGACTCCAAGTTCTTGACCATGGAAGTAATAAACTGGTCATCTCTGGCGATTTCAATGATTTTGAAGTCCACTAAGGTAAACACAATGAACAGGCATCTGGAGTAGTTGGTACACATGAGTTGTCCTTGTACTTGATAGTAATACTGATGGTCATGGCATAGCGTCATACCTTTGTCACCAAACTTTACATAAGGTATATTGGTTGGATTAATCATCTTGTCCTTGGCGGTAAAGGGACATTTCACCTCCAGGATGGTATTACTGTCTACCAGTCGGTCAGGAGAAGTCGCCAACCATGGATTTGTGGAATCCACAAAAAGCCCACATTCAACAGTTTTGTGTCCAGTGATGCGCTCAAATGCCTCCACGGCAACACTTTCATATTTAATGCCATGAGAAGTTGCACATGATGAAAAATGCTTTTTGTGTATGAAACTTCTGGCCAAAGCATGAAAGTTGGTTGCAGATGTAGCTTTGCAGATGCGGCCAAAATTGGATGATGTAAGCCGATGTTGTCATTGCAGCATCCACTCCTTATTTTGTACTTGACCGAGTGTATTTTCTTCGATGCGAGTTTTTTCCTCCTTGGTAATTGATTCCAGCTGAAAAAAATAATTCATCTGAGCTTGAATCAATCTAGCATTCATTGTTTGATTATTATCAAGGTGATCTTAACAGACAAGTACCTTGTTATCCTGAAAGAAGCGGTCATCACTTCTGCCAGCGTAGTCATGCATAAAATTTGTTGTTATGGGATTTGCTGGAGGGTACAACATCTGTACGGGCATCTTTCGATCATCCTGAAAAGAGAGTATAGAATTATGCAAAGCACTGTTCAACTTGACGCAGATGAATACTTAAAGTGTAGAGAGTGAGAAGATTTATATTTATGTGACACGTGCACAAAAACATCACATATACAAATTGAACAAGTACACCCAGCCCCATATGGGCATATCTGTCACAGTAATATACTGATTAAAGCCTTACATAAAAGCCATCTTTTGCCACAGCAGTAAACTTTCCAAATGCCTATTTACCGATAGTTAATTTTAAATTTTAAACAGCATACATATGTCTGATAACCAAAGCTTAAGTGCTGAAAATTTGAACAACTGCATTGAAAGATACTCACAACACAACTTAATACTTTGTTCCGGAACAAATCTGGATAACCAGTCATGCATGGTGAAAGGTTTGAAGTCTCTAGAAAAATAGTTTTTGTGTGTTAGTCATGATTTAATCCCGAAATAGATTTTATTCTTATTTGGAGCTGCTTTTATTCATTTACCAATATGTTCCGTAAGAATATCACAACTTACTTGTGTGCAGGTCTGTTCTGTCAGCATATCACCAGTAGAGGAAAATATCATTAATCCATAGAGTAAGGTAGCAATATGTTTGCAATGCCCAGATGGTCCCTCTCCTGCAGTGCATGTACACTGACATTCCTCAATGACTCCAAATGCATCAATTCTGACATCAACTGTATAAGAGGTAGACTTGGGGTATTCGGACCACACTTGTCCTTTCAAAAATGAAGTGGTACCCTGCTTTGCTTGACGCACATACCGAATGTATCTGAAACCGAGTTATACAATTTATTGTATAGATATAAACAAAGTAAAAATTCTTTTAGTTAATGTGATTGGTGTAAAATTATCAACACACCAGTTATACAAATGTGAAATAGGTATTTATGTCCATATTAAGCAAACAACAAGATTATGGAGAACTGCAGAATTACCTTTCTTCATACATGTCTTTGCACTTCTCTTCAAATTCTTTTTCGTTGGATTGAAGATATTCTTGTATTCTCTTCATGAGAACATTTGGAATTTTTGTGCCATTGTGTACATCAGTAAATAATTCTGGACCTGGCACTGTCATCCAAAATTCTCTGGCCTTTTCCCCCACTTTCTCAGAGATGCCCATCTTGTCCAGTGACTCCAGTCTGTGTATAATAATATAAAAAATTCTTAGAAATCCATATTAAGTAATTTTATAAGTATTTCACAGGTTTCAGACTGTGTAGTGTACAGTACATGCAGCACCCATAATAAATGCATAATGAAATATTGATATCCATGCATGCTGTGTATTGTCATGATGCAAAACCACATGTCAATAACAATTAATAAATAAATATAGATATACATTTTTACTAGAATTTAAAGACAATAAAACACATACAATGACCATAGTATTGTAAATCTATTTTGTGCAATGATGTTAAATTTCGTTTGTTGATGTCATGTGTTATGTGAGTACACACCTGTTGTTTATCTTAGTTCATAGCCATAGGCCTACACAGTGTTTATTTACCTTGTAATCAAATCTTTCTTTCTTCCTGACGTGGATTTTCCCCTGCTCTTGAGCTCTGCTATCAGTTCTAAACACTTCCACTCGGTATATTTAGTTGTCATTGTGTTTGGTCAAAAGTTACGTAAAAAAAACGAACACAACACTGCAGCTACACAAGTTTGTTTACATACGTTCTACACTCGAGCGATAATGCATACGGTAGGATCGGTCGCAGCGCCTCCCCGCGGAAATTTCGCGTGACAACCTCATTACAACACTATGGTTGTAAAGCTAAAGTTAAATATGATAACATTTATTGACATTTCTAGATAATTAAAAATTATTTAATTTCATTCATTTGATTTGAAACAAAATATAAGATGAAAGGTAAATAAATGTAGATTAAAGATAAAAAAAGTTATTTTGGCATATTTCCATCAACATTTAAAAATAGGCATCAATGTTATTATTTTGGTATCTACATTAATATACCTGGTAATTTTCTGATTTGTATAAAGTTGAGTTAATTTTTTAATTTCTGAACACATGGTTAGCAGAAACTATCTTTCTATCATTTCTAGAAGTACCCAATTTTCATATTTGGCGTCTAGACCTATCACACGACATAACTGTGGCTAATATTAGCTTTTTCAATACCAGGTATTTATTATGAGCAGTATCTCTGAATAGGTCAATTGAGAGACTGATAGGAGATTGGGATCTGTAACAAAAAATCTCCTTAAAAGATATATATGAAATCTTAAGACTGCATATTTTATGTAATTATTTAATGAATAAGGTCAGATGAATAAAAGATATTTTGGCCATATTTCTACTATCCTGAGGATTACAAAATAATGATTATTTTCACAAATGAGTTTTACAGTGATCACCTGAGTGATCATAGCTTTCAATTTTTGGATAATGTCCTTAGTTACCACATTTAAAATGCATCAATGAATGTTTTAAACATAACTGAATCAGTAACCATGGCATTGTACTAGCCACATGAGACTGGCTTGCGTTGTGCGTAAGCCAGTCCCAAACCCGTGTATTGAAAAACCTCGGGGGTCGCACTTCACCTGGCAATTGTAAACAAACTAAAATGAGTCCGACAATATGAAATACCTCAAATTAATCGCCAAATACTTAAGGCCCTTTCACACATAGCCGGATCAGACGCCGGAGCGTCCCGGAGGACAACTCCAGAATACTCCCGCATACTCCGGGGAAAGCCGTATAGACATCGTGTTCATGTCCGGGATTGTCCGGCATTGTCCGGCATTGTCCGGTAACACCGTGGGACTCCGGCAAAAAAATTAAACATGTTTAATTTTTCATGCCGGAGATCCCGGAATATTTCAATCCGTGTTGATCCGTGTAGATCCGTGTAGACTCCCAGTAGACTCCCTCGATCTCTGAGGACCTCCGTATTGACACCGGAATACATCGTGTGATCTCCGGCTAAGTCCGGCGTCAACCGGGTGTGAAAAGTACGTGCCGGAGAGCACAAGGAGCAACGCGGTTCCACACGAGTGAACAAGGACCAACGCGGAGTCAAAACGGAGTGAACAGGGAAAGCGGGTTTACATGTCATTTGCTTGACCCGGTTAACCCCGTTAAGTACACGGTGTCACACGAGGTCAATGCAGAGAGACAGGAGTGAACAAGGTGTCAAGACGGTGTTAATTAAACTGACACGGAGTGAGTACGGATGCCTGAGTATATATACAACCGCCGTCTTTAGAGAAGCATCATTCCACCGCCCCCCGTTCATCGTTGATCATCGAATTAATTGATTTATCGACCACTTCTTCTGGATATTACCTTCTGGATTGCTGCTGCTGCTGCTGCTGCTGCTACTACTGCCGTTTCTTGAATTAACCACCATGCCACCTAGGAGAGGAAAGGGGAGGCCTGGCAAGAAGACTGTTGTGCAAGAGGAACCTGCACCTGCTGCTGTTGAAGAAGATGCAGGCAGTAATACCTCATCAAGACCGCAAAGTCCGCAAGGCATGCCAGATTTACCTGGGCCAGTTGTACCTGCTGAACCTGCAGTACCTCCTACTGCAGCTCCACCCCCACCTGCAGCAAAAGCGAAGAGGCAGAAGAAGGAAGCCCTGAACCTGACAGAAGACCAGGAACAAGATGTGGCCGACTGGTACCGTTCCCAGGAGATGTTGTATAACCGGCGGCTTGCTCAATACAAGCGGACAGACATCAAATCGCGAATAATAGACCATAAGGCGAAGGAGCTGGGTTGTACTGCGCAACAGCTGAAGACTTGGATTGACTCAATGCGCACTTCAGTTGGGAAGCTGACAGATCCAAGCAAGAAGCCTTCTGGTGGGGCCGCCAGAATCCTGACAGACCGGTACAACTGGATCATGGAGAATTTTGGCTACCTCGAACGCCACATCAAGAGGGTTGATGCTGGGAAAAGAAAGAAAGGTGGGCAGCTTTCCCAGAGCTTATCAGCCAAAACTCCATCCAGCAGCAACAGACCTACCACTGAGGATGACACGTCTGAAGCTGAGGAGGTCATTGTGGATAGTTCGGATGATGGTGGCCGGGATTCGGATACCAGCAGGTCCAAGGGTGGGCCTTACAAGGTCGGCAGCAGCAGCAGCAGGAGGAAGATGGGGGCCCCTCCTCCAAGCAAGAAGACGTCCAGACGTCATCATGAGCCTCGTCATCATCATGACTGTGATTCATCCAGCCTTGCAGCTAGTGGAGATGGAATTGCTACACAAGCTGTCACTCAAGTAAGTATACTGCTTCAGTTGCCATGATAATCAAGATAATCGTATTGTAATGTTGCAGTTTAAAGTTGTAATTGTAATCTTGCAGTTTAAAGTTGTAATTGTAATCTTGCATTTTAAAGTTGTAGCTTTTCCATAGTAGAAAGTGGTAGCTTTGTTTCTTGGCACTTCCAGTGTTCACTGTATGGTGATGTGTCTTTTCAGTACATTGTCAATAATGCACATGCTATTGCAGTTGCCATGTGACTTACTCTAATGTTGTGTTGTTTCCTATTTCCAGCTGATTGATAAAGCCACCGATCTGCAGCGGGACATGCACAGCAAGTTGAGTCAGCCGACGGACTCAGGCAGGTTGTCCAAGAGGGTGTTCACGGACATGATCTACCACGAGGTGATGCAGATGGACACAGACACTTGGTGGGATTACCAGGCCCAAACCTTACAGAACCTGATGCAGTTTAAGCAGGCGTATCGTCGCAAGCGCCAGCAGCAACAGCAACAGCAGCAGCAACAGCAACTGCAACAGCAACAGCAGTATCATCAGTTTCTGCCTCCTGTCCCTCAGCAGCAGCAGCAGCAGTTTGTCCTCCCTGCTCCTGCTACTACAGCCAGTTCATCCGGCCCTGCTGCGCAGATGTTCCCTCATCATCAGCATTCTTCCAGCCCTGCTGCCCAGATGTTCACACAGCATTCTTCCAGCCCTGCTGCCCAGATGTTTGCACAGCATTCTTCCAGCCCTGCTGCCCAGATGTTCGCACAGCATTCTTCCAGCCCTGCTACCCAGATGTTCGCTCCTCCTCCGTCCGGCCCTTCGCCCCAGGCTCTCGTGTCGTCTGCCCCTTCTTCGTCTGTGCCTGCACCGATCCCCCCTCCTGCAACATCTTCTACGATAATCAGCCAGGCCTGGTTGACTTCAGGTCCTTCGCACGGTCGTCCTTCCATGTCACCACAGGATTGCAGCACGCCTCAGGATGTTTCTCTCACCAGCTACTTGTTGAACACTAGTGTGGGGGGGATGGTTGGTGGTGATGACCATAACTCCTCCTTTTCGGTGCCCACGCCTCCAACTACCACAACCGAGTAATGTTGACCCGGAAATGAACAATGAACTTTAATGAAATGAACAATGAACTGTTATTACTTATGTTTTCATGTGAACTGTATACCAATGAACTTTAATGTAATGAACAATGAACTTTTACTTATGTTTTCATGTAAACTGTATTACATGACAATAATTAAATGATGTGTATTTTTTGCACTTGTGTGCTGCAGAGGTCTGAAGTTTGCTATTAATTAAATGTTCAAACTTACATCATTCGTGTTGTTTTCAAATCTTGTCTTGCTGCCATGGTACACTCCCAGCTTCTGAGTTCACGTAGCTGACCAAGTATTGCCGCATTTCCTTGGCTGCTCTGTTGGTGTTGCCTCTGAACACATGTCCCATGTCTGGTAGATTGGCAGCATTCTCCCTCCATGCACCTGGGATGATCTCATGGATGTCGGCATTTTCCTGGTCCACAGCATTCACTTGAGCAGTTGGATACCTCACCCTCAGTAGGTTGTGCAACAAACAGCAAGCAAGAGTTATGGTACACACTCTGTCAGGACTTTGAGGCATTGTTGTGAGGAGACACCTGAACCTGGCAGCCAAAAGTCCAAATGCATTCTCTACCACCCGTCTAGCTCTAGAAAGTCTGTAGTTGAAGATTCTGTCTTCCATGGTCATGTTCCTGTGAGGCAGAGGCTTCATCATCCAAGTCTGCAGTCCGAAGGCATCATCCCCAACTATGAAGTAAGGCACTGGTTGGTCATCATTAGGCAGGTTATCTGGTTCAGGTAATCCAATGTTCCCACTTTGTAGCGCTTCCTTCAATTCTGTCTGACTAAACACTCCAGCATCTGAGCCTGATCCACTGGCACCAATGTCAACGTAGAGGAACTTGTATTCAGCATCAACTACAGCCAGTAGGACAATAGAGAAAAATCCCTTGTAGTTGTAGAACAGGGATCCAGACTTCTTTGGACATCTGATGGCAACTGCTTGCCATCAATGGCGCCGACACAGTGGGGGAAGTTCCATCTGTTGTAGAATCCATTGGCAACTTCTTTCCAGGCTTCTGGGGTTACAGGACAACGCATCACTTCTGCTGAGTACTCGTTTATGATGGCCTGGCAGACTTCGATGACAAAGATAGAAATGGTTCTGAAGGCTACCCTAAATCCATACTGCAGAGACTTGTAGCTGTTGCCCGTACCCAGGTAGCGCAAGGTAATAGCCAGTTTCAATCCAGGTTCAAGGGCCCTCCTCCGAAAGGTATCCTGCTTTGTAATCCTAGGTCCCACTCTGGCAAGAACTTCATGGAGTAAGTCAGGCTCCATCCTCATGAAATTCTTGAAGCCACCCACATCTTCTGCAGTCAATTCAGCCATCAGTTTTTCATACTGCCCATAAAGAGGTTTTCTTAGCAGCCAAGGTCGCACCCACATTTGCCTTCTTCTTCTTCGTCTTGGTGCAGCAGCAGCATTTTCTAATAGGTCATCTTCATCAGTTGATGTTGTGGCCCTCACTGCATCATCTTGCAGTTTGTATTCTTCTTGCAGAATTATATCATTAGCAGCAGTCAATAGCTGGACTTGCATGTCCATGCACTTCAAATCCAATTCCACCCTGTCGTAGTGTGATAAAGACATATCCAATTTTTCTGTAGTAGCAGCAACAGCTTTGCAGTATGGTAGTCCGAAGTGGATTGATGGACAGTGGAACGCAGGCAGTTTAAATACCAATTTCAGAGCGATCCGGGTGAAAACCGCTTAACTCCGTAGTGATATCGTAGTAAGATCGTGTAAAGATTGGGTATATCCGTGAAGGCCCCGTGTAACATCCGGTTCACTCCGCCCTCCTCCGGCACAGTCGTGTTACCTCCGGCTACAACCGTGGCTCGTTCCTTGTTTAACCGTGCTCCTCCGTGTTTCATCCATACATATCCGTGTAGTGCCCATACACATCCGTGTCATGTCCGTGTTGCTCCTTGTTGCCTCCGTCTTGCCTTCGTGTCCACACCGCCCAATTATTTCGTTTGTTGACATTTCTAACTTTTTCGCCCGGACCGCCCCGGATTTACCGAAATTTCATTCCGGGACGCTCCGGCGTCTGATCCGGCTATGTGTGAAAGGGCCTTTAGCTACGTAAGCGCTTACAAACCAATACTGCTAGATTACCTGCTGTCCGCACCACCCTACAAACATTTTTATATTTGTATGATATTATGTCAATATTAGAAATTCCTCAGCCCAATATTATTTGAGAATATTATATAAGGTTAAAATGTGGACAGTTATAAGCTGATTTTGACCTTATCCGTAATATTTTCAACTGTTAGTTTCATGATATCATCTTAATATTTCCTAAAATATTAGAATTTAAGGTTTACCTAACATTTTCACAATGTTTGAATAATATTATTCTGATATTAGACAAATATTATATTATAACATTTGCCTAAGGTTTGACCAAGGTTTCACAAATGTTAGTCAATATATTAGTTACTAACATGATGCCGATATTTACCCAAGCATCTGTAAACATTAGTCAGACCTTATTTATAATATTTAGCATAATGTTGAAAGGAGCTTTTTGGAAAGATTACATAACATTATCTTCTTATATCAGACTCATATTTTTCGAAGGTTTAAATTACTACTGATATAATATGTATGATAAATGATATCATAATATTCTGCAACAGATATCATTATGATCAAGTAACAAACAATACAAATCATTTCTCTCTCACAAATTTATTTTGACTGCAAAACAACAAAATAAACAGTATAATACAAAATGTAGCAACATTCAAATGACACAAGATTTAATGGCACTTCTTTAATAACATGTAAGAATATATCTTTACGACAAGCATCGATCTAATAACACTAAAGTCTTATATTTTGCTTATTACATGTAATGTAGTTTACTGAACCCAGGTTAAGAAACCTCTTAGTTCAGATCGTTGTAGATAGGTTGGTGATATGTGCATGAGTGGAGTGCAGGATAAAATCAGTACGAATTTGGGGTGTGATGAAGACTCAGTATTCTTTGAAAACTAATGAAATGTACATTTGCAAAATAGTCATGTCTGCATATGGGGTTTTACACATTTTTAAAACCAGTCTTCCCGGGTGTAAGGGCTTAATTGTCATATTTCACTGTACAAGTCAGAGTTCATGAACCCAGCAAATAGTCTTTGTCACTAGTCAATGCACTGCAGATGTAGTATTTCTGAAATCTGGAAGATCAAAGCTGTTAAACGGTATGTTGCCTTGCAATTTTCTGAAATACAGTAAAAGATACATTCTGTAAATTGTATAGGTATGCATTGATGTGTCCTGTAATTATATAAATATGGTACTGTGTAAGTGCCCGCCTGAACGATGATTATAACAATTATATTTGAATATTTACCTTGAAACTTTGATCAGGATGTGCATTTGGATGGCATGGAGACTGATGTTGAAAAGTAGCCTGCAAATGATAAAATTTGAATTAATATGTGTGTGGCTTTCTCAGATGTTTTCCGAACACAGAACTCGGAATCAATTTACTCATACCAATGTTTACCCTACCTGGAATCTGGATCTTCACTGGTATTTGGAGGATTGATCACCATTTTAGACGTAACATCTGAAAAGAGAACAATTTTATAAATCATCTTATCTTTATATATATATATATCCCAAAATTATCTGATACCTTATATTAATTGATCTACATTGATCTATATTTCTACATCAGAAAGTCCTACACCGCACAAATCCAAGGGCTGTTGTTTGGGCAGAAAGCATACAGCAGTTATCAGTAGGTGGCAGCACATGCCCTGACATATAAAAGCTATTATTATTACTCAAATTCATGTAAAAGAAATGGAAAAACAATATGATATAGCATTTAATATTCACAAAATTTCCATTGACAGAATGAAACCATTTAAATTATCATGACATGATACCATGACATATTTAAATCAATTATCACCAGGTGGCAGCACAATGCCATGATGACCACTGATCAAAACTGTTATCCAATCACACAAAGGAATTTGGCAAAATCAATCATATATCACAGATAATTGTTTTGATCATGTTTGCACAATATTTGTAGCAATTTTAGGTAAATCGCAGCACATGAGCTGATATTAATTTATTTGAAAACACATTTTTATATTATTTTAAAAATGGACTGATCAGCATTGAAATTCAGTATTTAAACACTCATTGGCAAAAATGACAGCTGGACACTAGTTGAATTATCATGGCATGAGACCATGACATTTAAATCAATTATCACCAGGTGGCAGCACAATGCCATGGCTCCAGGATCTTTGCTGATCAAACTACACGATCATATGGGTTTTTAATGAAATGATACAAGGCTCGATCATAACACCAATCATAGAAAAGCACATGGATCCACAAAATAATTAGTTATCAAAGATTATGTAATGATATAGAATTTCAAACAATAAACTATATATGCATTTTGCAGAATGTCATTCATATGGATCATATAAAAGCAAAATATGGCCAACATAATGTCACTTAGCAATTTATTATATATACTCATTTGAAAGTGGATTATATTTAATAGACATATTCACAGTACTATTCAAATCATAATTTAGAACATTATATGTTTAACCCCCTCTAGTGAGCAATTATCATGCCATAATATATGCTAATGAGTGTTCTGCTTCAGTTAATTTCAAGATATCTGGGTCTAATTGAGGGGGTTATGCAAGGTGCACATGTAATGTGATACCATTGCACAGTCTAATGCAGTTTATTGTTCTTGTATAGTTTCTATCTAATTCTAGAGAAAACAAAGCTATGCATTAGACATGAACTCTAATTGACAACAACCTATGTTTTGCAAAGATATATAATAAATTGTAAATGTCATAATTCACATTAATAAAGATTTCTTATCTTTATTATAATTACTTAATTAATTCATTTATTTTAGGTTATTCATATTTAAAATTCAAGCTACAACTAATTAAAATTGTTATATTTTTCAAGACTTTTGGTTCCTGAATGTTTATAAAGTATGCAAATTTTGATAGATAAATAGATAGATATATATATAGATAGATGCATAGATAGATAGATAGATTGATTGACTGATTGATTGATTGATTGATTGATTGATTGATTGATTGATTGATTGATAGATAGATAGATATAAAGATAGATAGATAGATAGGTTGATATTGGAAATGAAGATAGTTATATGCAATCTGAAGAAAAAGGTAACTTACTTACATTATGTGCATGTTCACTTGCTGTTAACTGCTGTTGTCTCCAGTGCTGACTGCAGAGTGGAGAGGGGTCCAAGGAGGGAGGGGGTCAATTACCCAGTCTGTGTCTAATTAGTGCATGTTAACCTGCCTGAAGCAGGGAAGCCACTCATGCATGGATATATGATAGTGATTGAGACTTAATTTACATATTTTGCTACTGGGTTGTCCAGTAACAATGCATATGACATCAGTGTGGGTAACTGTTTCTCTTTATAAACAAAACAAATCTTGAATTTTATTAAGGATAACCTCTGACCACATTTAAGTTAATATTGAAATTAAATAAATTATAGGAAAGTGTAATTATGTATTGAAATTAAATAACTTGCATATTGAAAAACTTGATGTGAACATTATATGCTCTACACTTTAAAATAGAAAGTATTTTACCTATTAGTGCATGGGCATGTTTGAGTGTTTCACAAAGAAGAAAATTTACAATCTCCTCTGTGGCCAAGTAGGTAGAGTGCTGGCTTGCCTATCACAACTTCGTGGGGTTCAATCCTGACACTTGGTTTTGCTGAAGTCCTACTTTTTTAACAAATATCTTAATTTATGATTTGCTGATAGGCTATTTACTGATATTTTAGCAGTCATACATGTGTTAATTATTTTGACAATGTCTATAATAAATTTTCATAAAAATAGTAAGTGCTGTTTTATTAATAATTACACAATTGCATACGTAAGTATGTCATATATAAGTTTGAAAATGAATTTTGTACTGACAAATATCAATCTGATCTTTGAAGCTTATTATAGGAAAACATAATTCCCATTTTGAAGTCAGATATTTCCTCAGTATTAATTCATTTATTTTCAGAATACTGCAAAAATGTTGGATTGACATTAAGAAAGAATATTATGGTTGATTAAAATATAAATATTTAAACTATCATGAATATGACCTGAATTTCCAACATGTGGCAAATTTTAGAATAAATATTTGCAGAAATACTTTGATATTATTAAGTCAGTATTACACCAAATATTTCTCATAATTGTTATGATAATTTTCAGTTAGTATATTTTCATGACATATTTCTCAATATTAAGCACATATTATAATTTAAACTTTCCTGTAATATCTGGTCAGTATTAAATCAACATTAACATAAATATTTTTCTGATGTACCCTGGTAATGTTTTCAATTAACGAGCCTTTAATAATAACTCATAATATCCAATAAATATTTTGTTTAATATTTTTTCTTATGTTATCATCGTGTTAAAATTACATCAAAATCTAATGTTTGATATATCATTTCTCTGATGTTTGAAAATCATATCTGTTTAATAACTACTCCTAATATGCTATGAACATTAAGTTTAATATTTTCTATGATGTTACTATTATGTCAATACAACATTAGATGTAATGTTATTTATAGACCTTCTCATAAGATTTAAATATGAGGTGTGTTTGACCTTTGAGACTAATGTTAAGGCAATATATGTAAGTTAATATTTTCACAGATATACCACAGTAACCTTCAAATCATATTTTACTTTGATATTAGAGTCTAACATTAAAATCATCTTGAGAATTTTCATCTTGATGAGATTATTAATAAATATTCAGCAGCTTGATCACCTTTGCTTGATCATGTATGTTAATTTAATACAGAACACATTGCAAAATTAATTTAATACGTCAAATTAATTTTCAATCTAGATGACATTTATTTTATATTTAGACTGCACTGGTCTGCAGCTATAAGTTGATGTTGATTTATCAAGGTGTTAGTGTAATATGTCCTAAAATTTCAATAATAATTTTTATTATGCATTACATTATCTAATCTAAATCAATTAAACAAATTGTCAATGGAATGTCTATTGCCCAGTTTTGGCAGTATGGCTTTAATCAATGGGCATAACTTAGCTTGACAAACAAAAAAATTCATCAAAATTCTGTTATTGTACCAAGTCTACCAACCAACTCAGTATGAGAAATCCGAGAAACTAAATTAAAATTAATTATTATAATATATATATATATTGTTTTTTAGGATTGTTAACAAGTGTGACCTAATGGAAGGCTTTCTTAATTGCCAATTTAACAACACCATATCCTTAACAAGAATATTCTTTTTCAAAAAAGAATAGATACCTGGTGTTGTGTGTAGAATGCAAGCAGTCTGACCAAGTTAGAGTTAATAATAATACTATTTTCAGACCTGTTGATCCTTTCACTGAATTTATAGACAAGATTTCTAATAACTGCTTCACAGGTGCTCTATGACTAGTGAACATCAGACAAGCACTACAGTATCCTTGGATAGCCCATCAGAGTACAAAATGCTTTGTTATATGCCAGTACACTAAATATAATTACTACTAATTTGTACTGTTTTCACAAACCATTTTGAAGATGAAAAAGTACCGTCATCTAGCGTTTGAACTGAGATATAAATTCTACACATTTTCTTAAACAATCCAGTCTTTACTTGATGAAATTCGGACGAATATTAGGAGAGCAGTAGCCTTTTCAAGTATATATAAAAGCGTAGGCAACCCCTTCCATGCCTACGCTGCTGCTGCGCTTAGGCGTTTAAGGCGATCCCTTGGACGATTTGTACAGCGTCAAAAAATCACGGATTTTGACAGGCCTGAATGTGTACTATAATAAACTTTTCTCCGCTTCTACTGGTAGGATCTTCTTCAAATTTGGTTTGTAAGTTGCGCGTTTGTATTACGGTTCTAATGGTGTTTTGGCAGAATTGCCCTACACTGCCTACACTTCCTACGCTGCTGCTGGGTTGACCCATATATTTTCAGAACTCAGAGCGTTGGTTCGCATATACCTGGTCTGTCATAGAACATAGTATGATAGTTCTATACTTGATAAAGGCCTAGGCCCAGGTATAAAGAACATAGTAGACCTGCAAAATGCAAGTTCTATAATTCATATAGGAGCTGCAATATAACCTTGGTCATATTGGCCAATAACTTTGCATTGCAATTAAGTGAAACATTGTGTAAAGATGGGAAATTCCGTAATAATTATAGAAATCATGTCCTTAATTGTCTTTCATCAAAGTGCATATATCGAGGGCATAATAGTTCATGAAAAACTGCAATTTGATGGATTAGATGGGTGGCCTAATGGTAAGGCGTCCGCCAATTCCATTTTCCGGCCCGGGCACTCTTCATGAACTACATCTCAGCTTGATGTTGATCGCATTAGACATTAGATTGGAGGTGCCTTGTACCAGGTGTCTATGCTGAGGCAAGTAAAATCTCCCAGCCACGGATTTAAATGTGTAACATGATGTGGACTCAAAGCAGCCTTATCATCTCATTATTACATCTGCCTCTGGCAGTTGGTTACATAAGCTGATTAAGCTTCAAACCCAGTAGCACTGCGATGCAGAAAACTGCCTAGACTAATACAAAACACTAGCTTTTCAAGAATGCACATTTTATTAAATTATTGTGTATTATATTTAAAATTGTATAAAAACTTTGCCTCATCTGGGTCAACTAGAAATAACAACATCGTGTACACACTGTATATAATATGAATCATATAAATATATACATGAGTCAATTTAATAAATTTAAGATTAACAACATCTCGTCTTGTACACACTGAATATAATATGCACCTAACTCAACAGTGACTCCAGCTGCTTGAATAGTAGGATAATCGAGAAACCAATTGGTGCAAACATAAATTTAAAACACTTTAAATAAATTATTAAAATACTAATCATTTTGGTTCATATAAAATCTTGCATAACCTTTTTATAAAATCTCACACAACCACAACTTGTACATAAATTATCTCACTGCACTCATGGCAAATCAGACTATACCATACAGAATTGGACTACAGTAAATTCAAATACAAGTTTTAATAATGTTGATAAATTATGATGATGGTTATAAATAATGATTTATTCAAGATAAACCCACAGCAAGATCCTCACATTACATTGGTGATTTTACCTCTGAAGAGCCTCATGTTAAACCAAGTGGCCAGGTGGTCAACAGTCAACTGGCTTAAACCTGTAGCCATCCTCAACAAAAAGGAAATGACAGATGAACAAGTGAATGGTGAGATTTCCAGGAGTACACATAACTGTCTTCATAACTGTCTAGGTCATCATAACATGCAAATTCCAACAGTTTTGTAAATTTGGAAAAATCTTTTAGGTCATTAAAAACATTTGTGGATACTATATTTCTGTCGTCCTAGATATACAACATGGAAAGTACAACTTAATCTTTGCTAGTCCAGAGGTCATCATCTGGTGGGACTGGCTTAGGAAATTTCAAACACAGGTGTCCCTATTGGTAGGTGATAACCCTGAAACCAATTTCATATCACTATGACCTTATGTTAAGGTTAGCCATTTCTCAGTGCAACTTTTTTCTTCAATATTATTATAAAGATACAAATGTAGACATTTTTTAGCTGATGTGGACATTGTGGTTTAATATCTTCAGTCTTGTGTTCACATTATCCCCACAGTGTTACTAAAAATATCAATTTCTAATGTTCTTCTGAGGTGTTCATAAGGGTCGAGAAAGAGTAGCAAAACGTTATTTTCTAATATTTTTCATCCAAAAAAATTGGTGAAGCATCATTATAAATATCACTTAATCATTACCTAAATCCATTTAAAAATATCTAATTCGGACAGTACCAGACACAGATGTGTGCCTATAACTTTAATTGTAAGTAAAAATGTAACACATTCTTGGAAAAGATAAACTAATTAATCACACTATACCTGGTGAGAATTTATAAAAACCACTGATATATATTGACACGTGTAAAGTTCATGCAACCAGCAAGTACAGTGTCGGGATACTGCATGCTTATTTGTTATCCAAGGAAGAAATGTATGTTGTACAGGTTTAATGATCCATGCTGTCTTTATTACAAGTGTTTTTATAAGTTTCCAATTCTGTAATGTAGTGATCGGAGTACATGCTTTCTGGGGCCTGCAGATTTCTGAAGAAAAAAAAGCAACAATTTGTTTTAAAAACTCATGTTCATAAAAGTAGCCCAACTATTGAAGTAATTCCTTGCTTTTTATATGTGTCCTACAATTTGCTGTAAGAGCACATTATTTAGAGCATCTATTTACCTCATCAATGGAAAATCCTTTCAGGTGATCTGTATTCAATATATGATCAGGATGGTGTATGCCTTTCAATGCATGACAACTGTTCTTGAGCAGTAACCCTGCAAAAAAGAACGTGAACCTGCAACAATTTTGAGTTTTCAATAGTTTTCTATATTACTTAATACTAACACACTTACAAATCGGATGTTAAATATAACTACCTTTCCAAGTGAAGAGGCATCATATATTTAATTTTAATTCAGAATTTCTCCTGGAAATAAAATACAAAATATTAATCACAACACAATATGTATTAATTTCTATTCTGCCTTCAAACCTGTTACTAGGTGGCAGCACATAATCTGACACTGCTGAATGTGGTCATCTATATGGACATTGTGTAAAGTAGTTATCACTAGGTGGCAGCACATGTGCTGACCTTGGATTAAGGGGGGCCCCTCCAAAGATGTAGGAGACTACAGTACCATGCAGTGCTAACCTTGAATATATCTCAAAGGTAGAAAATGCCAATTGCGCTCACAGTGATCATCATTAATTTATTAGCCAGAATATGGTAACAGTCATTGAAATTCTATAGCTGGGTATTATGACCAATCCTGCAAACCAGTTATCAGTAGGGGGCAGCACCTGCCAGTCCTGACCTATAGAAATTTTGTTACCTTTTAATTTATATGATAGTAAGTGTCATGAAAAACTTGTGAAGAACAAACTCAGTAGCTCAAATAAATGATAACCACAAAGCTTGTGTCATGACAAGTCATTCTGTATCTAAGGAATTACTCATAGGTGGCAGCACACGGTCTGAGCCTGAATGGAGACAATGCAGAAAGGCATCTGCCCGCCCCCCCCCCCCCTCTCCTTAGGCACACCACTCCAGTGTTCACAATGTGCCAAGCAATTGGCAAGCATCCTAGCAGTTTATGTTAATTTATTTCCAAATGCAAAAAAGGTTACACTGATAATGAAAAAAACATAATGACCACTTTAAATTTGTACAATGCAGGCTTTGATAAGTTCACGTCTTTACCCCAAAATAGCATGCGTCTGACCACATCATCTGGACACCTATTCCCCCCCCCTCCAAAGAAAAACACAAAAAAAAACACTAAAAGCTGCATCTAGAAATATATATGTTGGCCTACGTATTTTGTATTAGGCCTACTCCACAGTGGCGTATCCAGGAGGAGCTGCAACCCCACTCCCCTCCAAAAAAAAGCCGAGGAGGGAAAGGGAGAAAAATGGCAATTGGCCACATTACAATTCCATATATGTTTATCTTTTTGGAGGGGATTTTCTTAACATGTAAAATCTTCCATTTTGCGTGGCTCTGAGAGGTTTCACCGACCCCCCCTTCACCCCCCCCCCCCCCCACTGCTCATTTGTCTCATAGAGGTGTTTTAAAAGTAATTCACGGTTAACCACATAACTTTGAGACCCATGGACATATACTCGATTGTCAAGTGGGGGATGAGCTAAAGTATGTTTATCTATACACAATCTGCATTTTCCCCATTCCGCCTTTTTCCATTCCATTCCGTTCTGCGTTTTACGGACACCCTTGTTCTGGTGGTGACCAAATGCAGAAATGCTGTTCTGTTGAAGGTGCCTGTAGCATTAGGCCAAGCCAAGAATGGAAATGGGTGGGTCTCAGAGGGGGTAATTGCCCTTGGTTACAAGACCCCTTGAACCAAGGACCTTAAGGCCCTTACATGGACCTTGGATGTCTCTATTCATCCAAGCTTTGACTGACCAAGGCCCTTTTCTTGGAGGCACTCATGTTAATATGCATGATAAATACTGCATTTTTTGCCATTTTACAAAGATAAATATATTTATTAAAAGTGTAGAGCAGGTTTACTTATCAGTTTAAATCATATTTACCTGGAACATTTATTAATCTTTTTTTTAAATTGTTTCCCTTTCATAACAAACCTGTTATAATATTATATTATGGGGATGTGCAGACATTATCATGGCTAAATCACAGTCTCAAACAAAAATAAATAAATAAATAAAATGACAATTAATGTGTCCAAGTGGATAGTTAATGCTGCCCATGACATCGTGGTATATTTTGGACTCTTAAATGAACAAATATAAAGTCTGCTGAAAGCCAGAAACTGTGTGTGTCTGATAATATTTATGTTTTACTTATATTGTATGTAACTGATTTAGGAAGATAATTTCATAATGGTTGAATGCTCATAAAATTGTTGTATTGTATTATTTTAAAACAAAAATACAGAACATTAGCAAAGAGAAAAATATAGGAGAGGGCACATCAGTTATATCACAGATCTGCTCCCTCAGTTAAAGTACTATTGATTGCATACCTAAAAATGAGAGGCCATTTATATGACATATAAAATAAAATCACCTTCAATATGTACTTATTATAAAATTATAGTGGTGATAATTAGACAAATACGCAATCCACTGCACATTTTCAAACTATAATTTTGTCATGGACATAACTGGTTACAAATTTTAATATACTTGGGCTGAGTGCCCTTATTTAATTTTTTTTATTTTGCCTCTTAGGTGTCTTCTAAAGTTTGCATGAATTTTCACAAAATTCATTATGAAACAGTAATTATATAATTTATATGCCAAATACCCCATTAACTGATGCTAGCTCTTTACAACTGTGAAATGGTCTTCATCTCAACTGTTAAAATTTGTCTTTAGCAGAATAGAGAAGGGGGCACAGGAATCATCACACCGCTGTCCCCTTCACCACGGAGAGCATAATCTTACTCCACTATTTCAAACATACGGGCTTCTTCCTCATGCAGGGAGTTTGACTTGAATTTTTATAGCCTCCATAAATGAGTATATATTCTTTGTTGAGAGATGTGAAAGATGTCCAAAATATCAAGAATGATACAATTAACAACCAAGTATGTATATACAATATAATAATATAGGTGATGTAATAAGCATATATTTATCATATTTGTTACTACAGCAGCTTCAGTTCACCCACCACAAATGTGAAATTTTCTCCACCATTAATATGTCGCAAAAACAAGCAACATGCAAAATAAGCAGTACAAACCCAACCTGCAAGCGAACAAATTCTAAATTGTGATTGTTCAATTATAATAATACTCAAAAGATCTATGAATTTTATACATTTAAATGTAGTAAAACTCATTGGATGTCACCAGTACACACTGTTCTTTAAGTACCTAATGATGACTGACCTTTCTGAATCAAATTAGTTCATAATTTGCTTAATTTTACGCCTAGAAATTTGTATAAAATACCCATGGAATCCTAAAATTATGGAGAAATATTTAACAATGGTGTGAAAGATCTTCCATTAGATGCAAAAGCTTTCATTTTTGGAATGGAGTAGAGGGTACTGAGGGTGCACTTGGCCTGCTGATGAGGTTGCTCATTCTTGCACACATATGCACAAATTATTTAAAATTATCTATCATTGTCACCAGAAAACATTTTGTCTATTAGACAAAAGAATAACCACAGAGTAATATGGCCACAAAAAAGCACATATGGAAAGAAAGCACATTATATATACAGCCTGTATCATATATGTTAGGTCAATTGTAATTAAGACAAACTAAGCATTGTGTGCCCAACAATCACTAAAAAAAAAATACTTAGTGAACACCCCTCAAAATTTAGTCAAAACATTTTACTTCCATGAGTAGCATCACAAACAGTTCAATGTATTATTATAGTCAGTAAAGACTCTATGAATAGTGAACTTTTCACTAGCTTGCAGAAGTTATTTGGATAGATATGAATTGTTCATTAACATTAACATTTCCTGTTAGAAATAAATGCACTGCTATGGTGTCAGCCAGCCAGATAGTCCACCTGTGTAATAAGCAGTACCAAACTAGTTTACATACTGTACATTTCATGAGTATTAATAAAGGCAGGCAATCGATTTGGTATTAATGTTTAAATTCAGGTCTATGATGAAATAAGAATTTAGTCCAATTAAACAAATTCACCCCTAAATCATATTTAACTAAACACAGAGTGAGACCCAGCCTTTGTAGCAGTTCCCTATATTTGTTCCCAGGTGATGCCATTTTGACATTAATTTCTTTTCTTTTCTTGTATGTGTCATAAATGTTTCCTCATGATGTTTTGTTTAAAGTATGCATTTAATCCTTGATTTTTCATTTCCCTATGTTTTTTTTTTCTTTTTTCTTTTTTTGTTGCACATTATCTTTGTAAATGCAAGTTGTACTTAACTGTGGTAATGGTGATACATACCATCCTAGTGTCCACCAACCAGCTGTAATGTGTTTATCGTGCTCAGTTTAAATTGTGTTTTTTTTCTTCTTCTTTTAATCAGTTGGTCAAATCAATTGAATTGAATGGTGCCACTAGAAAGGCCAAATTGTAGCCAGCAAGATAATCGGTCAGTCAGTCAGTCAGTCAGCACGTCTGTCTGTCTGTCTGTCGGGCTGTCTAGCTGCCTGTCACGCTGTCTAGCTGTCTGTCTGTCTGTCTATCTATCTATCTATCTTATACAGGATATTGATATTCACTGAGTATACTACTCAGACCTAAACTGCTAAAAGTGACTTGAATCAATCAATCAATCAATCAATCAATCAATCAATCAATCAATCAATCAGTCAATCAATCAATAAATTTTGTGTTCATTTTAATCACTTCTTGAACATTTGCATTGGAAGTCAAAGGACTGTTGAAATACATGAAAAAAAATACAAATATGGAAATGTGAATGAATTCAGGGCCATTAAACATAAGTAACTGAGCTCAAATTAAGAAACTGACTTATCATACACACTTTGTGCATAACTATTAGAGATCACACAGAAGATATGTGTCGAAGATAGTCCTTATTGCATGGGGTAAGCACTTGTTAGCAAGCGATGTTTTGAAAGTTGTTTCTTATCCTCTAATAAAGATATACGGCAACCACAACGTGAATGCTTGACTTTTAGTGGAACAGACTGCTTTGTCTGTTAAAATGAATAGCTGATACAGATAAACAGTGAGGTATGGAAAACAACCATTAGCAAATTTGAAAAGAACAGCAATTCAGTTTCAAGCCATCTGTATAATTGGTGAAGCTATGATCCCAGTGTTGAAAGTGAAAGTAAAACTGATCAGCCTGAAGTAGTCTGTCCACTATTTAAATTAGGGATGGTGGATAAAAGTAAATTATTATTTAAATTAGAGATAGAGGATCACAATTCATATTTTATGGGCTGTTCCCAATAGGTTTTTTTTTATTAGGAACACAGTCAAGTGTGGGATATTAAATATGACAGACACAAGTCTGACAGGATTCCTTTGTCACAGTCTTCATTTGAATACTGTACCAAATGTATTAATTTTGTTAATAATCAAATTACTGCAGAACTCGTTTTTAGCAATTTATGTACATGTGTACAAGTCTCATGTTGTAGTGAATAAACATAATCTGACTCTAACTGCATGACCCTGACTTATGTTGTACAGTAAATCATATGCCTAAGTGCATCTTTGCATGCACCTCTTGGATGCATGCACACTTTTTTCTGCAGATAAAGGTGCACATGCAGATAAAGATGCAAAACAA
This sequence comes from Alitta virens, assembly GCA_932294295.1. Lineage (NCBI taxonomy): Eukaryota > Metazoa > Annelida > Polychaeta > Phyllodocida > Nereididae > Alitta > Alitta virens. The sequence continues at coordinate 11,986,008 of OW028585.1, read as the reverse complement.
TTGGCATAGTGGCCTGGACATTAGGCAAGGGTTCTCATTTTCCTCAAACCAAGAGTAACCCACAGCTTTTTGAAAGATAGTTGACAATTAGACACAAATTTTTTACACTATTTTGCATTTCTCTAACCTTAGTATCACCCTGACACTGTTCTCATATCATCATTTTTGTTCTCTTTCAGATATACCATGGATCACACCCAGTTCGGAAAAGGTTTTTGTGTCATCACAGCCTTAGTAACAGCCCTTTGTGGACTTTATTTTGTTGTACTCTATAGAACTAGCAGACAAAGTATGATTCAAACCAATGCTTTCCATAAAACAAGTGGAGGATATTCATACATGCATCAAGCCTTTGTTGCAAACGATATTGTGCCTAGGCCTATATGTTTGAATCACAAATATCCGGTACTGAAGGCAATAAGGAATGGTTCAATAAAAGCATCACCAAAAAAGCGAACCATTTACCTCCAGACCATTGGACGGTTTGGCAATATATTGCATCAGTTTGCTGCCTTGATTGCAATTTCAAATGCGACTAAGTCTTCAGTCACGATTGCAACTAAATTTCCAGAAGTCCCAGGCTTGTTTAGAAAATTTCCATTCAAGTTTGTTACAACAGCGGAATTTAACAGGTAAATAGAGTGTTTTCACTCTTTCTTGACCTTTTATTACTCATTTTGCTTTTCAGACATAGGAGATCATAACTTACCGGTTCAATAAATATAAATTCCTCAGGGAAATAACAAAAATCAACTAAGTGATAAGATGTCAAAATACATAAAAATGCACTAAAAAATATTACTGCCAGGATGCACTTTCCTTCGGCCAATCACAGCAAAGGGCGTGAACTGTTTCAGCCAAAAGAATTGCAGATTCTGTGGCAGCCACCTGGTGGAAATGTTGAGAAACTTCCTATGAAAATCCACTATTGATACATGCCAAAGCATTTCATGGAAGCCACACAGACACTGGACACGATTGTATTGTATATCAATCGCCACCCCCAGTGGGCGCCCTCATGATAGACTCTTGGAGATCGTACACCTTCAAGTTGAAACCGGAAACGTAAAAAATTGTGTCCTAACACCTTAGTTTCAAAATAAACATTGGCCACTTATGCAAAGATGTAACATAGTGAAAGTTCAATCCCTGAAGATGTCACATCTCTTGCATTTGGTAGAGGTCAGTGATCCCTAGACTAGACGTGGCGTCGGCTCGGTGGTCTAGCCGTAGTTTAGCCGTAAACAATTACATTGTTAAGAAAGAAGGAAAGAAAGAAAGTAACACACATTATCATGTTATTTAATCCCTTGGAAAACATGTTTCTTCTTAAAAAGAACTCTGATTCTAAAAATAAGATCAAAGATGAAGATAAGGATATATAATACTTTAGTTAATATAAGTTGTTTGTAAAAAGCAAAAACATATGCAGAGGCTTTCAGTCAACTACAATAAAACAATACGAGAACATGTATGTGGAGAGGAAAATGATTAAAAATGCAGATTAGATTGTTATAATTATGATAGAGGGATGCGGTTTAACGAATGCAGTTTATAAACTATGTTGCCTATCACATCATTGATAAATATTCAGTAAGTAATTCTTTAGGCTACATGTAAAATGCAAAAATCTAGTTTGTGACTGGTACCATGATTTTTTTCAATGAAAAAAAAAAAAACCATGTTGATATGAGTCTGTGGCGCAAGCAGTTATACTCCCGCAAACATGGGTTGATGCAGTATATCCCTGATATACTCCTCCGAGACTCCCCCGAGACTACCCCAATACTCAATATACTGGTCGAGGGAGAGTATATCGGGGATATACTGCATCAACCCATGGTATATACTTTTTATCCCGTGCCACAGATTTTTTATTTTTAAATATCAGAATATATACAACTAACGCTTCCCTTAATATCAGTATACTCCCCTACACATCTAACTTTTCCCTCTGTATATTCCTGGGAAAAGTCTTGTATAGGGGAGAGAAACTGCACCTAGGCATACATCCTATCCTCGCCGTCATCAGTCCTAGGATTGTGCAATTACAGTATGCCATAGTGCAGGTAGGCCTAATTATGAAATCTGTATTCAGTGGCAATAGAAACCTGGTATGGCTAATGAAAGTAGAAATCAGCATCAAATGTGGGCCAAATTAGCCTACCAGGTAACCTTATAGCACAATTAGTCTACCTGCCCATTGATCTCATGCATTCCCAGGCAAAATAATAAATGTATCACAGTAAATGACAAATTAAAGAAATGAATTGTGTAAAAAACTCCAAGTGGGATATATCCTGGTATACAGACCTGTGTTTACACAGATGGCCGCTACACTAGGCATTGTTTACATAATTATATAATATAATATATATATAATTATGCTACATAATTATATTATATAATATATATATATATCAAACAATGTAAACAATCATGTCTAGTATTCGTTGGCACATGAATTAACACAATTGTTTAAATGGTATATTATGCAATATTTATCATGCCATGTAAACAATTGTGTGCAGTATTTGTGGGCTGTCACATAAGACGTTGAATCGGTGGTGCCTTGAGCTTGATGTCTTTGGGTATTATTAGGACTCTGCACTTCATGAGATTTAGACCTATGATAAGTTTACCTGAAATTTAGGTCGCGATGGGTCACGGTTTAAACTATTTCCAAAATTTATATTTTCTATATGACCTCAATTTAGACAGGAATGATTATCAACCATCATTGCCAATAAAAAAATATTTAATTTAACGGCGTCTCGTTCAGCCAATCAGACTTCGAGAATCTTCGAAATTAGGATGGGTGGGTGGGTGATTAGGGCTTTACGTCCTGTATTTCTGCATCAGTTGGGCTAATTAGGACAGGCAGGGACCATGACAATGAGATGAAGGATGAAACAGCCATCCAACTTAGGCTCAACCGGGAATCGAACCCGGGACCCAGAAGTTTCGAAATAAGGAAACGCAAAACACAGAACAACAGCTGCAACGCCAGAGACGGAACCAACTAATAAAGCTCATAGTAGCACTAAGACAATACAATACCTTAGGTACAGCACAGCCCGAGGACTGCATGCTACACTGTGAAAGCAGCCTTTAAGTTCCTTTATGGCAACTTGTGGCAGAGCTATCGGCAACGTGTGTATAGCTAATGGCAAATTGCAGAAAGTAACCCTGTATTTAACCTTGCCCGAGCTACTGAGCTGTTTTACTTTAGCGCTGTTACTTATTATTGAATATTTTCTGTGGACGCTAGTTCACGGTCAGAGGACAAACCCTATGCTGAGTTGGCTGACCTGAAATTGGGGAATTTACAGCCCTGCTTATCCCAAAATGTGTGTCAGTTAATGATAATAATACTGTATGCAAACTTTAATTGTCTAGCCATTAATATTAACGAAGTTTAGCAATTTTTGTGCCTGTTTACAGAAAGGAATCATGCGAACGTGGCCTATGCAGTGTCCTCTGACTGTGAACTAAGAATAACCAATAATAAATAACGGCGCTTAAGTGAACAGCAGATCTCTCGGGCAATATTTACCCAAAATAGCATTAAATTTGCCATTTACAATAAATGAAAAATTGAAAGGATCAATTGTGTGTTGGCCAGAACAAACCATAATCGCAACATGTGAAGTTCTTCAACATGTGAAGTTCTGCAACATGTGAAGTTCTGTATGACTCATTAATTTTTTTTATGCTTTTTTTATGTTGCAGATTGACCAAATCTCTTCCAACCCTGGATAACCCTATTGATAATGAAAGTTTTCAGAATATGATAAAGTTGGCTCTGACAAGTGATTTTCATGTAAAAAGTATCTTTCCTGGATTCAAATCATTTTCTGGATGTGAGCAATTGGTTTTTTCGGGCTTGAGATTGAAAGATAGTATCATGGCAAAAGCTCAGAAGATACTGGAAAAAATCATACCCAAACACTTGAAAAACTCATCTAATGTGACTAAAATTGGCATCCATGTCAGACGAGGTGACTATGCCAGCAAAGAAGGTTACGAAAGAGGCCTTCGAGTTCCTGACAAACAATACTTCAAACGAACGATGAAATACTTTGCTGACCGGTTCACAAATCCAATATTTGTTGTAGCTACAAATGACAGACAATGGGTTAAGGATAACTTAATTAGAAAAAATGTTTATTTACTGCCAGAATCAGAATATTACATTGACTTCGCTGTGTTGATTCAATGCGATCATACAATTCAAACAGTTGGGACATTTAGTCATTGGATTGCATTATTCACAGGAGGAGAATCTGTTTATTTCCGAGATGGACGGGTGTGTGAAGCTGCATGGAAAAGAAAGTGCGATCCCAGCAGATATGTGCCCGGAAAGAAACCTAAATATAAGAATTGGATTGCTATGGTGTAAAGACGGCTCATCTGAAAAGATGCTTACAACCTGCCTATGCACACAAAATTGTTCTGCAATAATTTGAATGGGATACCATTGTAATAAATCACCAGCGATGTAAGTTTGAATTTAAATTTATCATTGAAGAATTAAGAAGAATCGCCTGAGGTAAAATAATTTAGTTTCATCTCTTATCCACTGAAGATACCTTAGGACAATGCGCCATGAAAACTTGCGGTCTCAATAGAATTAATAGCAATGTCTTCATGATGTTTAGCAGGCATTGGCTGGAGGATCGTTGCAGTACTTTTAAGTTGACAAATTTCCACCTGTTTTTCCCATCATATTTTGCTAAAAATGGCATGGATCTCGAGCAGCACAAAATGAACAGAACTTTTCAAAAGAATTTTAAATCCCAACTTTCTAGCAGATAAAATCACTTCTGCGAAAGAAATAACTTGAATTTCGCTGTAGTCTTTATTGTAATTTCTGCTGCTTCTTTGTGACCATGACAAATGACTATAGTGATCACAAAAAAAAAAAAATTTGTTATTGCAAAGACAGGAAACTTTGAGGTAATTTGTGCAGAGAGGGGTTTTTATGGGTTAGAAAGATGGGCTTTGATTTTTGGTACCATATCTGTTTTGTGCTTCTCCATGACATTTATGTAGAAATAAGGCCGAAAAACGAGTGGATAATTATTTGGTTTATACTATAGTTATTTTTTTATTTCTTGGACAGCTCACTTTCATTGTTGTGAACATGTCATAATAAATCTGGGCGTTGTAACTTTGTTTCACGGGTTGTAACTTTGCTTCGCGGGTTGTAATGCGCAAAGTTTTTCTCATCCACACAAATGCCTCGAAAAAGTAACTTTTATGAAAGCTATTTTCTTCAGGCTAATGATCCATGGCATATATTTGAGCAGGTAACCCTACCTTATTTACCATTGACGATCAACCATGTGCATCGCTTGCCAGACTGTAAGAGTTTGCTGAGAAATAGAATTAAATCATCCATTGACAAACGTGTGATGTGCTTCACTGCAGCGCCACCAAGCGGTAAGCGTGTAAACCCATCATATACACATGGCCATTAATTCTACGGAAGCAGCACGTTTCGGCTGTCATAGTTGTGTCGACACATTAGGAGAACCAACTGCCCCTTCTTTATTTATCAATGACAGAGTGTTGCCTTTGAAGTATTCAACATCCTGTGTAAGCTAGATCCAAGTGAGGCTACTCGCCCTGATGAAAATTGATAAATATATATTATGCGAAGTAGCATTTCCCTTGGCTGCACCTTTATGTAGACTTTTCAATTTTTCCCTCCAAGCAGGAGTTTTATATTGCCAATCTTTTACCCTTGAACTAAAAAGGTGACTCATCCTTGTGTGCCAATTACAGGCATATTTCCCTCTTGCCTCGTGTTGCCAAGATTTTAGAAAAGTTAATTTGTAATCAAATTTTTTGGTTTCTAAAATCAAACAATCTGCTGAACAGCTGTCAGGATGTATTCAGTACCATTAATCAACTAATCTGCATTTTGGACAAGCTTCATAAATCTCTTGGTATTAACGAAGAGGTTGTAGTTCTGTATCAAATATATCAGCTGGTGACCCACAAGGGTCTGTGCTGGGACCTTTATTATTTTTATTTATATTAACGATATTACAGTTAACTTACTTAGTGATGTGATGATACTTGTAACTTTCGCACTATATTCCCAAATATGTCGGAGAATGTAAATGTTCTTAATGCTGATTGAAAATATATGAAAGGGTGAATAATTCCATTTTATAACTGGCACTTCTGCAGAATATATTACCCACTTTTACCCCTCGAATGTCCGAACTATTCCAACAATAGACAAATCTTGTTAAATGGTGATAGTAATACGACACTATTCCAATAACTTCCAATTTACTTTAATTTGACAAATCTCTGCCTACAGATGTCAATTTTGATATAATCATCCAAACAATATCATTAATTTCATCGACAAATCGATCTTAGTTCAATCCTAGCCTATTGGTAATAGTTCATCAATAGATCAATTATTCATCCAGTTTTTACTTTACTTGTAAACCTACTACCACATTCTACAGTTTACTCATTATACTAGGATGGAACCTGTTATTCAGCTTTTGCCTGGTTGGCAAAATTTTATAAATATGTTTAAACCAACTGTCTAGAGCAGCATTTTAGCCTAATCAGTAGCATAAGATATGATTTGATTTGCATGACTTGGTAATTATTCCACTGCAAACATTTAACAGAAGTACAGGACAGTGCTGACATCTGGTGATATTAATTTAAGCTGTAATGGTCTGTTGTAATTTATTATTATTGATTTAATTTTAGCAGTTTACACCTATTTAAGCCATGTAGTAGCTACAGCAGTAGTTTATTAGAGATAAATGGATATTATTATTTAAAAAAATGCATATAACTTATATAAAGCTATTATTTGAATATGTTAAATACAGCAAATACATGCAGCATATATATAGTGTCAGGAAACCAACCTTTAATGGTAAAAAATTAAACTATGGAATAGTATGCTGCAAAGCCCAAATGACAGGCTGAGGTACATAGCTGAACACAGCAATGCCGAAACTGTGATTGGGAGCAACTTGTTGTTTCTCGAAAGACAGAAACAACAGGAACAAACTGTTTCAGCCGAGGATGAGTGCTGCATACAAGCCATAATGGACTTGATAGACAATTTAACGGATGACTTTTTTGATTTTAATCAAAAAATTGAACTTCTTAATTTTCTGACAAAATAATTTCTGCTTTTATGTTTAATTAATTTTTGATTTTTTTTTGATTCTTGGAATTGCTATGCCACAATGTGTGTATGAAATAAATATATATATATATATATAAATAATGATCAGTCCGTTTTTAGTTTTTATATTTCAGTTAATGTGACAATTAAAAAAACTTGCTCAATATTGTCATACCTATATGTATGTGTAATTCTTTGAATTTCTACCCATCCAATAAATTGTTTGATTGATTGATACATTTGAAGTACAAATTGATATGGTGACCAGGGTTCATAGCCAATCAGAGAAATAAAATTCCCTGAGTTTTCCCTGATATTGCCTTGTAAACTTCTTCAAAATTCCAAAAGTATCTTAATGTTACAGAGTTAAACAATGCAATTAACAACTAGAACACTGAAACTGCTGAACAGTTTCGAGGTTGCAAGGGGGAGACTGTGCAGAATCCTGATTTCACAAAGTATAACTTGAAGAGGAGAAATTACGTCAAAGAAACAAGCACTGTTTGTAAGGCATTAGATTTGTTGAATCCGGAACCCAGTGGTTGGACGAGCATGTTACCATTGAGCAAGGGCCACCGCCGGAGACTTTGTCGCACGTCGGCCGCGATACCAAAGCCGCCACCGCAACCATGACATCCCACAGGAATGTAGCCGACTTCCTGCCACATGCTGCGTTTCAAACGGCATTAAAATCTGTGTGGTACCAACAAAGATACGCACGTTCAAAGTTGGCAGCCTCGGACAGATCCAAACTGGCCAGACCACCAACCTTCCCCGTCATTCCAGATGACCTCCCCAATTAGAGTAGGTCAATGTATTTTTGCATAATAAAACTTTTCCCTCTTTTTCTATGTAAATTTTTCGCATAAAATTTGACAAAATTTCGGCCAGCATTTCTGGCCATATTTTTTTAATTGGAGAGGGTTACCTTGAGATGCGAGAAGACCAGGTCTGGCCAAAATCTGTTCAGTAGATCTCCCACTTCTTCATGCACCCCATGTTAACCGGGACCTGGCGGCAATGTTGGATAGTGCTGGAGAACTAGTTGGCACGACATGACAACATTTTCAGGGGCGGATCCGGGCGGGCACTGAGGGACCCCTGCCAGGGGGTGTTTTCGCAATAAAAAATTGTTACACATGATGTTACACATGTTTTACACATGATTAAGCTATAGAGGAGGACCTGCCATGGAGCTGCCCCTGAATTCAGTGCAATGCAATTTACGACATGACATTCAATGAATCACGGTGCATTACACCCCACCTGCTTGCTTGATTGATACACACAATTGAGAATCCAGTCATAATCCAATATCACACACATTATAATGATCCATGCTTGGTCAAGTCCCCGCTGACCGCCGTCCACTCCCTAGCATGTAACCAAATGTAAGAAATCAGTAGTTTATCCTTTCCTACAATGTAATCTCCATTGTCACCTTGACCTGTCAACCAAGCAACCAAACAGCAGCAAAGTCCAAGCCAATCTCAACACAGCTACTATTGCAAGGCCACAGCAGTCCCGCAGCATCCCACCAACACCAATCACAGCTTGACCGCCAGCCTCTGGCCGCCGGGCAACCCCGCCACAAATTTTGTACCATTTTTTCACCAACCACCCTGCTGCCAGCCCCCCAAAACCCCACCACACTATTTTCCACTTGGCTTAATGTCATAAGACCATGTGCTCTCACTAGCATTGCCGAGTAATCGTTTTTGAAATAGCCAACAAAATTATTCAATTTCTTGTCATTTTAACACATATAATTCATGGTCAACTGATGCCGCAACCATAAGGTTCAGAAAATCATGATCTACCCTAATGATAGGGCTTTGTATGTGCTTTTCAAAAATGTTTTCCCCATTAAAAAAGGTCGGTAAGGATGGAGTTATAAAGAATTTTTTGTTTAAAGTACTTTTCAAGGTCTGCGACCATGACCCTTTGACCTTGAGACCTCATTTTGCTCAGGATGTTGGTAGCGTATTAGGGCAATATCGTATTCAAAGATCAGCCAAATCCAAACATTTCCACTATCATAAAAATCAAGATATTAAAATATCAATTATCGTAGAATGTTTGACCTTACATATGACCTTGACATTTAGGTCAAACCTCAAAATTGACAGCAGATTCTGAAAGCTCATATGTGAATTGCTGGGGGTCAGCAATGCTTGGCATTTGGCTAGAGTGAATATTTCTCATGTTTTCGCTGATGATTCGGTTTTCCATTTATGAATTATTTTAAAATTGATTTTGGTTCCGGAAGTAGCCATTTTCTACTCACCATCGCTGAAGAGTCAGCTTCCACTTGAAGAGCCTATTGCAGATGATGTTAAATCTGGATCCATGTAATATTATCTCATATTTTTTTTATTAAAGATATAAGGTGATCCAAGTAAGGTAAATTATTTTATTTAATAATTTATAGGCCCAGTAAAGACGCTAAAAAAAGGGGGGGGGGGGGGTTCTCTAGAAACTATCCGTGGACTATAAAATCACTTGACAAATAAATTGCAACTATGAGAGAAAATGTACAGTTAACCTATGTGTGTGTTAAAATGAAATGCATAAAGACCTATCACCACTGATCAGTTGTGAATAGCAGTTTAGTCAATCAGGTAAAAATTGAAATTGTACCAATAGCAATTTGACATTACCCAATTAAGACATCGCTGGTATGCACGCTCGCCGCTGGAGGCGCCACTAGTAGCGCGTGCACGCACTATATTCACAGCAATGGCGAGGTTTAGCCGGTAGGAGGAATTGGCCATTACTTTAGGAAGATGAATATAACCGCACTTGTTTTCAGAGAGAGACACTATTTATGGAACTAAGCACCGAGCCAATGAGCCCCCTGCACTACTAGTGGAATGTGTAAAAATTAATTGACTGCCAACTGATACAACATTTCCATCTTCTCTCTTTTTTTTTTATTATTTGATCATTGCAAAGCACTTACATTTATATATCATTCTAAATATTTGAAAATGCATTATCATCTAATATTTATAATTAACGGCCACACTCTTTAAAACAAACCAAAAAGTACACGAACAACGAAAAATTTAAATGTAAAACAAAATATAATAAAAACGGGCACAAGGTAAAAATGGATTTGGTTAGATATATTGGTATAAAGAATAAATCATTTGGGGAAAATAGCATACAATATACATTGGGGTGGTCCGAAGTATATGGGAAAAACAAATTTATGTCTTTTAAATATAGCTCCACAAGGCTGCCCCTGTTTCGTTTATCATGTAATGAATGCAAAATTTGAGTAATTTGGAAAACATTTATAGGGTACTACCAAAGTTGGATTTTGTAAGATACAATAGTGGATTTTCACGGGAAGGTTCTCTGTATTTCCACCAGGTGGCTAAAACAGAATACTGCAATTCTATTGGCTGAAAATATTCCTGCCCTTGACTGTGATTGGCTGAAGCAAAGTGCATCGTAGCAGTATTTTTAGTGCATTTTTAATGTATATTTATGGAATCAGTTAGTTATTACCTACTGTGTCTGAAAAGCAAAATGAGTAATAGGAGGAGAGGAAAGACTTATGTCCTGCTGAATTCAGGGCTGTTCAGTAAAAAGACTCCAAAGCTGATCCAGGAAGCCATTAATGGCCTAGAGGTGGGGGATCTAAATCAATTAGGTTACCCTCCACTAATGTGCTGTTTGGGAAAAAATTGTTATTGTGATATCAATTAGGTGGTATACCCCCTGTACATACCCTTGAAGTTTCTTGGTAATTACCCATGACGTAAATACCGCAATTGTTTATTGTGAACCTACATTGCCTAACAGACACATCTGGTGTTGATATTTAGTTTCTTTGTAAAATATCCTTATATATTGTTAAAATTGCATTGTCAGCTTGAAGTTTAAACAGAAGGTAATTGCGAACTTTTGATTGACCTTTCACCCTAGAACAGTGGCATGACTGGCACATAATTCATCATTATTTAATTTAAATTTATTTTTAAATAAGATCCTTGGCATGCATTTTAAGTTTTTCCAATGAATCTGAGACACAAATGAGCTCATTAAATCTGTTGAGGTTTTTTTGTATTTTTATTTGTGAAAGTTGGAGTTCGATCATGCCTATTTTTTTACCTTTCAGAGCTCTGACAGGTATTAATCTCATAAATCCAATCATAAGTTCCTCATAAGTATCACAAAGTCTCAGGACACATCTTAGTGACTTACATCCACTCCATCTGACATCCACATCTACATATATCATTGATTTGGAAAAGTACTTGGTAGATATTACACCTCGACAGAGATTGGAATGTGTGCCAGTGAACAACATAACATAAGAGACACCATTATAAATGACACATTTGAACTTATGTTAAAATTCACATTGCCCAGCAACTGATTTGTACTTCTGACCTCCAAGTAAGAAAAAAGAATGCAGACCTGATTGACAATTGTTCAACAAGTCAGCCTTAGCTGTTGCGCTACAAGGCAACCTTAGGCAGTTAGTGTTCCAATATATTATGTTACGGTTTTAAGATATTATAAAGTTTTAACATGATGTCTAGTGCGGTAAGTTAACACATTACCTGGTAAAATTACCTGGTAATATTCACAGAAGAAATAGAGAAGTCTATGGAAGGCTATCGTAACATTATTATATTATGTTCTGATATATATTTGCTCATGTTCTACTGACCAATAAATTGTTCAGGGAGTTTCTGGAGGTTTCAGCCAGTTCAGGAAAGTTGCATTAGAGCTCAAAATAAACAAGGTTTCAGTAGAATGCAATGTTGAAGGAGTTGGCTAAAGCCAATTTCGGCAAAAAAGAAATGCCAAAATTAGATAGACAAAAATATATTTATTTCAAATTCCATCACAGGCAATGTTGAGAGAATGAAAAATAGCACCAAAATAGCGGCACAGTCAGCCAATTGAAAATGATCCAGGAGCAGTCTCACCAGTCACTGGGCACAGGGATGGAATCATACTGTTGGCTCGCATCAGTCATTGGTTTTGGCTCATCGGTACTGTCCATCTTCTTAGCTGCATAATCAGCATAGGCTGACAATCTTGTACCATCTTTTGTTGTCGACATGGCACCCTGCTCTGACTTGTACACCATGAAATGCTAGGCCAATGTTATTCTATGCAGCAGCACAAATTTAGTACTGCAAGGGTCAACCAAGTTCCTTAACAGTACTGAAAAAACGAAACAAGATAACGCCCAGTCACTGAACAGTGACACCATGAGGAACTGCAGCAACAAACTCAGTCTGTGACCTGCAGGGCAACACGGGTCAACTTAGTTCCTCGACAAAGAAACTAGACGATAAATGTGCCAATGTGGGGCAGCCTGCGGACCATCAAGCTGCAAGTAGCGAGCAGTCTTACAGACTGACAACTAAGGTTAGACAAAAACACACTAACAAACACGCAAAATATGTCAAACGCAACTGCGAGAAATTCTCACAGCATGCAGTTAAGTAAATCCAATTATTAATTTCTATTTCACACAAATGCAAAACAAAATGAGTAAAACCATATAATGAATATAAATTTCACCAGAGCATGGACCTGCCACTATAAGTAGGGCTGTGGCCCAATCTGAAACCTGGTGGTAAACGGGTTGGAATAATGAATAATGCTATACCAATATACCAAGCACACCAGGTGGCAACCAGAAGCACAAGCAGCAGCCTCTCCAACTGGCAAGCTCAGAAATAAGAGCTGCGGATTTAATGAGGACTACAAAAAAATGTGGTCAATAGGCAATCAACAGAACTGCAGACAATTAACAGAAAAGCAAAATAGAAACAGACAGAATTGTTAATTTAATTCTACAAAACAGCTCTGACACAACCGACACACCAATAGACAGGACTAAGACAGTACTGAACAGACAATGCACAGATTGTATATAAACTTAACAGAAATCAAAAACGTGGAACTCAAGAGGCTCAAGTCAGAAAACCAGGATACAACATGGCCACATGTGCCATGTGCATTTTCTATGTTAAGGATAAACGCATGGAAAATGCATGGTTTTTGCCTAATCATAATGAGGTGAAAATCCGTGCATTTATCCAAACGCACGGAAAACGCACATGGCATATTTGGCCATGTACCAGGAGAAGTCAGGCCTGGCAACAGACAAAAATGTGGTCAGAAACACTCAATTAACATCACAGATGGAGTGTAAGACAATCCCACTGGCCAGCGACAAATTAAAACTACTAGAGCGTGTATCACAAACTGAGTTAAAGGTAACTAAAGTCACACAATTAAGACACAAAAACATAGAGAGTGAAATAAAGTAAAGACCAGTCAATGATTTAGTGGCCAGCAGCAGCAATAAAATTGAGCATGCAGCCGAGCAAATCAAGACAGAGTTGTAAACAAAATTATACAAGTATCTGTATTGCACTGATGTGAAAGGATGATTCATTCAACCAATTACATCCTGGGAATGTGTCATCGTTTAATCTCTACACACTTCATAATATATTATCAAATAATCAATGCTAAAACCTTATTTATTGCTTCATTATAAATTATAAGTATACTTCATGAGAGAGGAAATTGTTTTTTTTTTTTGAAAATCACTTAATAAAGAAAGAAATTTTGTATTTTTGATACGTGATGGGTCTTTAAACGTCATGGTAACAGCCCGATAACCTCATAAACGTTTTATTGACACTTTTTAAGCGTAATAAATTTCTTTTTACAAACGTCAATTTAAACGTTTTTGAACGGCATATGTGGGGGCCATAAAACATTACAAAAACCTTGGATGAACTAGTTCATCAGAGCAAAAACATTCAAGCAAACCATTTTTAATGAAATTTTTAGACTGGTTTTAGAGATCCATATACAATGTTTGACCAAAATGTTTTTTTTAACGTTTCGAAGACGTACTTAATAAAGGTTTTCTACATCATCAAATCTTATGTTGACTGAACCATGAAAAGTTAGAACTCAATTGATATTAATCATTTGTTACAACTAATGAGGAACTAAACAAAAAACTCTAAAAACAGCCTTCATTCATTATAGCCCCCCAAGCTGGGTTTGTTCTAGCCCGATAACACTCTGACTGACCACAAACCGCTGTCGGCTCTTGTTCATATTGTGACGTTTATAGTGAGCTGCCATTGGCGGTGATCAGAGAAACTTACATATAGGCTGAGTTTGCCCGCCTAGAATTTGGTGTCGCGCGGGTTGCGGGCCATCCCCAGCCTTACCATTTTCAATTAAGTGTCACGATGTGAAAAACTGGACTTTGCCTACTTTTAATGTCGATCGGTGAATATTGACATAGTTATTGACGATTTTCCACAATTACCGTCTGCTCTGATTTTTTTGACTGACGCGAGATCAACTTACAGGGCGACGTGACTAGCAGGTGCGTATATCATTATATACCAGACACTTGACCTAATTTAGACAGACCGGGGGCGGAGCTAGGCAAAAAAAAAAGAATTATTACATCTTAGAACCTAGATAGCTTTTGGCTCCTCTGTTCAAATCATTGAAAAGTCTGTCAATCTATTAAATATATATGTTTGTTTTATGATTTTTCTTGTATACAACATCAGAAGAAAACGCCTGCCTTAAATTTTTAATGAAATGTTTAACTATATAATGATATCTATAACTTAAACAATTTCAAGAATTTCATGTCCATTTTATAGAAAAACTTATCCATATAGGTTTTGTTGAACTTAGGTTAAAATATTGCATTTAGTAAATCAGCAAATTGAGTTTAATTATATGTTTAATTACAAGCACAAACTAAAATCATTCATTTTACAAAATGATATTGTTAACAGAGTACAGAAGATAACTATTAAATATTTTCATCTTAAGCATTAATTGCGTTTTTGATGTAAAACACAGGCACCACAGCAAAGTTTTTCTTATTAAACATTATTTGAGCATGTATCAAGCACTAAGTTGCTGCACTAATTTATTATTAATATACTGGATTTCAATCAGACTATTTCCCTTGGTGAATACATAAGAAAGAAATGCAAACCTCACAATTAAGACCTTGGTTAGGATAGACATACTAATATTGAGGTCTTAATAGTGTGGTTTTTAAGGCTAGGCCACTGAATAGCCTTTGAATATGCCATAAATATTCATTCACAGTATAAAGGCTATTCATGTTCATTAGACCACAATGACAGTTAAAGACAGGGAAATTATAAATATAAAACATATACACAAAGACGGTGCTCAGGACTCTGCTGTATTTCTAATTACCTCTATTTAACAATAATTAAATGTCTTCCTTCTAAACACCTTGAGTTCATCATTATTTTACTGTTTAGCTAATAACATGACACAGGCACACATTTTATTTAGTTTGCACTTCAGTGAGAAACACTTTTTGCCTTGGTCCAGATCTTTGGCCTATATTCAGAAACTGCTCACTTTTTGCCTTGGCCTTCCCGCCTGACTTTCTTTAACTCAAGACATTCATCTTTAACTCACCTGAAGATGTTGGAGGAGTGCAAAACTTCGACTAGCAATTACTTGGTTTCTATTAAATAGTTCATTTGTAACTATCATGACTGAATTAACTTGACTGAACCTGACTTGGCTGTACTGACTGATTTGGCTGAACTGACTTACTTTGCTGAACTGACAGACTAATGTAGAAGTAGTTATATGTAATAAATAAAAAAGAAAGAAAGAAAGAATGAAGACAAAACAAAGGAGTCACCCAGATCATTGACATAATGGACATTGACTTACCTGCAGCTGATGCAAGGGCATCCTCCTACAAACCGTTATCTTGAAAATCCAAATTTGAGCAATTCTGATAAACTAAGAAAACCCCCAAGGCAAAATGCATTGGCTTTTTAACAACCAAACATTTAGAGGGTATACCATTAATTAATCAGCTGTTAATTGAATTGATTGCATTTTGTGGGTATGTCAACTCAAAATGAATTGGGTGGGATAGTTCACAGGGACTGGCTGAATAGTGGCCAAGATAGGTTTCTGTGAGGTATCGAGTGTGATTTGCAATTAGCAGTTTGGTATAAACTGCCTAATATTATAATACAATAAGACAATTATGCATAGTATTTAATAACAATATGGCCAATTTTGGAATTTGTCTAACATCACCTTTTTCTTAAAGCTTTGTGCAGTTGGATTCCATATTGATTAAAAAATCCTGGTATTTTTCAAATTTTTTTGTCAATAGTTCACATATCAATATATTTAGTTTTTTATTAAGTTGAACTGTATTATGCCGAGTTAAGTCACGGACCATGAAACTGAACAAACAAGAAAGTTCATGCACAGTTAAAAAAAAAAGAATCGATATCTGGTGTTTTGTGAAGAATGCCAGCAGCACTAGGCCTACAATGTAAACACCTCAATACAGTATTATGGCTATACTAACTCATTGAGACCAGTGTTTGTGCCTTGTAGATTACATTAATTACTCCGATTTTTACAAATTTATTGATCTATTAGAAAAAATATAATAGCATAAAATTATGGTATTATATGTTCACCATATCATTCCAGACCATTGGTGACGTTCCTTATTTTTACAGGGTAGTGAGAGCCCAACAAATAAAGAAAATTAGTGTCCCAAGCGTTATGCCCAATTATTAATGTTCGGCCCCAGCCAATAAACTTTTAAATCAAAATAAAGGACTGAGCCATCGGTATGCTTGCGTTTCAGGGCAATTAGAACAATGATATAATGAATTTGCGACTTCTAGAAGTGGCATATTAAATGATTGTTGAATTTATAATACAATATATTTACAAGTATTAAACTGTACCAAAAAAAAATGATGGAAAAATGAAACTTACAATAGTATTAAAGCAAAAATTGCAGTTATTTAGAAGGTTGTGACTTTTTATAAACTTGACTGTCAAGTCCTGGTCAATAATGTGATACCCAGCCCTAGTTCACACTACGGATTGGAGCATGGAACATCAATGGATGGACTCTACACAATGCTGTTATAAGACAGTCAATAATAAGACAATTAAATGTTGATATAATATGCATTTCTGAAACTCATTGGTACTTAGATAAAGTTGACAAGCCTAATGTTATTGGCTACACATGGTATGGACACTGTCAGAAGATTAAAAATCGTAGAATTAACAGAGCATTTGGTAGAGTTGGTGTTTTTGTGAGGGACTCGAGTTTTATTGATTATTATGTTGAACTCATTGATATGTCCTATGATGGTATTTGGATTTTGCAATTTTGTCACAAGGAATTCAGTGAAAGATTGTTGTTTGTTCATGTTATTTACCCCCTGAAGATTCACCTTATGGTAGAGACTCGCAAAGTTTTTTCTCACATTTGATGTAATATGTTTATTTATATGCTAACTCTGACAAATTCTTTGTCTGTGGAGATTTTAATGCACGAATAGGCAACCTCCCAGACTATATTGATGGTATTGATGAAAATATACCAAGGCGAGGTGTTGTGGATAATGTGATTAATGACCAGGGGAATGTCGTTGTAGAATTATTGCAAGAAGCCAATATGTGTGTTATCAATGGCAGAATTAATCACGAGGCAAATGACTTTACGTGTACCTCAACAAGAGGATGTTCTGTTGTTGACTATATTGCTGTCGATTTCAATACTCTTAAAGATTGTGTGAACTTTGAAGTTATGAACTCAAATGATATGTTACATGTTTACAATTTTCAATGTTATGTATCAAGTAGATGCAAAGCACCTGATCATGCAGTTATTGTTTTAAATACACTCGCAGATGATGGGAATAATAATATGGAGATGAACTGTGAGGTTAACAATCAACGTCAGAAAAACTGAAAGTATGATAAATGTTTTAGATACAAGAGAAATGTCCCAAAATTCACTAAATGATGTTTATAAGACACTTTGTAAAAGTGTTTTAGAACAAATGGACTTACAGTTACAATATAAAGATTGCTCAATTAGAATCATTAGGAAATTTAAATATTTTAAACCTTTTTTGGACAAGGAATTGACTGAAAAATGGTCTGCAATGAGGGATTGTGAGAAAATATTTTGCCAATGTAATAGTGAACTGAAGAGAGAGTATAGGGAAAGGTTTAAGAAAAAACAAAAGAGAGAGTATAGGGAAAGGTTTAAGAAAAAACAAAAGAGAGAGTATAGGGAAAGGTTTAAGAAAAAACAAAAGAGAGAGTATAGGGAAAGGTTTAAGAACAAAAGAGAGAGTATAGGGAAAGGTTTAAGAAAAAACACAAGAGAGAGTATAGGGAAAGGTTTAAGAAAAAACATAAGAGAGAGTATAGGGAAAGGTTTAAGAAAAAACAAAAGAGAGAGTATAGGGAAAGGTTTAAGAAAAAACACAAGAGAGAGTATAGGGAAAGGTTTAAGAAAAAACACAAGAGAGAGTATAGGGAAAGGTTTAAGAAAAAACAAAAGAGAGAGTATGGGAAAGGTTTAAGAAAAAATACAAGAGAGAGTATAGGGAAAGGTTTAAGAAATAACAAAAGAGAGAGTATAGGGAAAGGTTTAAGAAAAAACACAAGAGAGAGTATAGGGAAAGGTTTAAGAAAAAACACAAGAGAGAGTATAGGGAAAGGTTTAAGAAAACAAAAGAGAGAGTATAGGGAAAGGTTTAAGAAAAAACACAAGAGAGAGTATAGGGAAAGGTTTAAGAAAAAACAAAAGAGAGTATAGGGAAAGGTTTAAGAAAAAACAAAAGAGAGAGTATAGGGAAAGGTTTAAGAAAAAACAAAAGAGAGAGTATAGGGAAAGGTTTAAGAAAAAACAAAAAAGAGAGTATAGGGAAAGGTTTAAGAAAAAACACAAGAGAGAGTATAGGGAAAGGTTTAAGAAAAAACATAAGAGAGAGTATAGGGAAAGGTTTAAGAAAAAACAAAAGAGAGAGTATAGGGAAAGGTTTAAGAAAAAACACAAGAGAGAGTATAGGGAAAGGTTTAAGAAAAAACACAAGAGAGAGTATAGGGAAAGGTTTAAGAAAAAACAAAAGAGAGAGTATGGGAAAGGTTTAAGAAAAAATACAAGAGAGAGTATAGGGAAAGGTTTAAGAAATAACAAAAGAGAGAGTATAGGGAAAGGTTTAAGAAAAAACACAAGAGAGAGTATAGGGAAAGGTTTAAGAAAAAACAAAAGAGAGAGTATAGGGAAAGGTTTAAGAAAAAACAAAAGAGAGAGTATAGGGAAAGGTTTAAGAAAAAACAAAAGAGAGAGTATAGGGAAGGGTTTAAGAAAAAACAAAAGAGAGAGTATAGGGAAAGGTTTAAGAAAAAACAAAAGGAATTTGACAAATGTATCCGCAAAACAGAGAGAAATCATAAAAAAGGTGTAGTAGAACACCTGGAAAAAATCATATATAAACAGGGACATGTTTACGGGTCCTACTGACACTACAACTTGGCATCCTGACCATCAGGGAAAACCCAGAACTGAGGACTTACTGACAACCATACTGTCTGTCAGAAGAATCAAAATTCTTGGGCCTTACTGACATATCACAGGTTTTTTGTTGAACTCAGCAATGTATGTCAAATATGTCTGGATGGGAGCATCCATACTGACATTGAAGATGAGGTCATTATTACAGATTCATGGTCACATAAACCATATATCCTTACATTTGTATGGCACTTCAATGCCAACAGCAAAGCACAGTTTGTTTTGGTATGTGCCTGAAAAATGCAAGGTATCATAAAAAACAAAAACAACAGCTACACAGAAAAGTTTAATTTATATATACTTACATCAAGTTGTACCAATTTCAAATTACTATGTCAACAGAATAAATCTTAAACTTTTTTTCAATAATCAATTGGAATTGTTTAAATGCTTGTTTATTCTATTCATGAACTTTTTCATGAATAGATACTTTGCCTAACTGAAAGGTGTTTCATTTGAATTTGTCTTAATCAAGGTTTGCTGTGTATAACACTACAGAAAATGTTACAGACATTTTTTATTATGTCAACAATTTTCAAGTACTGGTGTTAATTAATATATATGCAGTTAGCTTAGAATCACAGACACAACATGATGTTACAGAATGCACACAAGATATGTGTATGCCTATATATGATCGAATTAATTGACTTAGTACACATCACTGAGAGAATATGTAAAAATGCAGTTTAACAGTATTACTAAATGACTCAGCTTAGGAAGCAAATGCTTCACTGGAACAGTGAGGCCTAAATTCAAGTTTCAATTTGAGTATTGTTTATGTCTCATAAAGACGTATTTGTTATTGCTTGCTTGTTCTTGAAATGAACTTGTTAAACGTTCCCAACACAAGCGACATGGATTGTTACCTTTGAGTTTATTTAGCAAATATCTTGCGATATAAGCGGTTGCATTTGTTTCAATTATGTCCTGATTGTTGTTTGTTGCATCACTATCATTTACAATTTCATGTTTAGAATAAGATTTGGTAGTAATCATTTGGTTTTAGCAAGACATGGTCATGATCATTTTCACAGTTTGATCCTTTACTTGAATTCAAAAGACAGTGATCTAAAAGCTGATTGAAATCTAACGGAATCTGGTCTATCATCATTTTCTTTTTCTGTCTTAATTAGAGAAAAGAGATTTTCAAGTGCATCCTGAGTTAATCTATTTATCCTCATAAATTTTAGGTTAATTTGAGAATCTGATGAAAGGCGCTGCCACAGGTCTTTTATGCTATTGATATCAATTTCCCAGGCTTTCCTAAATACATGGTAATTGGTATTTAAAGGTTTATTTTATTGTTTTCATTTTGAGGGCCTGGTCATGCAGCTGTCTAGAAGTTCTCATGCTATTGTCTTATTAGATACTGGTTTACTGAACGGTTTAGATTTAAGAAAAAATTGCCTGTTATAGATATCGAAAAGGTTATCAAGATTTTAAATAAATTCTGCAGTTTTTAGTGCTGTTTAGTTTATCACCTATCCAAATGTTACATTCTGAAAGTATCTGAATGGCTGATGAAACCGAATGATGACTTAAACTTGAGCTGCTAACCAGACACACATTTTAATGCCGAAACCTTGTAATGAAAAATGTTAATCTGTAATTTCAGGAATCATTCTAGAATTTCTGTGTGAATCATGAAATTAAGTTTCTTCAATTATGGACAATGATATGGGTGTTTCATTGAGTATAAATTGATTTGATTTTAGATTATTCCTAACATTTTTATGAGCATTTGAAGGGTCAAAAGTTTCAATTATCTTTTTATTTTTATCAATTATGAATTAGAAATGTGTTAAACTTAATTGTTTAATTACAGATTGATTATTAGCACCTTGAGCACAAACTGTTGATACACATTTTAAGCCAGTTGTCCATGTTTTTAATCTGCTCTGAAATGATGATTACACATGTGGTGTATTACTGACAAATTAATGACAAATTGATGTGTATAATATAAATATGAATGAATTAAGTATATAGTATGGAGTATATTGAATGTATATATATGTATGTATATGTATGTATATGTATGTATATGTATGTATATGAATGTATAGGAATGTATATATATGATGCCAAAAGTTGCCCCTCAATCGGGGCCAGTGTAGTGTGAAAGGGGGAGGTGATATCTTCAACGGTTTTTAAAATATTGAGTTTTTCTCATTTTTTAATTCTGAAAAATAGGTACCCATGTCCATTTCACCATGAAATATTAAATATTGGTTTTAGCTTATAACATGCTATAGTAAACTACCCCAAACATGTACCCAAAACCCCCAAATCAACTTTCAAATTTGACTTTGGATGTCATTTTCAAGGTCAAATTGACCGCTGAAGTCTACAAACAGTATATTTTCAAAAAATCACAAAAATACTCTAGAACTGACCTTTTAGCCTGGATATTTTCTCTTTACAAGGCATTGACCTGCACTTTATGGATATATAATCAATTTTACCACAGCATGATTTGTGAATTTTTTAGAAAATGGTAAATTAAGAAAACCGATTCACAGATACAAAAACAACTAAAATGTCAAATTTCAAGAGGAAATATTCATTCTAGCCAAATGCCCAGCATTGGTGACACCCATAATTCATATAAGCACTTTCAGAATCTGCTATCAATTTTGACCTATGAACTATTTGTCAAGGTCAAAATTAAGGTCAAACATTTTCTGAAAATTGACATTTTGAATTACGAATTTTTTTAAGATAGTAGAAATGTTTGGATTTGGCTGATCTTTGGATATGATGTTGCCCATATACCCTACAAACAATCTGAAATGAAATAGATGTGTATAACATGTTTTCTTGTACTGATTCATACTGTTAAAATGACAAGAAATTGAATATTTTTGTCGGCGATTTCTACAATTTATTACTCGGCAATGCCGCAACGTAGAAACTTCTCCTCTTTAAAACAGTACAAAGATTGTGTTTGTACGACTTGCAGCTGCCGAGAAACGGCCGATTTACTTTGGGATGTTTGCTCGTCCATTCAGTGTTAATGAGCACATGGCCTTGTCGGTAAACTAAGTTGAGTCTTATGATATTTAGCCAAGGAGAAAATAGTGAGGAAGGGTTTCGGGGGGGCTGGCAGCAGGGTGGGTGGTTGTGAAAAAATGGTAGATAATTTGTGGCGGGTTGCTCGGCAGGCAGGGAGAGGCTGGCGACAGTCTGTGCGGGACTGTTGTGGCATGTGGCATTGCAATGGCAGAATGGTAGCTGTGTTGTGATGGGCTTGGACTTGGCTGGTGCCCTCAAACTAACCCTAAAATATCAAGTATTCACTGTCCTTACAGTAGGTGAAGGCTATATTAGTAACTGTTTTACAGTTACAGAAATTTAGTTATTTTTGTTTTCACTCTGAGAAACTTTTACTTATGCTGCTGAGCTACAGCAATATATTATTATGGAGTCACACCAATTAGGACACTGGATATTTTAAACTGTGGCAGAAATTTGGCTAATTGCTTCAATAATTAAAGTTTTTAATTTGTCAGATTTAATGGTACCATTTGAAAGAAAATAACCAATTGGTTGTATCTATTTCACGGTCAGACCTCTGATCATCTTCCAAACCAAGCATTCTGTCATCATTGTGGTCAAAATGGATTGCCTCTGTCAGAGAAATCTCGTCCATTAGAAGGATCATTAATTTTCATGGCATGACATTGTTTTGGCTTTAGCAGCTCAGCTAAGGCATTTAAAGTGACATGGTTAATACCAGGTTGAAAATTTAAATTCTTCTACATTTTCTGTAGTGTTCTAACACTACAGAACTCAGTAACATTGATTTTTCCTAAAATTATTTTTGCTCTGACAAAATAATCATTACATTTAAACATTTTGCTTTTAAATTACTTCCTTTTTTCTTGAAACAGCTGATTTTTAATTTGAGCTTATTGATCTGTGGTGTGAGTTTCGAGATTTCAGTTTTTGGTAATTTGGTTGTTTTTTATTATTCAATTCAACCTTCAATAATCTATGCAATTCAGAACTGACTGACTGGTGAATCTGCAAATCAGAAACACAGACATTAATACACAGAAAGGACATACAAGACTAGACACAGACAGCAAGACATATAAACAGACAGACAGACAGACACACAAACTAGAGTAAACTGTTTGATTATAATTATTCATGAATTACAAGCTATTAGAAGACACACATATTAGGCATAATTTTGATTCAGCCATTTAAGTGTTAATACATGAAATATCATAAACTGAAGAAATACAATACATTTAGAATTAAACTTACAAACTTAAAAAGCTCCTTCATATTTGTTGATCTTCACAGCACATCAAGAACTCTCTAACTACCCTGCCCTCCTTCCAGTGACCTAGACAATGTTAAATTACAATGCTATCATACTATAATAATAGTGTTACAAATGAAACACATTAACAATACTATGATAGGCTACAAATAATAAATTACACCTACTACTTTTGCATCTTGCAGTCATAAAGCTTTCCGTAGGGTACATTTTTATTATCAACCCTTCAGAGTCTTGATAGCAATTGAATTAATCAAAGTCCTATCTGGGATTGATAATTGGTATGTGTCGTAAAAGGTGTGATAACTACACTCAAAGCATATATCCACATCCTAAGCCCTCACAAAGCTGTATGCAACACAAAGAATTACATCCATTTTATATAATCAAACATTTGAATGCAAAAACACCATTTATTGCTTCATCATAAATGCTAAGTATACTTTATAATAAAAATAAGAGATTTATTGTAGTATTTTCTGTAGAATTTCCTGTAAGATCGTTGGTCAAAATATCGAACTATTATTCATGAATGATTTTTTAATGAAAACTTTTCTGGTTGCCTGTGTCATTTCCATATTAGTCACTACTGAGTAAACAGCAGTTCTCTATGCTTGGATGTTGCAAGCAGTTGTAAGTAATACAATACTTATATCATCTATTATATTGTTGAATCTTAAGGCAGTTTAATATAATCGTATGTGAAGATTATTCATTATAGGTACCATATTATTTGTTCCATGTTCTATTATAATTACGTTTCATGGTCTTTTCATAGTGTTATATCACTTTGCAGAAATGTCAACTAATTAACTAGTTATTTGATTTGTGACATTGGAATAGCATTACTGATGATATTTATTAGCTCATCTCATTTTTGTTGTAGCGATACTGTGAAATGAAGTTATATTATATTTCTACTTATATTAATATATATATATAAATTCTGTAATAGTGGTGCACTTTTTTTAAATTTCAGATTTACAACTCACCTCAGATGTAAGTATCAAAAAATGGAAGTTTTTTGTTATTTTTAGCACAGAAACGGTCGTCTGAAAGGCACAAATAATGAAACTGCAAAACATTGTATCTCTAACTTGAAATGCAGACAACATCCAGTTAATTATATATGGCCTTTTTAAAAATAAATAATTAAGATGCAGATAAAATCTATATACTAGTTTCATGATTTTGAAGATATATACTTCTGGTTTTCAACTATTTAATAATGTAATAATGAATCATAGATGATGACTGCAGCATGGTTTTGGCCAGTAAAATAATATTAATTGGTATGTTCTGCGTTACAAGGTGTTCTAATTGGGTTGTGCATTTAAAGATAGCATGAGGTCCTAAAGCCTTTATTGTAAAGTTGACAAGAAGAGGGCACTCAGTGAGTGCAAGCCTACACCCCACAAGAACCACTGCCATCCCAATGTAGGCGCTATTAGCTCAAATTTGGCTGATTTTGGCCCAAGCAGTTGTTGTGTTGCGTTATGCCGGCCAGTCAGCCTAACCTTGGGCCTAATGTTGGTCCAATATCAGTTTGACCCACTTGTGACCAACAACAGGTTGGTCCACAGTAAGACAGGCCCGCAGGTACTGCCCAAAGGTGACTTTTGGCCAATGTGAGTTTGGCCAGCTCTTGGCTAGCCCTACAACAGATTGAGGTCATCCTTGTTGCCCAAATGACATGTCAGCCCAAAGTCAGGCTGATGTTTACACAATATTGGCCTAATGTCAGTTCAAACTATGACAGTTTGGCTCGCTGGCAGACAAGTCCACAGTTGGTCAGATGACATGTCACCCCAAAATCAAGTCAGCCCATACCGGTACACTGGTGGCAGAATATGGTCTTGATGATCTAAAAAATGTAATCACTCTATCATAGTATTTGACTAGAATCTGCAATATCGTGTGATTTCTTCAGGATCCAGTATCCGGTATGATCTAGATCAGGTAATGATCCATAATGTAATCCTTACTGTTCATTACTCTAATGCAATGTTAACACATAGAAAGAACACCTAAATAAGTTAAAAAATACTAGTCCAATAGCATTGTTTGTATTTGCAGGATTAGTATACCAGATCCAGGATCCAGAATATGATCTGGTTCACCTACAAAATTTCATCACCTCTTCTCCAAGTCATTATCCCCCCTGCTCACAAAATAGCGTTTGAGAACCCATAACTGTTTGAGATAGCCAGGTAAAAAATAAATAAAGCCATAAATAAACATAATTGACCAACAAAGTAGGCCTGCATACCCCACCACCCTACAGCCGAAATATTATCCTGAAATTGATGACTCACAGGTGATCCGATATTGTCGGAAAGAGTGTTAGATTATTTTCATCATTCGGAGATAGATTATTTAGATCAATCGGACAAAATTCTATTGGTGGCAGACATGCACAACATTTGGCCAACAGTGTGCCAACATCAGGTCAACCAAAGAGTGGACTGACTTTAGTTCGTCATTTTCATTTGATCAACAATGGTTTTCTCTGACAGTGAGTCAGCCTGCCGTTTTCCAAAAGTTAGCCAAACTGACACTGGGCCAACATTAGTCCAATGTTAAGCTGATTTTGGGCTGACATGTCATTCGGCACAATGACCAAAAGTGGGTCAAAATGGCATTGGACGAATTAGCTAATATCACATTGTTAGAAAAGTTTTAACTTTTTCTGCACACAAAAACTGCTGTCACCTGGGAACTTTCAACCTCAACCAGAAACAAGGTGAGAAAAAATGATGATGTTACTCACAGGGGAATGAAAGGGTTTCCTTCAAGAGGTCCTGGTGGGATTCCCCTGTGGTGTCCCTGGTCCCTGCGAGTGCTTGATGAGTTGCTTCTTATACATTGCTGGCAAGTGGTGACATCTTTTGTCTCTGTTTAATATGCTCTGGTTAGCCTCAATTTGAATAGCTAATAGCACTTGTGGTCAAAAATTAAGCAAACCGAGATGTTGGGCCAACTGGACTTAGTGTAGATTGGTCAAGATAGAGAACACAACAGTTGGAACAAAATATGGGTCGACATTGAGCTAACAGCTTCAACATGAGATAGGCAGTGGTTGTACCTAGATGGAGATTTGGACATTCTGGTCGGCGTTCTCAAGGTCATGAGTAAGGGAACCGAGTGATCATGGATGTCAAAAAGGCTCACTCGCACTTCTGTTAATCACATATAAATTATTTAGACAAACATTTACAGGGCATCCATGAGGCACTCCTAGATCACTCAGCAAGTAGTCCATGAGTGAAGGAGGAGAGGGCTATGGATGGCCAAGGATGGGCATGGTGCCAGTGTGGATGGTTGGCTTAAGACGACAGGCGAGCCACAGAGGCCCGCAGAGTGCTCTTTTTTTTTGTTGCCTTTTCCATAATTAGTCACGGGTGAACTTGAGGGACCAGGAGCAATCTACAGATTAGCATGAGTCTCCAAACAACACTTAGCGAGTGAATTACGTATGAACAAGGATAAGCAGGAGTAAAATAGTTTTGTCATCCATGGTCCCTCGGCATCCCCGCTCCTGACAGTGAGAAGGCCCCTTCAGATTGCCTTCTATACTGTGATGGTTTCCAAAATTTAATTGTATGAATTTTTGCAATTATATAGGTGAGTTTAAAATGCTGTCTTGATCTTATTTAATGAGGGAAAAATATAATTATGTTTCTGTGACATAGTTAGCAAATATAGATATTTGTCATTTGGTCTTGGTTGTGTATATAATTATGTTTCTGTGACATAGTTAGCAAATATAGATATTTGTCATTTGGTCTTGGTTGTGTATATAACGTACTGCGTAATTTTTCTTTCAGAATGAATTTGAATGAAATTTCGCCGATTCTTTTGGATTGTCATTTTGACGCCTTGCATTGTTTTAGTTATTTTTGGGTTTAATTCAAAAGTACACAGAAATTTCAAACTGACAGTTAAATCTAATGGATACAACAGATCTAAAGATATTCAGATTGAACCCATCTGTTTCAATCAAACATTTCCAGTATTGGAGGCAATTAGAGAGGGTACATTAAAGGCATCACCGAAAATACGCACCATTTACATGAAGACCGTTGGACGTTTCGGTAATATGATGTATGAGTTTGCTTACTTGATTGCAATTTCGAATGCGACTAAGTCTTCAGTCACGATTGGAACTCACCATCGAGAAGTCCCTGGCTTATTCAAGACATTTCCTTTCAAGGTGGTAAACATTACAGAGTTTGACAGGTAAATATTTATTATAGCATGACTTATAGCACATTGGAATTTGTACAGTACTCATGTGAAGTATTGTCACTGCGGCCAGTTAAACTTGTGTGTGATGTTATCAGACACTTCCATTTGTTTAACGTGGTAGAATCAAAATAAAATAAAATGCCATGACGCAGATAATCCACTGAATGTACATGGCTAATAATTTGATATCTAACTTATTTCTCTCTGAATTAGACTTCAGCCGCAAAACCAAACAATTTTATTCTTGGCCTATTCAAATGAGCTAGGTGTGTGTAATGTTGTAGACCTTTGGGTTCATAAGATTGCTTATCTGTTTATCTAAGTTATGAACTGATGTGCAATATAAGCCAAAACCTACAGACTGTTCAAAGATAATAATAACACAGAGGACTATATAAAGTATAAAAATTGACGGCAACGATCGTCGTAGCTCAACATAGAATTATGTAGATTTCAAAACATTG
Source organism: Alitta virens (assembly GCA_932294295.1). Lineage (NCBI taxonomy): Eukaryota > Metazoa > Annelida > Polychaeta > Phyllodocida > Nereididae > Alitta > Alitta virens. Next base: position 11,957,383 of record OW028585.1, on the reverse strand, counting down.
AATTGGAAGAATGAAAATGTGAAATTTGCACGATTTCATGATAAATGTAATTTAAACTGAATTTCATTTCTTATGTGAATGCCCTGCATATGGACGACAGAGACACAGCAGATATAATAATTCTGAATAATTTTGTGATGTTGTTAAAAATTAATGGAAATTGTCAGGTAAATATTTACGGTCTATTTGGAACCTTAAAATGAATTGTTTTACACCAGTGATCAATGGGAAATGTTTTTGCTCTGAAAATTGATTGTATTAGAAATTTGGCTGGCATTGAAAATCTGTACTAGATATGCACCGATATCATCATATTTGAACAATTATTAGTAAACTTCTGTAATGAAAACTATGCTCTGAATAGGGCCTGAATTGTTACACAAAATGTTACAATTTTTTTGTATATGATGGTCAAGGTCAAATTTACTGTAATGATTGGTACACCGAAATTTCTAGGTCATTTGATCTTTTAAAGTAGATATATATATACAACTTCATGCTATGTCACATTTGAAAGGGTTGTAAGTAAGCTTTCTAATATCTGTAATTCAGTTACAACCACGGAGAACCGTTTCGAAGGTAAAGTGTGTTTTAGACACTGTCCTTGACCTTAGATTTCAAGATGTCATTTTGCATAGGCAGAGTGATTTCCAAATACCAGTTTGAGTCAAATCCAAACATTCTTTCCACGTGATATCAATTAATACAGCCAATTTCACTTTCATAATAAGGTTTCACCTTTAATTTGACCTTGCTGGTCAAAGGTCAAAATTAACAGCAGATTTTGGAAGACCACATGTGAATTGTTGGGGCTCACTAAAGCTTGGCATTTGCTTGTGTGAATATTTCTCATTAAATCAGCATTATCTTTTTTACTCATGATTAATAAGTAATATTTATGAATTCTTAAAATCGGACAATGAAGGGATGTCAAACATATTATGTTTCTACATAATATTCATAAATGTACTTCAAATAAATAAGATTCAAGATCAAGAGCTCAATGATTTTGTACTTTTGGGATTCTTTTGAAAATTAACATTTGTTTGCACTTCTGATGGCCAAATTACCTTGAAAACAATCTTCAAGGTCAGATTATACATCTTGTATGGGCTGTGGATAGGTGTTTTGAGGTAGGTAACCATAGCATGGTATGACATATAACTAATATTTCATTGAAGAAATACCACCTGTGACCCATTTTTTTGTGAATATGAATGCTAAAAATTCCATATCTCAACAACTGGCAGGTGGCAAAATTGTAATTAAAATCCTTTCAGACCGGCATAAGAATACTAATTGTACAACTGTGACTTTTGGCTATTAAAATCCTTTCAGATCCTTTAAATCAAATTTAATGTTTGTCGCAATATGGTTTTTTGGCAGTATTTTGAGTACTAGAGAATAAATATATTCATGATAATGACTCCTAGTAAGCCATTTTTAATCATGTACTTAGAATGTAGACTACTGAAGCTGCATAGAATGTTTAATTTATACTCTGAAACTTTGCTTGTGATGCAAATTGGCCAACTTGGATGCTTTCCTTTAAGTATTAAAGTTATGGAAATACAAACAAAACTGCTAAAATATGAATTTGTAACATTTTTTGATTTCATATTTGTGATCAAGTTTGGCATTGGAAAGCTTCCCAGTTAAAACTGGCCAATTTTCAAAAAAAAAAGAAAGATGGAATAGTTTTTCTATAGTACCCTAAATAAGTGAAGATAATCACTTAAATAATAAGAAAATGTTGAAATATGACAGCAGTTTTGAAAAGCTGGTCTGGCAGAGTTCATTGGTCAAGACAGTAAATAAAAAAAATGTACTGATTGCTGGGGAATGAATGAATGAAATAAATTCTCTTTACAAATGTTGCGAAGAGATAGAAATGCCAAATGATGAAATCTGTCAATTAGTCAGGGAATTTTTATTGTTGTGATCTATTTGGTTGACTAAACTGGTTAATTTGTAATTGTAAGTGTAATTGTGTAATTGTATTTGCTTTCAAGAATGAAGCTATACAAACATAACATTCAAGCGATTGAAGATTTGAGATACAATTCTATTTCATTTATTTCTGATAATTCTATTTCATTTATTTCTTATAATGAGAGACTCTTCTATTTAAATTAACTATGTACTATATAAATACTCATTTCTATTTTTATTTGTTCTACATTGTATCATATCAAGTACACCATGAGATTATATATATGTATAAAACCATTGTATATGAGTAAAACCGTTATAAAACCTTTAAATATGACATCATAATATAAGTCTAAACTAACTCTAATAATAACTCTAAAGACACAATGTTTAATTTCCCCCACAAAAACAAAGTCATGGACTTCCTGGCAATGGTTGGCTGTCATGCATTTTACTAATGTATTTTTTTTTACATATTGTAACCACAATCACAAGACCATTTTGCATTTTTTAAAGCAATTGAAAAATTAGGAGATGTGACAATGCAGTTATCTAGCAGCTTTCACGGAATGAGCTAAAATGTCATGGTTCCACTGTCAAACATATACTGTGCCACTCACCAGTACAATAAATAGAATTATAATAAATGAAACAGAATTGCCTTTATGTACGCCATTGTACAAATCGTCATGTACAAGCTGTTCACCTTAGTGCTGTTTTTTATTATCGGTTATTCATTGTGGATGCCAGTTCACAGCCAGAGGACAAACCATAGGCTGAGTTGGCTCACCTGAAATTGCATGTCGCGGGGGTTTTGGTGTAATTAAAATACCCTGCTGAAAATACTACTATATACCAAATTTCATTTTCTAGCGTTGAATATTAACTTTGGTGAGTTTTGCCCCGTTTATTGATAACATTTGCGCCAACTCGGCCTATGCAGTGTCCTCTGACTGTGAACTAACATCCACAAACAATTACGCCGCATAAGTGAACAGCTTAAGTGAACAGCCAATAACTTGGGCAAGGCCTTAAGCAGTGTCACCAGACATCACGCTATTTAAAGTATTGTGATCAAATTTAACTTTTTTTTCACAATAGTTGCTTTTTATTATCTAATTAATTATTGTCCAATAATTTTTTTATATTATAATAATAAAGTAGATATAGTGTAGCTACAATTTATGACCCCAGACATAAACATTGTCTGAAAACTTGCAAGTCTTCATCTGCACTCGCATGACCTTTTATCTTCATTTATATTCATTTATAATAACTTTTCATGATACATTTATGATCCTCATGCAAATTCAAGCGCAGCTGGACAAATTGGCCATTCTGATAGCATCAAACAATCTGCATAAAAAGCCGTAATAGCCCATTTCAATTCATGGATTCAGATTCAGATATTTTATTTCACGTGTAATACAAGTGAGGCACTAAGAAAATCTATACCTAAAATCACATCTGTGGCTTGACCACTTCCATACTATGACCAAGAATTTTCTTTTTTGTATAAGAACTTGTCCACAACTATGAAAGTGGTCAAGGCACGGAATCAAAAAATAATTAATTTCACGGCTGTTCAGCCAATCAGACATGGCTATACTTCAAAAGAAGCGCCTGCTGAATGGCGTGAAGACATTGCAACAACCTTTTTTAGGCCAGTGTAAGGACCTTACACAGCAAGTTTTCTTAGTGTGAGGAGGGCCTCTGCAAGGCAGCAAGTTTATCCTGGGCTAGGAGGCACCCTCAAACACATTACCGTAACTTACATCCATGAGTAGAAATGACAGAATTAATGTTTGTTTTAACAAGCAAAGCTCTCTTTAAAAAAGAGACCTGTATCAGAACTGGTTAAGACAGTCTAGACAAGGAGAAAAAATGAATTGATTATTTTGTATAGACTAGAGGATAATAGCGGCATTTTGAAACATTACAATCAAATAGTATCATTTCACACTTAACAGAATATAATGAACAAAGGAAGAGTTAAAAAAATAGGACAGCTTCGACTCTAATTAGCATTGCGTAACAGGCTATGTAGGCCAAGTTTCAATTGTTTCGGTTCATCGCACACACTATATAAACACTCAAGAAATAATATTTTTCCAAATTTTGTAAAATATAGCCGAGATATGTCAGTGTGGCTACGACAAGGCACCACTAGGCCATATAGAGTGTTACTGTATAACATTTCATTAGGGCAAGTGCATTAGTGTTAGAGTTCAGCTCTAGAAACAAAGGTTTGTGTTACAGTTCTGCTTTGGAAATGAAAGTGTAACGCCCACCTCCCTGCCTGTCGGATGAACACTGAACAATTTGAATGATGCCTATGTGCTTTGTAGGATTTGTTGACGGTTTAGCCGCAGCGCCGCCTATGTTTATTCATAGACATCAAGTAAAATGGTCAATGTCTCAATGATGAGAAAGTTATCCCGATGTTGCGGCCATCTTAATAAAATAAAATGTGCAGGCAATTCTCGCGATCTGACTTTAGTGTTTAATTTGATAACTTCGGCAGTTTTCATCCTATTCTTAAAATTCAAAGATTTTCTGCAAGCTAATCTTGTCATTCATCTGTACATGTGACTTAATAATCAATGAGTTGTAGAAGAAGCGCTTGTTCCCGATCGTAATAGGGAAATTAAAGAAGCTTTTTGCTGCCACCAAAAGTTTCTCTTTTTTTTGGTTTAAATTAAGTTTTTTAGCAAAAGATTTTTCAAATAAACCAAAAAGATTGTTTCGGTGGCGGCAATACTCTTCTGTAGGAAATAGAATAGCTGTACAGTATGAATTTTTATTGACATTTGGATGGGGTTCCATGATACAAAACAGTTACACAATGGTTACATGGTGAGGCATGAGATATGCACACCCTTTCACCCTCATTGTACACTGACATTTTCTGGTGTACATATCTTCAAGTCCCGCATGTAACCACTTTTTATAATTGCAGGGTGCCATACATGTACATGGCTGTGGTAACAATGCCAATGGGCTTCATGGCTGCCCTAAATGTTAAAGCTAAATAGAGTCTAATTTAAATTGGTTGAAACAGCGAGTATATTTGTATTTACAATCAGTGGGCATTGAGAGAAAATCTGAATAGGACAAAATTTTTTTATATGTTCATGTTAAAAGTGATAGGCTATATAAAATAATATTCGAAAAGATGATGGAATCATCCTAAGCTTGTGCTATTTCTCGTTCTTTCTTTCTTATTTCTATCTTTCATTCTCCCTATGTTTATTCTTTCTATCTCTTTCCTTCTCTGTCTTTTCTTCCTTTCTTTCCAATACACTGTGTATATCTTTCAGTAATTATTTAATTCTTTCATTCTTTCTTTCTCTTTCTCTCTCCACCTCCCTGCCTCTCTCATCCATCAACCTTAGGCCTGCCGTAGAGGGCTGCATGTGTTAGATTGCCCTTTTTGCAAAAAGAGGGACTACTTTTCTTCCTGTTCCTCTTAGATTTTGTTCAGTAAACCCAAGCATTGTCGCAGATGGCTGATTAAGTGGCAGCTCACAGAGCAAGAGTTGCATTTGATCATTTGGTCAAAAATATTGGAATGCCAATGTGAGTTAAATTGTTGACAGCTGAATACAATACACAATGTGTTTTATTTTTTTGTTGCATACTTAGTGGATCACAATGTTTCATGATGCATTTATTAAATTTTTTTTTCAGACTGACTAAATCACCTTTGGTTATGGATTTGACAAGCCAAAATAGCTGCAACAAATTTCAGGATATGATGGATAATACTTCATCACTCATTAGGAATCCAGGAAAACCTTGGTATGCCATTCAGCTGGCACTTGAGAATGATATCCTTATAAGAGGTTATCGTAATTTCCAGTTCTTTTCTGGCTGTGAAGAGCTAGTATTTTCACAGTTTCAATTAAAAGATACTATTATGGAAAAAGCTAGAGAGATACTCAATAAAATCACATCTGCAAACGTTCAGAATGAAACCAATGTGACAAAAATTGGTATCCATGTCAGACGTGGTGACTATTTAGAGAAAAAAAACTATGAGCGAGGTCTGAGAGTTGCCCCCAAAAATTACTTCATAAGTGCAATGAAATATTATTCTAGAAGGTATCCAAATCCAATATTTGTTGTAGCTACAAATGATAGACAATGGGTTAAGGATAACTTAATAAGAAAAAATGTTTATTTACTACCAGAGTCAGAATATTACATTGACTTTGCAGCATTGATCCAATGTGATCATGCTATTCAATCGGTTGGGACTTTTGGTAATTGGATTGGATTTTTCACAGGGGGAGAATCTGTCTATTTCCGAGATGGAAAATTGTGCAAAGGGCAAATTAATTGTGATCCCAAGAATTATGTACCCAAAAGTGAACCGTTGTATAAAGGGTGGATTGCCATGGTTTAACTGTATATCGTATCCCAGCAACACTGTAAAAATCAGGTGACAATTTGATGATATTCTTTCATTGCACAATTTGAATTAATTTCGCCAACTTGCAAGATCTACAATGACAATAATACATCAAAATGAAAATTTAACCTTAAAAATTACCCCTATATAATCATTTTGTTAAGCTCCTTGAAATCTGCTCATAGTGATATTTGGTATTGTATGATATCATAATCAATTGTTTAATGACATTATACCATTGTGAGTAACAATTTTTGTACCTTGTGACCAATAAAAATTGTAACATCAAGAACTGAAGCACTCATTGACCTACATATGAATTTTTTTCATGAAATGATATTTGAATATGTCAACAGATTAAATCATAAACTTTTTTTCAATTATCAATTGGAATCTTTTTAAGAACTTGTTTATTCTACTAATGAACTTTTTCATGAATAGATACTTTGCCTAACTGAAAGGTGTTTCATTTGAGTTTGTCTTAATCAAGGTTTGCTGTGTATAACAATTTTAGAGTACTGATGTCAATTAATATATATGCAGGTAGCTTAGAATTACAGACACAATATAATGGTACAGAATGCACATAGGATATATGTATGCCTATATATGATCACATTAATTGACTTAGTACACATCACTGAGAGAATATGTAAAAATACAGTTTACCAGTATTACAGAAAAAAATATTCCTGTCATAATGGAATACTTATGATATTATAATGATAAACAACTGTACAGTTAAGACCTTCTTGATCAATTGTGTACATAAGTTGTAACCTAGTCATCAAGGAAATATTGTAAACTATACTATTTTGCATACCAAGTTATAACCATGTCATAAATATAAGAGAAATGGTTCACCAAAGATTTCTCAATTTTTTTTGATAAAAACAACTCAACAAGTTATCTATAATAACTATAAAGGAAATTTTAATGATAGGTAATTCTTCATAGCTTTTTAATTTTTTTTATTTATACATGAGTGCTTCCCAGCAAGCACCTAACTTGGTTGAGGCATTGAAACAATGTTTGCCAAAACGTTTACAAGAGGTTTAAATTTCACCCAGAATGAAAGTTTTTCTAACGTATGGAGACGATGTTGTATAGACATTGGGTTTCAAATGTCATATAGACATCTGGTGTCAAATGTTTTGCAGACATCGGCATACGAATGTCCATAAAACGTTAATTTATCAGCGTTTTATAAATGAAAATAAATACATCATAGTGGTTAATTACTGTTAATTTATGTGACAATGATTCAAATATTTAATGAAAAAAAATTCAATTAATTTTGCCCCTCCCCTCTGGCAAAATGGGCGTTCTGCAAATATTTCTGCGTGACCTTCTTCACGACTTCCTCAGAAGCTTCTTTGTGGGCCATCAGAACAGAGGCTGTAACAAGATGAAGAGAATTTTAAATACATACATATATATATATATCTTATACACGCATGATCAATGATGATACTGCTCCAAATCGATATGATACATATATACATACATTTCACTATAGAGTAGACATGTGTCTGGTCGAATTGGCCAGCACCATTTCGGCCCATAAAATTGAAGTGGTCCATCAATTACTACTAAGAGGGGTAGGTCTGATCCCCTCCCACTTTTCCATGCTAATTTTCATCCTCGATGTCCTCTAGCTGACCCCCCAAAAATCACCAAAAATTTGACCCCACTTGACCTTTCTCTTTGCACCCAGGCACTTCCCATGCTAACTTTCATCGACCCCCCCCCCTTGATCCCACTTGACCCCCCACTTGACCCTACTTGACCCTCTTTGATCCCCTGTCCCCATGCTAACTTTCATCGATCCCCATTTCTAATTAGCACACGGGCACTTCCCATGCTAACTTTCATCGACCCCCCTTGATCCCACTTGACCCTACTTGACCTACCTTTGATCCACTGTCTACTTAGCCTATCACCTGGCACTTCCCATACTAACTTTCATTCTCTATGTCCTCTAGCCCCCCCCCCCATTTGCAACCCCCCTGTCTAATAAGCCACCTCCTCTCTAATAAGCCACTCTAATCTACTCAGATATATAGACAGATAGTCTAGAACAAATATAGATAGGCTAGACAATTCTAGACAGATATAGATAGATATTCTAGGCTAGACAACTAAACACTACAGTCCTCTGACCTAAAATTTGTTACTCACCAGGGGGGGGAGATCTGCTATTTTTACCCTTGTGACTTACCAGAGGGGAGACCAGTGTTATTTACCCTGGTCAAAGGTCATGACCTCACCAGGTGAGAGCTGTCACCTCGATCCTCTCCTTTGAAGGATGATAGTTTAGCCTAATGCTTACAATTCTACCCCTTTGATCATTGTTGATAGTGAAAATTGACATTATTTCACATGAGTCAGTTTCTAAAAATAAATTACCTATATGCATTACTATTATATACTAGGCTCATTATACTTAAGTATGGATACATCCTACCCCCTGTCTATCCTTTGATGTTATTTGATGGTAACTGATCAAATGTCTCACTACTTCATCTTATGACTCATCTGTTTGGATCTAAAAATACTCTATAACAGCAACATGACCATACATGCTGAACAAAAAATAACTCTGGTCTCTATAAATAAAGAGAGAGAAACATTTTATCATTCAGAAATGGAAAGTCACACAGATAAAATCAGTCTTAAAAAGCTTACTGTTACTTTCAATACTGAGAAAAACATAATTACCCAATAACTCCTGATGATGAAAGTAGAAATGGCATAATTTGGCAACTTGAAGCTATGAGGAGATTGAATGAAGAAGGAACAAAGGATCATGACCCAAATGAAGAGACTGGTATGAGTCATTCACTGCAGGTCATCTAAGGTCATCAACTGTAGGTCATCTAAGGTCATCAAGTATGCTGCATGTCCAGACTTGTTTGGCCCTCCCATGCATATAGACCAATCAAATTACACACTAATCTCATCCAATCAGAATACTTCATTTCCACTTCTGATTACTATAAAAAGATGATCCATCTTGCCAAATCTTCAATATCAGCATGGCAAAACTATCTTTATTTGATGATAACTCAAGAGTTAAAGCTGCAAGACTTTTACCTTACCATATCAAGGAGATTCAGCATAGAGTTGCCAGGAGATATGGCTATGAAGAAAGGAACTTCAGAGCAACCTTTGATCAGCAATACATGGGTCATAGATTGATAGACATACAACAACTTGAGGACATGTTTCAAGATGTAGTTGACAAGGCAACAGAGAGACATGGACCACATGATAAGGCAAGAGTTGTCATACAGCACAATGATCTCAGGCAGGATATTGTTATTCATATGAGACCTGAATCCCTCATCACTGGAAAGACCATTATGGACCGCATGTAAAAAGTGCTACAGTCTGATGAGAGTCTCAGTGTTGACAATTCTTTCCATGTTAATTTTGGTATTTTTCATCCTGACAAAGGTGGAGGCAGTCCTATCATCACTATTCCAGAAATACCAAATGATACTACAGGTGTTGCCAGATCCATCATTGTCTGCATGGCCAAACTAAGGAAAGACCCACTTTTTAACAACCTAATCAGAGCAGATAAGGCACACCAACTAGGTGCTAATTCTCAACTGGGAAGAGCAAGGAGAATACTCACCAAGCTACAACTCCCCTGGGACAGATCAATTGAGATGTCACAATTATTCAAATTTGAAGATCACTTCAATGTTCAAATAATTGTTGTTGATGCTGACTACAACATCTTACACATGAATGAAACCAGAGAAAGCAGAATATTTTTATACCAAGACAATGGCATGCATTCCATAATCAACATTGAAGGACTCCTTCCAAACAGAGAGATCTGTTTTAACTGCAAGATGTTTTACAAGAAGCAGTCTCATCATATTTGTCATTCTCAGAAACAACAAAAAAGACTCATCACCAGCACAAATACTCAAGACAAGAACAGTTCTCTGTTTAGAAAGAAATGTATTGTTACCATTCCTGAGCTGCCTAATGATGTTACCTGTGCTGCAAGAGCCATTGTCATATGCATGGCAAAACTTCAAGAAGATCCACAATATCACCATCTCATTGACCACCAAAGAGCTCACCGGCCTGGATCTAATTCACAGCTAAGTAGAGCCCTCCAGCTAATAAAAGAGGTAAATCTACCTGCTAACAGACAAATTGAAATTAGGGAATTTCACAAATTTGAAGACCATCTTGATGTACAGATTGTTGTAATAGACAAAACAGTAGGACATGATATTACATATGCTGGGAACCAGTCCAGGAAGTCCAAAATATTTCTCTACAAGGATGGAGACCATTTTCATGCAATAACAAACATACATGGTTTATTTGCTAGCAAAGAAATCTGCACAGCATGTCTCCAGTTTTATGGGAGAAATTCCACTCATCACTGTTCACAAAGATGCCCTGTATGCAATAGAGAAGAATGTACCTGGGATGGCAAACTCCATTGCAAAGACTGCAACAGACTGTGTCGCAGTCCTCAATGCTACCACACTCACAAGGAAACACAACAATATCAGAAGGGACCCAGGAAGGATCAAGACAAACTCTCCAGATGTGATATGTATTTCAAATGCACAAGCTGTAGGAAACTGCTCAACACATTATACCGAAGCAGAGAGGAGCATGTTTGCCATGAATGGCAATGTCAGTGCTGTAGTCTGTTCTTTGTAGGGGAGCACCACTGCTACATGAGATCAGCTGAGGCAAAACCAAGTACAGAGAAGTTCATATTTTTTGATTTTGAAGCAACACAGGATGAGGTCTTTCAATGTCAAGATGGTTACATGCCCACTAAGAGGTCAACTTGTCAGACATGCACTGAAGACTATGTTTTCCCAACATGCCATAGATGCAGTAATTGTAACCTTTGGTACTGTGGACTCTCACAACATATACCAAATATGGTCATTGCACAGACTGAATGCTCAGAATGTACCGACCAACAGACACATTGCAACTCCTGTGGTGTACAATGTCACAACCACAGCAAGAGTTCAACCTGCCCCAGCTGCTACAAGAAGGAGGTCATGTTCAAAGGACAAAATACTCTTGAAGACTTTGGACGCTGGTTATTTCATGAGAGCCACAAAGGTTATACCTCAATGGCCCATTGTGGCAGTAATTATGATTTTGTTTTCCTTCAGCATTATCTGATCAATAATGGTATATTTCCCAAGATCATAAGGAATGGCACCAAGATTCTCTACATGCATGTCCCAGGACTCAGTATGAGATTCATAGACTCCTACCGTTTCATGCCAATGGCTCTAAAAAAACTACCAAAGACACTAGGCCTTTCTGCAGCACTAAACAAGGGGGACTTCTCACACAAATTCTATACTAGGGAACACTTCCAGCAGAGGCATTTTGCTAGTTACCCTGAAATGCAATATTATTCCAGGGACATTGAAGCTGACTGGTACGGAATAGAATAGGACCCTATGACATGCACAAGGACATGGAGGAATACTGCCGGACTGATGTTGAGATTCTCAGAAAGGTATCATTGACATTCAGAAAACTAATTAAAGATGTTACCTCTGTTGAAACTGATGATGGTGTGCAAAGCACTGATCCTTTCTCAGAAGTTACAATTGCATCAACCTGCATGCAGATCTTCAGACAAAACTTCCTGGTAGAATATTATGATGCTACCCTGCAGGATAACAGTAAGGTCACTCTGAAGAAAAAGGGAGGCAATTATCACAATGGAACTGACACTGTGCCAGCAGGAGAAATCAAAGAAAAGCTATTTGAGGCTTCTGATATTGCACACATACCACCCAATGGCTATACTGCAAGAAACAACCACAGCTACAAGTCAATCCAGTGGCTAGAATATCTCAGTCATAAAAACAACATATCAATTCAACATGCTAGAAACACTGGGGAGTTCAAGGTAGACAAATATAGAATTGATGGAGCCAGTGAAAGTGGGGTACTTTATGAATTTTATGGTTGCCGTTGGCATGGATGTGCTACTTGTTTTCCTGATAGACAGAGATAGGCCAGGAGGTTCTACCATGCAAGAACTCCATGACAAGACCATGAATAGAGAAGAATTTCTCAAGACCAGAGCCCCCAAGCTGGTGACAATATGGGAATGTCAATTTGACCAGCAGGTCAAGGAATATCCAGTGATGAATGACTTTGTTTCCAAGATTGACATACCCCAGAGGCTGGACATTAGATCTTTTTTTGGAGGAAGGGTTATACCAGTATCTATCTACCACAAGGTGCAGCCGGGGGAGAAGATCCATTTTTATGACTTCACAAGTCTCTATTCATTCATCAACAAGTACAAGCCTCTACCTGTCCGGCACCCAAAGATAATAACCAGGGACTTTGATTATTCAATGGCGTCTTACTTTGGTATAGCCAAGTTGAAGATACTCCCACCGCAATCTCTGTATCATGCTGTTCTACCTTACCGATGCAGAGGAAAACTGACATTTCCTCTCTGTAGGACATGCTGTGACAATGAAAACATCAAACCCTGTCAGTGTACAACAGATGAGAGAGCAATAACAGGGACCTACTGCACACCAGAGATTATGAAAGCAATAGAAAAAGGCTACACTGTTCTCAAGATATATGAAGTATACCACTGGGAACAGACCTCTGACACCCTGTTTAGGGAATATGTGGACACCTTTCTCCGCATCAAGCAGGAATCCTCAGGAAAGCCCAGCTAGGTCAAGACTGATGCTGATATGGAGAGGTATATAGAGCAATACCAGACTGCTGAGGGAATCACTCTTAGAAAAGAGAACATCAAACACAATCCAGGCCTACGGACTGTTGCAAAGCTAGCTCTAAATAGCTTTTGGGGTAAATTTGGTCAGAAACCCAACCAGACCAAGAATCATTATTTCACAGATCCTGTCAAATTTAAACGAATGATGAATGACCCCACAATAGAGATCATCAACATCCACATGGTCAATGAAGAGTGCCTAATGGTAGAAAGCAAGAGCAGAACAACCTTTGAGCCAGACAACCTGAAATCCAATGATGTGATAGCATCATTCACTACTTGCTGGGCCAGACTTGAACTGTACAACCTCATTGACTTCCTTGGCCGCAGAGTTTTATACATGGACACTGATAGTGTTTTGTACACAGCCAAGGAGGGAGACCCTATGCCTCCCCTGGGGGACTTTTTAGGTCAACTCACAGATGAACTACCTCAGGGTCAGTGGATCACTGAATTCATTTCTTCAGGACCAAAATCCTATGCCTACAGACTTACTGATGGTTCAGAATGTGTTAAGTTTAAAGGCCTAACCATCAACTCTTCTAATATACATATTGTCAATTTCCAAAGCATGCAGGATCTGATTAATCAAAAACTGACCATCAAGCTACCTCCTTACAACCTTTTTACCAGGGATAAAGTTAATGGAGGTATCTTCAACAGAACAACCTACAAGACAGCTCATCTTGTCTTTGACAAAAGGATTTTGCTGGACAATTATATATCTGTACCATTTGGTTATCTTAGCATATAACTTGTTGTTAACATGTCAATTTGGGGGTAACCTCTGTGTATATATATATATATATATTTATTGCTTCTAATAAAAATGTTTATCTATAAAACTGTGTCGAGTACCTTTTTTGTGTCATTTCTAAATGGAGTCTCATTCAGTAAACACTGATGACTTGAATATTCAGGGTAAAAAAGGTTAACAAACACAAGATTATCTACTTTTCTCAAGTGATAGCACTCTACATTGTTATATTAAGCAGCATAGTCAACTTGTCACTCCAGCACCCACTCACCGAGCTGTGGGTCACTCTTTTGTCATCATCAATTTCGGTGTTATTGCCGGCACCATCCTATCGGACACAGGCAAAAGATAGGACAGACAATGGATGATTACTTGAAATCCATTTATTACCAAACCAATAAAGCAGGAAGTTTCACGGGGATAACAAAATTTTGGCAAAGCATCAAAGCTGATGGCAACCCACTCAGATTAAGATTTAAAGATGTCAGGGACTGGCAATCAAAACAGTACTCTTATTCCCTCCACAAACCTACCAAAGAGAAATTCCCAAGGGAAGCCATTTTAGTTGGGGAAATAAATGAAATCTGGGACTCTGATTTAATGGACATGCAAAAATTCAGTAGACAAAATGATGGGGTGAAATATCTGGCCATATTCATTGATCTGTTTTCTCGATATTTAAGAATAGAGCCTATGAAGAGAAAAACTGGGGATGAAATGATAAAAGCCATGAAGAAAGTATTTACTTAAGACAATGCACCCAGGACATTGAGGACTGATCAGGGGTCAGAATACAAAGCAAAACAAGTTCAAGAACTCCTATCATCTTTGGGTATACATCACATCATCACATACAATGTCTACCATGCAAATTATGCAGAGAGAGTCATCAGGACTGTCAAGGGCCGCTTGTTTCGTTATTTTACCCATCACCAGACCCACCGTTACATTGACAGCCTGGAGTCTCTGGTTCATAGTTACAATGATACCATTCACTCTTCCATCCGTATGCCTCCTTCTAAGGTCACACCTGAAAATCAACAAGAGCTGTATGAGAAAATATATCTGCCAATAGAACTGAAGAGAGAAAACACTCCTGTCTATTACAAGTTTAAAATAGGTGATAAGGTTAGAGTTTCTTATGCAAGAAGACCCTTTGACACAGGTTACGATAAAAAATGGTCTGAGGAATTATTTCTTATCCACAAACAAGTACGTTCACATCCACCCAGATACAGGCTGATTGACTTACAGCAAGAAGAAATTAAAGGCAGTTTTTACGAACAGGAGCTGCAGATGGCTCATGTTGGGGATGATGACCTATATTAAGTAGAACATGTACTCAGATACCGCATTAAAGGTGGTAAACGTCAGGGGTTAGTCAGCTGGCTGGGTTACCCTGCAAAATTCAACAGTTGGGTTGATGCAGATGAAATTAAAAATTATGAATGAATTTTATGTTATTATCAACAGCTCTCAGAGTACAGATCTCTTTGAAAATACTCCTGCCAGCTTTAAAGTAAAGTTAAACAGACCTTTGAGACTGAAAGGCAGATGGATGGTGGGGCTTTGTCAATACGACTCTACCATTGTCGATCAAGTCTCTGTGTGCAGTAACATATGTACGTCTACCATTGTTGGTTCCAATCAGCTCAATATTTTACGACACATAACCAAAGATACCATAGACTATCAGCCTTTTTACACTGCAGTACCGCAAGACTTGATCGACATAGTCCATATATATTTACTGAATGACCGCACTGAGAAGAAAATACGAGATAATGACGGGCTGACCCGCATCACCCTACACTTTGTATTAAAAGAATGAATTCAAGTCATCTTTAGTCAGTAATACAGAGGACTCAGTCATGAACACATATTACACAACTCAAGCAGACCACCCCACCCCATTTGTGACAGATGGACTTAGACGTTATCAGGGATGAATAACCCCCAGTACGTCATTGGTACTCTCTCTGCTAAACAGGATCCTAAACAAGTGAAAGTTGAGCTGACCTCAAATATCAAGAAAACACTAGAACAGGCAAAAGAAGAAATGGTCATGGAAAATGGTGTATCAAAACTAAAGAGAAAGCCATCTGCCAAAAAGGTTTTGAAACATAGGCAGACTACTGTATATAAAAAGACTGGGACACAAATTAGATCACATCAGAAAAAGAAACCAAGCAAGCAACACACGAAACGAGGAAAGAGACAGCATCAAGATATCTTCAGCAATGGCAGTAAAAAGCGCAAGTTTGGCCGAGCTTGATTTGTTTTCCCCGCCGGTTGTGCAGACTGCTGTTGAGAGAGAATACAATACTGATTACCGCCCCATAACACAGCTATCCGATGAGGCTCCTGTGCTTTTTTATATCACTGAGCAGAAGCATTTTATTGATCTATACAACAGCCAGCTTTATGTTAAACTAAAAATTGTTAAAAAAGATGGTGCCGCTGTTACTACTGCTAAAAAAGTAATTCCAGTCAACAACATTCTACACAGCCTATGGGAAAAAATCACAGTTACAATTGAAGGTAAAGAAGTCACCACAAGTAACAAAGCCTATCCCTATAAAGCCATATTCAGTACATTACTAAGTTATCAGAAAGACACCAAGGACAGTCAGCTTCAAGAACAGGGCTACTTTAAAGATGACTCAAATGATATGGACAAGATTACAGAAAATGTTGGAGGGGCCAGAAGATACAAACTATTTCAAAAGTCAAACACTGTTGAGTTACAGGGGCCCCTTTATGAAGATGTGTTCATGCAGAAAAGATACTTACTCAACAATACCCGTTTGACCATCAAATTAGACAGGATGCCGCAAGAATTTATCTTGATGAATCTTGAAACAGCAGTCTTACAAGCTGACATTGCAGGATGTGGTATTCAAAGCAAGAATGGTTGATCTTGACCCCAGTGTTCAATACTCTATAGCTAGGACACTGGAAACCCAGCCAGCATTGTACCCTTACACTCGTAGGGAGATCAGAGTGGAAAACCTACCTATTGGTTTTACATCAGGGACCCTGGAAAATATCTTTCCCAACCAGCTTCCTTCAAGAATTATTACAGCCCTAGTACCTGCTACAGCATACAATGGAGATGTGAAACAAAACCCATTCAATTTTAAGCCATTTGATCTAAACAGGATATCACTAACTGTCAATGGTACCACCATAGCAACCTACACTCCAACCTTTGATGATGAGGGCACAGGGGTAGCACCCAGCTACCTAAGTCTTTATGAGGCATTCAAAGAGCTTGGTAATGATTTTTCAAATGACATTAATTTGTCAGACTATAGCAGGAGTTATGCATTGTATGCATTTAACATAAAACCTACATTCAGAAGTTCCACTTTGCCTGACCAAGGTCACACCAGACTGTCCATCAGCTTTAAAACTGCACTCACGGAGGCTGCATGTCTCTTGATCCATGCTGAGACACCTGCTCTCATGGAGATATCCAGTACCAGGAATGTCATTCTGAAATAAAAGACAATACACATGGTCAACCCTAACCATTTGACATGGAGAGACCAAACATTGTAGATATCTCTTTTGTAGAAGAACATAGTGATGTGCCAGAATCCTGGAAGACAATGTCACAAGACAAAGTCCTCATACTATTTCCTAGTCCAAGTAACATAATTATTTCTTCACCGACGCAAGGAGGCAAGACCTCGTTTGTCTACCGCTTACTAAAGCATGATTTATTTCAACAGACTCCAAAAAATATCATGTACTGTTACAACAGTACTTGGCAGCAAAAGTTTGACAAGATGCCGGAAGAAATTGATAATATTACATTTCATCATGGTATGCCAAGTGATGGTGATTTAGAAGACTTTCAAACATCGAGTAATGACCACAAGCTACTAGTCCTAGATGACCTAATGACTGATGCATCCGATGCCGATTCAATACTAAAGCTTTTTACTGTAGGCACCCATCACAATCACTGTACAGTGATTTTGCTAACTCACAACATCTTTGTCAAATCAAAGCATGGTCGAAGTCTAAGTCTCAATACTCAAGTCTTTATCTTAATGGCCAATACCAGAGACATACTGCAGGTGAAGACTCTAGGTGGACAAATTGACATCCCTAAGCTGAGCGATGCATATAGCCTAGCCACACCAAGACCATACACATACTTTATCATAGATTTACACAATCACACTCCACAAAATTTACGGCTCAGGTAACATATTTTTCCTGATGATGATCTAACTACGGTATATAAAGCACAGTAACTGCACAAAACATTTCATTTTCACCATGAGTGCAGTGAAGAAGAATCTGAGCTTCATCAAGCTGTTATTCACTGCCGATGCCGGTCAAAGGACTGTCTTACTCCGAACAATATGTAGATCTCAATCAGAAGCCCTTCGTCAGATCGTACGTAACATCTTGGAAGGAGGGTTGGTCATTTCTCAACCTGCAGTAAGAGAACTGAAAAGATACAGTGGTGATTTGCAGAAATTAGTAAATAGTAAGGAGAAAGGCAGAAGAGGACTTAAAATTAAAAAGGGCCTGGCCCAAAGTACTGAAAGCTGTGTTTCCTCAATTACAGTTACTGGAATGAAGTTTTTTGTTATACCTGTATCAACTTATAATAAATTGAAGTCACAAGTCAAAGATGATATCCAGCCACCCAAGACCTCAGAAGTAATGGAACACATTGAAGAAAAGTCTGAAGGCGGTGAGGATGATTTTATACTTGAATCATTCTCCAAGTCTACAAAAGAAAAAGCATCCAGATTACTAAGTTATCTAAAACGTTACTCATCCATCATATCATGGTCTCCAAATGGCAATGTCAATATTAATACAAAGATTTTACCAAACACAAACATTGTAGATCTTGTCCGTACAGCTGTCAATGGGACCAGAAAAAAACCAGTTGGCTGGATAAAGTTTCACCAAGTACTGAAGCACATCAATACTCCCTTGTCTCTAATTTCAACATCTCCTCCAGGTACACCTGCAAAAACATCAAAGTGGCTGATACATTAAGTCCAAAAGAGAGAGGGGCCCCCCCCCCCGCCGGCCGCACACCATGGGACCGGACTCAAGCACGGGCGCGAGCGCGTGCCAGAGGCCAGATTCCATTGATCATTTCAGAACACTTACTACAAGTTGACCTGAAATGACCTCAGCCATGTTGGTCAAGTCATGGATCCTTCTACTGAACAATGACATCACTTTCTTAAAATAGCAAACAAAACAGATTGACCTGAAATGACCTCAGCCATGCAGGTCAAGTCATGGATCCTTCTACTGGCCAATGACATCACTTTCTAAAAATAGCAAACCAATCAGACTGAACTCACCAGCAGCTGAGATGAGTATTTAAGCAGCTGTGATCATCTATTGATCACTATCAAGATGGCCATAGTAAATGATGTGGTCTATTTTGAGGAGGACTTAGGTAGAGGTTACAGAGTTACATACAAGGAATATCATGGCAAAATGCTGCTACATCTAAGAATGTATGAATACTCACTTCCAACCAAAAAAGGAGTCTGTCTTTCTCTAAAGGATGCCAAAGTTCTGATGAATCTATCACCAAGAGTTCTAGCAGCATTGGAGGCTAAAGAAGAACTTGAACTGTTCATAAATGATGACATCAAACTCAGGGTGACAGACTATGGCACAGCTGACATTAGATTGTTTTGGGTACCACCTGGTGTCATTGAAAAAGTACCTACTAAATGTGGAGTAAATCTGAAGAAAGGAGAATTTGAACAACTATCTAATATAATGAACATTAACAGACAATTTTTTATGTACTGATATGTGAAAATGAACTGATTTAAATATATGAAATGAATTTGTGTTTTTTTTTAATTACCTTTGTACAGTGAGCGATAATAGGTCAAAAATTGTTTTCCGGTTTGACATCTATACTGCTGACTCTTGGAGTGGACTGTAGTTGAATCTCTAAATTGTCTGACGATGGTTTAGTGTGTCAACAAGTCATTTGACATTAATTTCGTACTTTGGAGCCATCTCAATGCCAAAACACATGTTCAACCTGTTCCCCCAAAAAGCCTTTAGCAATGTCAAGGTCGTTTGGTGCAAATGGTGTAGATGGAGCCACTAGTACCTCACAAATACTCATAGCATCTCAAGCGCCACCTGTACTGATATTTACCAAGCGTACAGTTTGATCAGTACAGTGATAAATGACACATTATTAGAACCGCAATACAAAAGCGCAGCTATCAAACTAAATTTGATGAAGATCCGACAAGTAGAAGCTGAGAAAAACTTGATTATAGTACAAATTCGTAAAATTCCTCTCCCAGCCTACACTGCCTAGCTACGGTATCGAGTCACTTCGTAGACACGCAAAATCGTTGACACGCAAAATCGTTGACAGCAAATTCGTTGACACCAACCCGTTGACATGAGGCCAACAACTCGTTGACAAAATAATTCGTGGGTAAACCATCTCGTTGACAACTTTTTTTTTAGTTCACGCAAATTCGTTGACAACTTTTTTTTTAGTCCACGCAAATTAGCCAGATGTCGCCCCAGTTTGTTATGTAGTTATTAAGCCAGTGCTGCAACCTTACAACAAGTCAAAAGAAACAGAATCATTCGGTTTAAATCTTTTTTATTATAAAATAGCAGAAATTCTGCCACTTTGCAACGCTTTAACTACTTCTGATCCACGTAAAAATGTGGATAAACTCCGCCTGGAGTTCACCGACTTGTCGACGAAATGGTACATAGCCAAATTGGCTGTCAACGATTTTGCATGACAACATGTGGTGGTCATGACCGATGACCTGTCAACGAGTTGGTTTAAGCGTTTTTAAGTTTGTCAACGACTTGGTCCCTGACAAATTTATACGAGTTGGTTTGTCAACGAATTTGTAGCTGACCCTAAAAAGTGTCAACGACTTGGCATGTCAACGATTTTGCGTGTCTACGAAATGACCTGTATTCCCTAGCTACGCGTCAATATAAAAATGTATACAAACGACCGTCTCTCACCTCGCTGGTAATACCCGTGATTTGAAGTAAATCCTGTCTTATTTTCCTTTGACAACAGTTGTAACATACTTAGGCATGATTGTTCTAACTAATTTGGTGTGTAGTGACACTAAATGTCGGTTAAAAGTCCATTATTAACGCAATCCTATGCCACTACGCTGGACGCTTTAAGCCGCTGCTGATGCGCTATTCCACACATGTACAAACGGCGTAAATTTAGTGTCCTAAACACATGCGCTTGCCGGCAACTGTAATCAAATATACGTTGTTCGGCAAGTATCTGTGCCCTAAACTACGGATTAGCAGCTTCAAATGGATAATCATTGCGTTTTCAAGGTATGTAGATATCATAATGATGTTTAACATGTTAGGATTGTCCGACCTGTTGTGTACATTCATATAAAATAAAAGCTACTTACTCAATCTCTGTGACACCATCAATGCTGACGTCCTCGAAATTTTCCAGATCATCGTCGGTACAATAGAGTCTGTCCCTAAGTCTCTCGCAGGCAAAAACAATGCTTGCAAAAAGCAAGAACTTGAAGGCATCCATACTTGTTGTCAAAATTTGTTGTCAATAATAATAATAATAATCAGTATCTCTTAAGTTAATGGTATCTACTGTGGAAGTGATGATGGAAATATTGCATAACTTAATTAAGTAGGAAAGCAAAGTAACCCTCAATTCCACTTAGTAGACATGGCACATCCATGTATTGTCTTAGGGTAGTCATGCATGTAACCTGAAACAGGTCTACAGTTCATGTCATCACATAATGAATATAGGGTATAGAGAAACTTGTTATAACTATGATGCAATAAACCCTCTATGCTGTATTTAAAAACATTAAGTTCAACTACATGCATTTTAGCTGAGTGTTTTACTAATGTCAAATGACCAAATTATGTTATTCAAACAGTATTAACCCTGTCTGTACTGAGATCAGTGTGGTGATAATCAAAAAACCAAAAAGATTTTGTAATTTATTATATTTTATTAAACACCACAGGTAAAACATGAAATAATACAATTAACTTATGAAATACATGTTAAATACAGGTGAACATAATCAAACATACAATGCATATATTTTCATGGCATAAAGATCACATTCTGGTAGATCAGAGTTTTTATAAAAGTCTTCCAAACATTCTTGAAGACTGCAAAAATAATATTCACTTTTTTGCACAATTGCAACATGTTGGTGTTTTTCACAGTCATTGAATGCAAGCAACATCCATTTTAGTCTCATATGACTCCTTTGATGATAGTAATTCAGTAATTTATGAAATGATACTAAAGTGTTTTCACTATCTGAGATGCCAGTCTCAAACTCATCTTGTTCCACATAAAATTTCAGTGACCAAATATCAGGAAGTTGGAAATTAGATTTCCTGATGTTAAAGTCTTGTAGAGATTGATCAATAGTGTGAGAAGGAGCACCTTGCTGTTGATGTAAAATAAATTTACACAATTCCCCCTTACAGTGTTCATGGGCAAAAAGTATCCATCTTAATGTAAGCATCTTGGTAATGTCAAAAGTATGAATGTGAGTTGTATTGTCAGGTCAAGGCTTATATAGGGCAATGTGGCTAAAAATAAATGACCTCATGTGACTTATGCATGTCTTTGGGATCAAAAATTTTAGTGTAAAAAATGATCAGATCTGTGTTTTAGAGCTAGAAATCAAAAACTTGAAAATGGGTATCAAAACATAAACTGATATCAAAGGTATAATGAGATGACCTCTGATACTGGGTATCAAATCAGAAAAAAATAGAACCATTATGAGACCAATAAGATTAAAGACTGTCATGCTCTTTGATTAATATGCTTCATGACATGTGCAAACACAAACATCTTAAAGTTAAATGTGATGTGCATTTGTGAATATAAAAAGGTAACACTTTGATGTATAATACTGAATAATGAAGACTTCACATACAAGTGAGCATGTGACTGACAGTAAAACCTGATTATTTACACTAGAGCTTACTTGTCTATTGAAAAGAGATTAAATGATTGGCCAGATCTTTTCTGTTAGCATGTTTGAGTGCTTTCACAAATGAACAAAAGGCTTTTGGACCCCTTCTTTGCAATAGCAACAACAAAAAGCAATTTCTTTCAGAGGCAGGTTTTTCTAAAATTTCTGAGACCATGTCATGACTTAAAATACCATCTTCAAAAAGGGAAGGTAAAACATCTTCACATGGAACTTCTCGTAATAAACTAACAAAATTTTTTCTAATAGTATCTGTGAACTTTAAGCATTTTTTCAGATTAAAATGCAAATGTGAGAATGTGTCTGATGTTGTCAGTAAAAGAGTTAAGGAAAGAATGAGTCATGTCAGACATGTGTCTGTACTTAAATATAATGAGACTAGCATAGAATGAGGTCATGACCTTTGACCAGGGTAAATATGACTGGTCTCCCCTCTGGTGAGTCACAAGGGTAAAAATAGAAGATCTCCCCCCTGATGAGTAACAAGGGGGAAATGGCAGCAGCCCTCTGGTGGGGCATTAGGGTAAAATAAATCTAGGGGGGGGGGGTATGCATTTTAGGTCAGAGGACTGTAGTGTTTAGTTGTCTAGCCTAGAATATCTGTCTATATCTGTCTATAATTGTCTAGCCTATCTATATTTGTTCTAGACTGTCTGTCTATACATCTGAGTAGATTAGAGTGGCTTATTAGAGAGGGGGCTGGCTTATTAGACAGGGGGGGGGGGTTGCAAATGGGGGGGGGGCTAGAGGACATAGAGAATGAAAGTTAGTATGGGAAGTGCCAGGTGATGGGCTAATTAGACAGCGTATCAAAGGGGGTCAAGTAGGGTCAAGTGGGATCAAGGGGGGGTCGATGAAAGTTAGCATGGGGACAGGGGATCAAAGGGGTCAAGTAGGGTCAAGTAGGATCAAGGGGGGGGTCGATGAAAGTTAGCATGGCAAGTGTCCCGGTGTGCTAATTAGACATGGGGTCAAAGGTGAAAGTTAGCATGGGAAGTGCCCCGTGTGCTAATTAGATATGGGGATCGATGAAAGTTAGCATGGGGACAGGGGATCAAAGAGGGTCAAGTAGGGTCAAGTGGGGGGTCAAGTGGGATCAAGGGGGGGGTCGATGAAAGTTAGCATGGGAAGTGCCTGGGTGCAAAGAGAAAGGTCAAGTGGGGTCAAATTTTTGGTGATTTTTGGGGGGGTCAGCTAGAGGACATCGAGGATGAAAATTAGCATGGAAAAGTGGGAGGGGATCAGACCTACCCCTCTTAGTAGTTCAATTTGTTGGTAAACAGCCTGAAATAACAAGAGTTAAGATTATATGCAGTTCATATCAATATCAATATCAATTTCTGCATCCACAACATAGATGCGTATTTACCCAGCAAGAAAAATGCTTAATAATTGTATAAATTGCATGAATAATGATGAATTGAATCATAATGCGAGCGATAATATCAGAAAACCCACGGCCAGCAATTTCTTTCAGGGAAAATGCCTGTGAAATTACAGATAATTGCAAATATTTCGAGTGCAAAACCATCAGTGGTGACTTAGGTAACATAATCATGCTTGCCTCAACGTCACCAAACGTTGTTTTAATGTTTTGATACAAACGTTGTTTCAATGTTTGAATAACAATGTTTTGTAAACGTTTAGTTACATTTGCTGACGTTCCTGGTGAATCTGGTGTAATATAAACGTTGTTTCAACGTTAGACTGCTTGCTGGGTTGGTGTGTTTCTTCGCCTGCAAAATAAACTTTAACTTTGATAGATAATTTTGTATGTTAATTGATGAAGATTATTTAATTTATTGTAATGTAATTGAGTATTTTTCCTAGTGATGGTAAAAGAGGAAAATAAATGATGATTCAAGGAAAAGTTATTGCTAAATGACTCAGCTTAGGAAACAAACGCTTCACTGGAACAGTGATTCCTGAATTCAAGTTTCAATTTGAGTATTGTTTATGTCTCATAAAGACATACTTGTTAATGCTGGCTTGTTCTTGAAATGAACTCGTTAAATGTTCCCAACACAAGCGACATGGATTGTTACCTTTGAATTTATTTAGCAAATAGCCTGCGATATAAGCAGTTGCATTTTTTTCAATTATGTCTTGATTATTGTTTGTTGCATCACTATCATTTACAATTTCATGTTTAGAATAAGAATGTTTGTCTGAAATGAAATCTGCTGATTGAAGTAAGATTTGGTAGTAATCATTACGTTTAGCAAGACATGGTCATAATTATTTCACAGTTTGATCTTTTACTTAAATTAAATATGGATTCAAAAGACAGTGATCAAAAAGCAGCGTGAAATCTAAAGGAAACTGGTCTATCATCTTTTTCATTTTCTGTCCTAATTAAAGAATAGAGATTTTCAAGTGCATCCTGACTTAATCTATTTATCATAATACATTTTAGGTTAATTTGAGAATCTGATGAAAGGCGCTGCCACAGGTCTTTTATATACTATTGATATTAATTTTCCAGGCTTTAATAAATACATGGTAATTGGTGATTAAAGGTTTATTTGATTGTTTTAATTTTGAGAGCCTGGTCATGCAGCTATCTAGAAGTTCTCAGGCTATTTTCTTATTAGAAATTGGTTTACTGAACGGTTTAGATTTAAGAAAAAATTGCCTGTTATAGATATCATAGAGGTTATTAAGATTTTCAATAAATTCTGCAGTTTTTAGTGCTATGTTTAGTTTATCACCTATCCAAATGTTACATTCTGAAAGTATCTGAATGGCTGATGAAACCGAATGACTTAAATTTGAGTTGCTAACCAGACACACATTTTAGTGCCGAAACCTTGTAATGATAAATGTTTATCTGTAATTTCAGGAATTATTCTAGAATTTCTTTGTGAATCATGAAATTAAGTTCTTCAATTACGGACAATGATATGGGTGTTTCATCGAGTATATAAAGTCATTTGATCTTAGATTATTCTTAACATTTTTAAGGGCATTTGAAGGGTCAAAAGTTAAAATTATCCTTTTTTTTCATTAATTATGAATTAGAAATTGCTAAACCTAATTGTTTAATTACAGATTAATTATTAGCACCTTGAGCACAAACTGTTGATACACATTTTAAACCAGTTGTAAAAAGCATGGGTTTTTTATTCCGTTCTGAAATGATGATTACACAAATTAATGACAAATTGAAAAGTGTGTAATGTAGAATATGAATGAATTAAGTATATAGTATGGAGTATATTGAGTGTATGTATATGAATGTATATACATACATGACTGTATATATATGAATGTATATGAATGTATATATATATATGACTGTGTGTACATGCCAAATTGCTAAGTATGAAATATGAATAAGTTACATTTATTGTCTAGGCAGGTGCTGGACTGGGGGTGGGGGTTGACCCCCATTGTTGCCTATATTTGGGGACAATAGGGGATAGACAATAGGGTATAGGAGTCAAACAGGTAATGGGCATAGTCTCAACAAGGAGTTGGGGTTATGGGAATCAGCCAGAGGTCATGACTGCTCTGGACAAAGGTCAGCTGGCACTGGGAGCCAGAATGCTCCATAGGAATGTGGCTAGGCTCTCCCAGGAGTGCAAGTGCAAAGAGCTTGGGGTACTGGCTAGATGGGTTAATTGTGGGAGAGCTGTGCTCCTGACTATTGTCATAGTCCAAGGCATTGTATGGCTTCTAAGCAGGCTAAGTTTGATGGGCTTTATGATGCAGGTGTGAGGCAGAAACAATTAGGGGAGGCTAGGCAAAATCCTGACAAAAAGCTACTAGGGGAGATGAGGAAAGTGTTGTTGGCATTAAAATGTATGTATTGCAATTGGCTCAGGGTTACTGACCAATGGTGACTTGGGTTGAAATCTGGGAGGAGCTAAGGAGCCCTCCCAGGTATAAATAATTAAACATCTGGGAGGAGAGGCATCTTTGATTTTAGCCAATCCAACCAGTCTGACACAAACTCATGGTCTTGTTATTTTTGTGTTCATTCTGAGGAACTTCTGCTGATGCTGCTGAGCTACAGCAATATACTATTATGGAGTCACACAAACTAGGACACTGGATATTTTACTCTGTGGCATAAATTTGGTGAATTGCTTCAATAACTATAGTTTTTAATTTGTCAAATTTAATAATACCGTCAAAATGGATTGCCTCTTTCAGAGAAATCTCGTCCATAAGAAGGCGTACATTAATTTTCATGGCATGACACTGTTTTGGCTTTAGCAGCTCAGCTAAGGCATTTAAAGTGACATGGTGAAAACCAAGTTGAAAATTTAAATTTTTCTACATTTTCTGTAGTGTTCTTACACTACAGAACTCAGAAACGTTGATTTTTCCTAAAATTATTTTTGTTCTGACAAGATAATCTGATATGTGTTGCTAAAATTTTTTCAATTGATCTTTGTTGCGAATGCGTTGTTGAAGATTTAAAAGGCGTATTTTGTATTTTTAGAAGTGCTTTATTCACTCGTTGCAGGTGAATCTAAAAGCATAAAGATTATAAATCATGTAAAAAATATATAATATAAATGACGATATTATTATAAATATGAATTATATACAATTCATTGAATATGACAAACTCACAAGCATATGCGACTTCTGGCATGAATATGATTATAACTGCACTCGCAGACAATGGACATCCTGCAAATTAGTGCATTTATGTATAAATACAAATTCACAATAAATGTATCTCACAACAATAAATCAATAATGTAAATAAATTTGTGTGATACATTATGCACATGGTAAATATTCATGATAAATGTGCATGCTAGAATTACATGGTAATCAATAACGCAGGTCAAAGCAATCCAAAAATTATCTTTTTTTTTTAGTTGGTGGAAATTTCCATTGAACATTTTGAATAAAATATGAAAATAATTATGAACATAATGCAATAAAATGCCATCAAAAGACCAAAAAGATCTCACCTGGTTAACTAGCTGTTATGTTAAAACAATGCAGCATGATGATCTTGTAAAAAAGCACGATTTGGTAAAGAAGTTGACTTCTCAAATGCTGCTGGAGAGTGACAGAGATTTCAAATCCCCCTCTCCACTTCAACAATCTTTTGACAGCTCATATCCTGTCATGCTCAGAGGAGACCAGAGTGACATGCTCCAATGCTATCAGCTGGCCACTAATCAGGTCAGCCTGTGACCAGCAGACCATGATCAAAACAAATGCACATGGCTATGGCCATTTGCAACACACCCCACCTTGAATGATTTAATTCAATGAAAGCAAGATACCACTAAAATCAAATGATACACAGAAATCTATACAGAACCTTCAAGTAAAACCAACTTAGTGACTGGCCTTATTAATTGAGAAGATTTTGTTCGAATCTTAGCTGATCGAACAAGACCATCACTTCCTTCATGTACCTCTTCTACTAAGCCCATGGGCCAGACACCTCGAGGCATATTCTCACTCAAAATCAAGACAAGATCACCTTCCTTAAGATTTGACTTTGTCTGATGCCATTTTGCCCTAGACTGCAACTCTGGCAAATATTCCTTCACCCAACGTCTCCAAAAAGTGTTAGCCAAATGCTGTACTTGGCGCCACCTACGACGAAAGAGATCATTATCACTAAAAATTCCTGGTGACAATGACACGTTCTCAGACAACATGAGCAGGTGATTAGGGGTCAATGGAGAAGCATCAAGTACACTATTACTCACTCTAGTGAGAGGCCGACCATTCACTATTGACTCAATCTCACAGAATAATGTCTCTAAAGTCTCATCAGACAACCTGCACCCCGTACCAAGCAACCCAATCATGACCTTTCGCACTGTCTTGATGAGGCGTTCCCACACCCCACCTTGATGGGATGCCGTAGGTGGATTGAAATGCCATTCCAAATCTGCCCTGACACCATACTCACGAAAAACTCTTCGATTAAATTCCTTCTGATTTTTGAAAATCTCAGCAAACCCACCTGTGAAATTGGTGCCATTATCAGACCAAATTTTCCTTGGCATTCCTCTCCTTGCAGCGAACCTTCTGAATCCATTCAAGAAACTATCTGTATCCAAAGAATTCAACTTCTCTAAATGAATTGCTCGCGTATTCATGCAAGTAAAAAGACAGCCATAGCGCTTCACTTCTGCACGTCCTTGTTTAATCAGAAAAGGACCAAAACAGTCCAATCCAGTATCTGTGAATGGCCTGTTTCCAGCCTCCAACCTCTCTGGGGGTAAATCGGACATCTTTTGAGAACAAGGATTGGCAAACATCTTCTTACAAAACATACATGCATGAGAAACACCTTTGACAACACTCCTGACGCGTGTGATCCAGTACTTCCTCCTAATCTCACTAATGACCCACTCAGTGCCACAATGTGCAACATTGTGAAAATCATTAGCAATGAGTTTGGCAATCGGATGATCATGTGGGACTAAATATGGACTTCGGACAACCTCAGAAACCCTTGCAAGCTTCAATCTACCACCAACTCTGATCAGTCCCTCAAAATCTAGGACCGGATCAAAAGAGCTTATAGAACTGGACTTTCCCACACTTCGACCACCTAGCAATGAACCAATCTCACTCGCATAGCTTCTTGCCTGAACATATTTCAATATAGCTATTTCTGCCGCTTTTAGCTCTTTAACTCCTAATGCTCCTTGAACTTTGAACCTGCGACCATCACGAAGATTAACTTTAAATCTCAAGAGCCAAGCCACAGCTCGCTTCAGAGAGTACCAGCTAGAGTAGTAAGCAAACAGTTTGTTCAAAGGATCACTCTCACTATTGACCAAGAAGCAAGAACTACTTCGAATCTCACAATCCTCACGATCCAAGAACAAATCAACGCTATCTGACTTCCAGTCTGATTTGTGGCTGTGAAGAAATCGAGGACCCTCAAACCATTTAGAAACATCGAGACTATCAGGAGCTACACCTCTGGTGAGCAGATCAGCTGGATTGTCAACACCTGGGACAAAATGCCACTGCTCCAGCTTTGTAATTTGTTGAATAACACTGACCCGGTTGCTAACAAACACATGAAATCTACGTGATTCATTAGCTATATACTTCAGAACAATCTCACTATCAGTCCAAAACTGAGATGGACCAAGATCAAGATCCAATTCCTTTGTTAATGTTGCATCCATCTTCGCAGCCATAACTGCTGCTTGCAATTCCAAGCGAGGAATAGTCATGGACTTAATAGGTGCTACCTTAGATTTGCTAACAACAAGTGCTACATGTATCTTCCCCTGTTTGTTAACACTTCTCAAGTAACTCGAACAACCTAATGCTACCCGGCTAGAATCTGAGAAATGATGCAATTCCAATGAAGCGTCATTGAATTCTAGTGGCTTGATACACCTTGGGACTCTCATACTACTCAACCGATCCAAAGAGTTGCACCACTGAACCCACTTACACGCCAAGTCTTCTGGAATCTGCTCATCCCATGACAACTTACGTGCGGTGGCCTCCTGGAGAATCAACTTCCCTTGCACAATGACAGGATTCAACAATCCCATTGGATCAAAGACCGAAGCAACCATACTCAACACCTTTCGTCGAGTTAATCCAGTTGCACAATCTTGACCCAATTTAACTGAAAAATAGAACTCATCATCCTCCACGTTCCAATTGATACCAAGAGCCTTCTCACTCAAATCTTTGAGCAATTCTACCTCACTAGCCCTATCTTGAACAGGAATTGAATTTAGTAGCTTACTGTCATTGATGACAAACTTTGTCAAACGAAATCCTCCCTTACTGAGCACATCCCTCGTGCCATCAACTACTGTTAATACTTGATCTCTGCAGGGAAAGGATCTCAAACAATCATCTACGTAAAAAGACCTCCTGATTGTATCTGAAACATGAGGATCCACATCTATGTTATCCAACAAAACACGCCTAAGGGCATAAGTAGAACTAGACGAGCACCACACTCCCCCAAATACGTGCCGTGTCATTCTATAATGGATGACCTCACCTGATTCGTCGAACCATAGAAAACGCAATGCATCTCTCTCTTCCTCTGGTATGACAACCTGGTAGTACATTGCCTCAACATCAGCAACCACTGCATACGAATGCTGCCTGAAACGTAACAGTACACTTAACAACTTGTTTGTCAAATTTGGACCCTGAAAGCACTTATCATTGAGTGCCTCTCCATCATACTTGGCAGCACAATCAAAAACAATGCGGATTTTTCCTGGTTTTTTATCAGAAATGACTACTTGATGAGGCAAATACCAAACCTTTGACTGCAAGGAACTCACTTCAATAGGGATAATCTCTGCATAACCCTTGGAAAGCAATTTCCTAATTTCCGCATCATATTGGTCCGAAAGACCCCTCTTTACAAGACTTCTTTTTGTAGATTTCAGCCTAGATAATGCCATCCCAAAATTATTAGGTACTGAGACACTATCCTTCCATGGTATTGGAATCTGATACCTTCCATCTACCAGTTGACACTCACAATCCCATAACTCTATGACTTTCCTATCCTCAACTGACCAAGAAATGTCATCATCAATACCATCATTCTCAATGTTCCACAAAGTATTGATATCATGACCAACGCATACGGAAGTGCTGATGAAATGAGACACAATCTTTCGACTAACGGGATTGACAACCTGCGCTGGCCCATTCAATGTCCATCCTAAAATGGTGCGCACAGCAAATGGCTCTCTCTTACCTCCACGTCGTAATTCTAAAGGAACTAGAGCTTCTGCGTGGTCCTGACCAATTAAGATCTGCACAGTTTCACAAACACCAGAAATTGGCAAGCCCCTCAGATGGCTAAACGGCGCCAAGTTCATCACAGGCGACTTCACTGGAATTCTTTCTATAACAAAGACATTGTCAAGATTAAGAGACTCTCTACCATCAGCAGATGAAACAGAAATATTTACAACTTCTGAGGTTACAACTTCATTGGACTTAGTCAAAGTATTCAATGTATATTTTCTCACTCGGCCACTAATTCCCAGTGAGTTAACCAAATCTCTAGAACAAAAAGTACTGCTTGACTCACTATCCAACAAAGCGCTAGTTTGGTGAGATCCATTGACTCTTACAGACACAATGGGCATGAACACTTGCTGCTCATCCATAATGTCTGTTCTGGCATTTATGACGACATTTCTAGATTCATGTACACTTCTTTGTACGTTTGGAATTTGATTAACATGCAAAAATTTGGAATGCTTTTTACCACATCCAATGACATTACACACTGAAGGATTTCTACAATTGACAGTTGTGTGATTTGCATACAAACAATTTTCGCACAATTTCTTTTCATTGACTAATTTAACCCTTTCAGTTACCTTCATACTCTTGAATTTTTCACAATGTATCAGCTTGTGCACCTCAGAACACAATATACAGGGTGGACGGGTGAATGCACCAGTCGCAAAGGAAGATGAAGTGAAACCACCAGACTTTTTGGCTTTACTCTTTTCCTCACGATTCCTGAGTCCAAAATTACCATACACAGGATCAGTGGCTTCGTCTACTTCGCGCTCCATAAATGTCACCAAATCTTTGAAACTTGGATAATTTCCTTCAGCCCGTTTGACACCCACAGCATATTTCTTCCACCTATTTCGCATGTAGGGTGGAAATCTATCAATCACTTGCACAATAAGAGTCTGGGAATCAACTTCTTTCAATTTATCCAACTGCTCTAACGTCATCAAACTATTCGACAGCTCATCTGACAACGAATGCAGCTCATCAGCCGTGTGGGCTTGTTTGCCCTGACAAAGTTGTGCCACGATTCTACTGATGACAATGTGTTGATCTCCAAATCGCTTTTCTAAGATTTTACGAGCCTGTTGGTAGCCTCCCTCTTTCATTTTTATGCAGGGCTCTACCGCTTCATATGCTTTATCTTTGGTGCAATCAATCAATCTGACAAGTCTCTTTCGATCATCTTTTGTTATTCGCTCCACAGCTTCCTCAAACAAAGCAATGAAACTGTGGTATTTTAACGGATCACCACTGAATTTAGACATTTCTACTTTAGGCAAACTGGTCAGCTCCAACACTTCAGACTGCACAGTGAAGGGTGTGGAGTCAGACTGTTCAACTTTGTGATGTTGCTCCAATTTAGTAGGTTGTTTTGGTTCAAGAGAATCAAGCCAATCGTAAACAGTCTTTATCATCTTTGTATAATTTCTTTCGACTTCAAAGAAATACTCATCACTTGCCTCTAACTCATCGATGTTCTCTAGTAGAGAGTGATATACTTCATGAGCAGCTTCGAATTTCCCAAAAGCTGCCCTGAGTTTTTCGGATTCAGCCTTTACCAAGTCTGTACTCCTTTCTGCAATCAATCTCTCCAATTTGTTGCTATGTCTTGTCACTGCAGCCTTGAATTGGCGTCTCGACAGCTTCTTGGGTTCCAGGTCATCGGCCATGCTTATTCACTGTTGCGAATGCGTTGTTGAAGATTTAAAAGGCGTATTTTGTATTTTTAGAAGTGCTTTATTCACTCGTTGCAGGTGAATCTAAAAGCATAAAGATTATAAATCATGTAAAAAATATATAATATAAATGACGATATTATTATAAATATGAATTATATACAATTCATTGAATATGACAAACTCACAAGCATATGCGACTTCTGGCATGAATATGATTATAACTGCACTCGCAGACAATGGACATCCTGCAAATTAGTGCATTTATGTATAAATACAAATTCACAATAAATGTATCTCACAACAATAAATCAATAATGTAGATAAATTTGTGTGATACATTATGCACATGGTAAATATGCATGATAAATGTGCATGCTAGAATTACATGGTAATCAATAACGCAGGTCAAAGCAATCCAAAAATTATCTTTTTTTTTTAGTTGGTGGAAATTTCCATTGAACATTTTGAATAAAATATGAAAATAATTATGAACATAATGCAATAAAATGCCATCAAAAGACCAAAAAGATCTCACCTGGTTAACTAGCTGTTATGTTAAAACAATGCAGCATGATGATCTTGTAAAAAAGCACGATTTGGTAAAGAAGTTGACTTCTCAAATGCTGCTGGAGAGTGACAGAGATTTCAAATCCCCCTCTCCACTTCAACAATATTTTGACAGCTCATATCCTGTCATGCTCAGAGGAGACCAGAGTGACATGCTCCAATGCTATCAGCTGGCCACTAATCAGGTCAGCCTGTGACCAGCAGACCATGATCAAAACAAATGCACATGGCTATGGCCATTTGCAACAATATTCATTGACAACTTGTCTCATTACATTTAAACATTTAGTTTTTTAATACTACTTTTTTTCCTTGAAACAGCTGCTGTTTGACTTGAGATTATATGTGTTGTTGAGTTCTATGGCAAAGGTCTAAATTACCATTATCAGGAAAATACAGAAAAAAGACTTACCTTGTTTTTATCAAAGCGACGTGTGTAGAATTTCTGGGGTGATGGTCCTAGCTGCGATTTGCTGATTGCAGGTGACGACTGGATTGTAGCAGTTGCTGGTACTGGCTGACAGTGATGCACTCTGACCTCCGAACCGTACTTTTTATACCAAGTTATTTGCTCGAGGGCAATGCGCTCACGCCTCGGGCCCTCTGAACGACTGACAAACGTCAGATCACACAGGGTTGCTATCAGATTGGATGCTTCAGGCATCCGGTTTTGTCACATGTAGCCATGTTAAACTGACCAAGACATGTGTTCTATGAAAATAGTTTTTAACGCTTAATTTAAAAGAAAAATTTCTCCTTACGTTGCACTGATATATGTATACTATACTATACTAAACTATACTACACCTCTTTATTAGTTGAATTATTGGTAAGAATGGTCGTGTGGCTGCTAACAGCATTGTTGTTGTATTACATTTGACCTGTTTGGTAAATAAATTACACCTGTTTATATTGAGAGGTAGAATGCATCACAACTTACTGCTCTTATGTCTAATATACCCTCAGCTATTGTCTTAGGAGGGCAGGAGCTCTACAGCTCTTTTGCTTTATTATGTAACACCCTGGCTCATGGGTCACATGGGGCACACTGGGTCACCCTGGGGGGTAGGGTTTAGGGGAGATCAGACATATGAGCTGTTGTTACAGTGAGAGAACAGATGCCTAATTTGATAAGGATCAGAGTTTTTGAGTCAATATGCATGAATTTACTCTCATTTTACTGCTGAGCTTCAGTTATTGTTCAGCATGGATCTGTGGCAATAAAGGACAGTGCTGCTGCACATCGTCAGGGGCTGTACTCCGTAAAGGTGCGTCTGAGGCACCATTTTTTTTAATACATTCCAATGCTCTCCACACCAAAAGTTACTGTCAATAGGTACGTTTTGTCCATTGACACATTGTGCTATAATGGTCGTTATACAGTCAGTCATTACACTTGAATTCTTTCTTCATGTATTTTGTATTGTTAATTGTCATGCACACATACTGTCACACGTTCATGTTTAAGGTGCTGTTGTATAACACGTAATATGAGCGTCTTGCGATTTGACATGTGATACAACAGCATCTTAGCACACTGTGCTTTATGAAAGTTACTAGTCACCTCAATCACTGTAATTGAATGCCTTGACATGTCGATTTAGTTTACACTGTTGCTTACAAGTTTTATATGCACACACACACACATTTATATATATATAGATGATGATTATGCCTCCTTTTTTTTTGTTTAAATAAAGATTTTAGAACTGATTTAGTGGCCACTTTTTTAATAAAAAACAGGAAAATCTGTGACAAATTACTCGTCAACTCAAACCAGTGGGGTATGCAGCTGGAAATAGTGCATGAGATTAATATACATTTAAGTAGCATAAGCTTGATATGGTGTCAAGATGCAAAAAAAACCTGTCTGATGCTGCAAATGACCACCTCGGGCTGAATGGTGCATGGCATGTGCAAAAAATTTACATATACACAGCTGGTGATGATACAACCATGAGCGTATATAATAATGTATTGTGTGCTAGGCACTGATCCTTATCACAATTCCTGTTGACAAAATGCACCATTTAGCGGCAAGGTGCTATTCACTTGGGCAATCAAACGATTGGTAGTGGCTTCTCTGAGTAATGAGTAATGCGAGCGTGTCAGTCCTTGGGGCTATGTTCAGTCCTGGACAATGGACAAGCTATGCACCATTAGTTACTGTAATAGGCTATGCATATGAACAATAACCAGCATGCCGCCATACTCAACTATGCAACCGCAAAAAATAAAAAAATAAAACTGCGTGAATGCGTATTCTACTGAGTTGAAGTTGCATTCTCAGTGAGTAGTATACATGTCACATTGATATCAGAATGTTATAGACTATGAAAGACTTCTGAATATACTAAAGACAGCTCAAATTTGAGGGCAGCAATGTTCACTGGTTATACGATGTCAATGAGGTGTATTAATAAAAGTTAGATATATTAGGTGTAACAAATCTCAATTTAAATTTAAAAATTATGTCTCAAACCGAACTACAGCGTAAATGCCATACATATATGTTTCAGTGTAAATAATAGCAACTTCATGACCTGAGTACTGGGTCAGTTGATTAGATGAACAAAAGAAATCAGTACAGTGTTTTTTACATGAACAGTAACACAATTCATCCGAGAAAATATAACTGGAATTAAATTATAATGTATACAAGCATACTGCATGTAAATACACTTCAATATTTTGGTCTGAGTGTAAATAAAGCGAAATTTATTAACATTCGCATTCACATTACACTCAACATACATAAATGTCACACTAATAAAAACCCCAGGACATTACTCAATAAGTTATTCTAATTAGTCCAATACTGTCTACATGAAGAGAAGCCCTGGGGGCATGACGTTACAATAACGTTTGGTCACTGATGACGCACACCCTAAGGGCTAATTGATGGATATGATATCATGTCCAGTGGTTTGGACAGCCATAGCTGGATATGATATCATATCCAGTCCTTGATATCATCGGGGCACTATAGTAGTAAATTCGTTCACACCTCTGCTTTTCACCATGGGACCCAAGAAGAGACGCAATCTTGGAAAGAAAAAAGTCACAGAAGAAGAGCCTTCTTCACTTGCCTCTGAGGAAGAATTATTTGAGTATGAAGAATCCAGTGTTCCTGCAGCTCCTTCTAGTCCTGCCATTTCTACTTATTACACTCCTACCAAGTCTCCTACCAAGTCTCCTACCAAGTCTCCTACCAAGTCTCCTACCAAGTCTCCTACCAAGTCTCCTACCAAGTATCCTGCCAAGTCTTCTGCCAAGTCTTCTACCAAGTCTTCTGATGTTGACATGGATGACAGCGACAGAGATCCAGACTTTAAGGTAGAGAAGGAGAAGAAAGACTCCCAAGAAGAAGATGATGATAGTGATGTCAGTTAATTTCCTGCACATGGGCCTCCTCCGCCACTGCTCTTGCTGCATTTCAGAAGAAGCCAAGAAGAAAGACTGAGAAACTTTCTCTACCTCTCAATGATGAGCAAGACCTCGCTGACTGGTACCGGGAGAATGACATATTCTATGACAGGACCAGACGTGACTACAAGGATCATCAGGAGAAGATGAGGCTCATCGAGTACAAGGCACAGACCCTCAGTGTCCCCTGTACTAGGCTACAGTTGAAGACCTGGCTTGAGTCTATCAGAACCAGGCTGCGAAGCTCAACAAGCAGGGCCCATCCGGTACAGCCAAGAGAAATCAGACAGAGAAGGGGAAGTGGATTATCGCCAACTTTGGGCTCCATGAGCAACACATCTCCAGGGTGCCGTCTCGTCAAGCTGTCGACCTAAAGAAGAAGATTGCGAAGAGCAACAAGCAACTGCCCCACTTTAATGACAGCTCCAGTGCAGGGCAGCAAGATTCTCGGCCTGAAGAACTGGAAGAAGTTGAAGAAGTTGACGTTGAGCAAAGTCCAGTTTTCCCAGCGACAACCAAGAGTCGTCCCTTCAAGAAGTGGAAAAATATTGATGATCATTCTTCTGCAACTAGCTCCAAATTAGCTGACATTGTCCAGACTGCTCAGCAGACAGCTGCAAGAATTGACCAGCACATCAAAGCCATTGCACAGCCTCCTCCTCCTGCTGCAGATCCGATAACTGACTGCATATATTCTGAGTGTCTTCAGTTGGACTTGAACACATGTGATGACGTCAAAGCCCAGCTGATGTCGTTCTTCCTGCAGCTGAAGGCGCAAGTTAAGAGGAACAAGCAGCAGCAGCAACAGCAGCAGCAGCCACAGCAGCAGTTCATTAGGTCCAGATGTTTCAGCTTTCATTCAGCCAGTTCCAGCACGCACTCCTGAGAAACAATGGACCATCTTGCAGACTATGTCTGCACAGCTGTCTTCTTCAGCTTCTTTAAAGCCTGCAGAGCTTCTTCAGTTGCCACGTTCCAGCCTGCAGGTACCTACCTACCAGTCTTCTGGACATGGACCTTCATCTCCATTGGGTGTCTTTCTTGCTGTACCTCTTCCAGTAGTGCCTGGTTCTTCTTCCTTGAACCCTCCTTCAGTGGAATCCTTGCTGTCTGCCAGTGACAACATTCCTGCCAGTTCGACTACGTTCAACATAAGCCAGCGGATGAACTTGTCCTTCCTTAATATGACTCAGATGTCTCTGAAAAAGTAATCACCTTATCATGTTCCAACTCCGCTTCCTGTTCCTGTTGCAGATGTTCCAGTAGAAAAAACAAGAAAAATCCAAAAAATGTATGGCCTTTTTTAAATATGAATGAATAGGAATTATGAACTTTCTTTAAATACACAAGAACTGTGTTTATTTTGTTGCTTTATAGCCAATACCCTGTTGTTTTTTGGATGATGAAATTAAAAATATTGGTGTATATTACTATTTAAGTGGTCTTATTTTTCATGTGCACATGATATTATAATGTCTTACAAATATCATACTTCTTATGAAGGTAAACCTGCAGGAACACTGAATAACAGCAATCCTTTCTGTTCAGAATAAAGTCAAGTGAGCACAAAAAATATTGTCCATCATTTTCCTGCCATTTAATTGTTCTGTTTTAAAGATTTTATTTACAATGAGGGTTATTCAGTCATAAGCTTCTGGTTTGTAAAACAATTGACATGATATTGACATGACATGACATGATATTATAATGTCTTACAAATATCATACTTCTTATGAAGGTAAACCTGCAGGAACACTGTATAACAGCAATCCTTTCTGTTCAGAATAAAGTCAAGTGAGCACAAAAAATATTGTCCATCATTTTCCTGCCATTTAATTGTTCTGTTTTAAAGATTTTATTTACAATGAGGGTTATTCAGTCATAAGCTTCTGGTTTGTAAAACAATTGACAACACTGACTGCAGCGCCACCGGTGTAAGAAACAGGAACTATTTTTCTCCCATAGGAAGCTGACCTTCACAAATTCAATTGGATATTATATTTATTTCCCAAACTGTTTTAAACAGCAGATAACTATGCAGTTCAATAATGCTACACTCACCAAACCTGTAATTATGTATCTAAATGTGGAGAAATGAAAGAATATATTTATAAAATGTGGATCTGAATTATACCAATAGATTTGCAAAAATGTCACATTTGTGAATAGACACTATTTTGTAAGCTGCAAATGTCAGAATACTAAAATATTTAGTACTTATATATATATATATATATATATAGACACAATTCTATGCAGCTTAAAGGGGAACTAAAGGAGATTTGCATGTTAATTTTAAAAGTTCAATTAGATGACAAAGAACACATTGCCGTAAATACAAGTAACTTAAATGCCAATTTTAGTATGATTTGGAGCCAATAAAAAGTGAAGTTTGCACCATCTGCCACAACGCTGGGGGCCGCCATTATTGCACACGGCACCATGGCTGGTGACGTCACTTATGTACCATGCAATCCTGCATATTGACAGATTGCAATCCATTTCAATAACAATATACTACAGCCTGGTTGCAATGAGCTGTTTGTATGGCATATTTATGTATATTTGCTCACTTGGCAAGTAGATGCAAATAACCCTGCTTACATTACACATGTATAGATAAGTTGTTATAAATACATTTATCAAAAAAGGTATTTTCTGCAGATAGATAGATAGATAGAAGCATGTCTGCACTGATACAGCTGTCGCAGCAGTTGCTGTCACTAAAACAAAAAAAATCATTTGTAGGCTTACCCAAGATATGATCCGTTTGCAACCCACTGCATAAAACGTTTTTTAACAATTCAGTTGTGTAAAGTTTTTGTTCAATTTTAGTACAAAGTCTATAGACTTTGTAAGAGACATACAAGAATTGGTGCTAACTTGTTAAAAGTAATGTGGTAATGTCAACAAATTTGATGTAAAAGGCTTAAGACTGCATTTAATTATATTGTGATAATTGTGAAGATTACAGTATGCAAGTAGGCACTCAGACAAAGAAGCTACAACATATAAGAGATACTCAGGTGGTTGTGCCTTGGCTACTAAATGCTGATGAGGTGTATGAATTATTAGAGTACCCTCTGCACTAAGTAAAATTGATATTTCTTACTCACAACTATTACTATTTTATACTTTTAATATGATTTTATTGTTTTGTACTCTCATTTTATTATGTTCTGTTACGAAAATAAATAAATCTATATATATTTACATGTATGGGTGAAAACAGGCATAAAAAGATAAGATATATCTTAAAAGCACTAATTGCATAGTCTCAAATTTTTCAATGGCAATTTACTTGACACTTGGTATATTTCATGTATTTACACTGAAATGGCTGAATCCAAATTATGCCTAATATGTGTGTCTTCTAATAGCTTGTAATTCATGAATAATTATAATCAAACAGTTTACTCTAGTTTGTGTGTCTGTCTGTCTGTCTAGCTGTTTATATGTCTTGCTGTCTGTGTCTAGTCTTGTATGTCCTTTCTGTGTATTAATGTCTGTGTTTCTGATTTGCAGATTCACCAGTCAGTCAGTTCTGAATTGCATAGATTATTGAAGGTTGAATTGAATAATAAAAAACAACCAAATTACCAAGAACTGAAATCTCGAAACTCACACCACAGATCAAAAAGCTCAAATCAAACATCAGCTGTTTCAAGAAAAAAGGAAGTAATTTAAAAGCAAAATGTTTAAATGTAATGATTATTTTGTCAGAGCAAAAATAATTTTGGGAAAAATCAATGTTACTGAGTTCTGTATTGTTAGAACACTACAGAAAATGTAGAAGAATTTAAATTTTCAACCTGGTATTAACCATGTCACTTTAAATGCCTTAGCTGAGCTGCTAAAGCCAAAACAATGTCATGCCATGAAAATTAATGATCCTTCTAATGGACGAGATTTCTCTGACAGAGGCAATCCATTTTGACCACAATGATGACAGAATGCTTGGTTTGGAAGATGATCAGAGGTCTGACCGTGAAATAGATACAACCAATTGGTTATTTTCTTTCAAATGGTACCATTAAATCTGACAAATTAAAAACTTTAGTTATTGAAGCAATTCGCCAAATTTCTGCCACAGTTTAAAATATCCAGTGTCCTAATTGGTGTGACTCCATAATAATATATTGCTGTAGCTCAGCAGCATCAGTAAAAGTTTCTCAGAGTGAAAACAAAAATAACTAAATTTCTGTAACTGTAAAACAGTTACTAATATAGCCTTCACCTACTGTAAGGACAGTGAATACGTGATATTTTAGGGTTAGTTTGAGGGCACCAGCCAAGTCCAAGCCCATCACAACACAGCTACCATTCTGCCATTGCAATGCCACATGCCACAACAGTCCCGCAGCATCCCACCAAAACAAATCACAGACTGTCGCCAGCCTCTCCCCGCCCGCCGGGCAACCCGCCACAAATTATCTACCATTTTTTCACAACCACCCACCCTGCTGCCAGCCCCCCGAAACCCTTCCTCACTATTTTCTCCTTGGCTAAATATCATAAGACTCAACTTAGTTTACCGACGAGGCCATGTGCTCATTAACACTGAACGGACGAGCAAACATCCCAAAGTAAATCGGCCGTTTCTCGGCAGCTGCAAGTCATACAAACACAATCTTTGTACTGTTTTAAAGAGGAGAAGTTTCTACGTTGCGGCATCGCCGAGTAATAAATTGTTGAAATCGCCGACAAAAATATTCAATTTCTTGTCATTTTAACAGTATGAATCAGTACAAGAAAACATGTTATACACATCTATTTCATTTCAGATTGTTTGTAGGGTATATGGGCAACATCATATCCAAAGATCAGCCAAATCCAAACATTTCTACTATCTTAAAAAAATTCGTAATTCAAAATGTCAATTTTCAGAAAATGTTTGACCTTAATTTTGACCTTGACAATAAGTTCCTAGGTCAAACTTGATAGCAGATTCTGAAAGTGCTTATATGAATTATGGGGGGTCACCAATGCTGGGCATTTGGCTAGAGTGAATATTTCCTCTTGAAATTTGACATTTTAGTTGTTTTTGTATCTGTGAATCGGTTTTCTATAATTTACCATTTTCTAAAAAATTGACAAATCATGCTGTGGTAAAATTGATTATATATCCATAAAGTGCAGGTCAATGCCTTGTAAAGAGAAAATATCCAGGCTAAAAGGTCAGTTCTAGAGTATTTTTGTGATTTTTTGAAAATATACTGTTTGTAGATTTCAGCGGTCAATTTGACCTTGAAAATGACCTCCAAAGTCAAATTTGAAAGTTGATTTGGGGGTTTTGGGTACATGTTTGGGGTAGTTTACTATAGCATGTTATAAGCTAAAACCAATATTTAATATTTCATGGTGAAATGTTCATGGGTACCTATTTTTCAGAATTAAAAAAT
This sequence comes from Alitta virens, assembly GCA_932294295.1. Lineage (NCBI taxonomy): Eukaryota > Metazoa > Annelida > Polychaeta > Phyllodocida > Nereididae > Alitta > Alitta virens. Next base: position 11,914,645 of record OW028585.1, on the reverse strand, counting down.
GAGAAAAACTCAATGAAGATATCAACTCCCCCTTTCACACTACACTGGCCCCGATTGAGGGGCAACTTTTGGCACCATCTCTGGCTTCATACGACTTCAGGACATAATTGAAACAAATACAACCGCTTATATTGCAAGATATTTGCTTAATAAACTCAAAGGTAACAATCCATGTCGCTTGTGTTGGGAACGTTTAACAAGTTCATTTCAAGAACAAGCAAGCAATAACAAATACGTCTTTATGAGACATAAACAATACTCAAATTGAGACTTGAATTTAGGCCTCACTGTTCCAGTGAAGCATTTGTTTCCTAAGCTGAGTCATTTAGTAATACTGTTAAACTGCATTTTTACATATTCTCTCAGTGATGTGTACTAAGTCAATTAATTTGATCATATATAGGCATACACATATCTTGTGTGCATTCTGTAACATCATGTTGTGTCTGTGATTCTAAGCTAACTGCATATATATTAATTAACATCAGTACTTGAAAATTGTCGACATAATAAAAAATTTCTGTAACATTTTCTGTAGTGTTATACACAGCAAACCTTGATTAAGACAAATTCAAATGAAACACCTTTCAGTTAAGCAAAGTATCTATTCATGAAAAAGTTCATAAATAGAATAAACAAGCATTTAAACAATTCCAATTGATTATTGAAAAAAAGTTTAAGATTTATTCTGTTGACATATTCAAATATTATTTCATGAAAAAAAAAAATCTTGTGTAGGTCAATGAGTGCTTCTGTTCTTGACGTTACAATTTGTTTGGTCACAAGGTACTAAAACTGTTACCCGACTGATTGAATAAGACGATCACATTGAATCAATGAAATAATTAAATAATTACTGAAAGATATACACAGTGTATTGGAAAGAAAGGAAGAAAAGACAGAGGAGGAAAGAGAAAGAAAGAATAAACATAGGGAGAATGAAAGATAGAAATAAGTAAGAAAGAACAAGAGAGAGAGAAAGAGAGAGAATAGCACAAGGTTAGGATGATTCCATGGTCTTTTCGAATATTTTTTTTTTTCTATAGCCTATTAAATTTAGCATTAACATATAAAAAAGTGTTGTCCTATTCAGATTTTCTCTCAATGCCCATTGATAGCAAATAAAAATATACTCGCCGTTTCAACCAATTTAAATTAAAACTCTATTTAGCTTTAACATTTATGGCAGCCATGAAGCCCATTGGAATTGTTACCACAGCTATGTACATGTATGGCAACCTGCAATTATACATTGGTTACATGCGGGACTTGAAGATATGCACACCTGAAAATGTCAGTGTAGAACGAGGCTAAAAGTTGTGCATATATCATGCCTCTCCATGTAGCTATTGTGTAACTGTTTTGTACACTGGAACCCCATCCAAATGTCAATAAAATTTCATACTGTACAGCTATTCTTTTCCCTACAGAAGAGTATTGCTGCCACCAAAAAAATCTATTGGTTTAAACAAAAAATCTTTTGGTTAAAACAAACAAACTTTTGGTTCAAACAGAAAAAAACTTTTAATAAAAACAAAAAAAAAAGAGAAAATTTTGGTGGCAGCAATAAGCTTCCTTGATTTCCTTGTTACGATCGGGAAATAGCGTTCCTTCTACAACTCATTGATTATTAAGTCACATGTACAGATGAAAGACAAAATTAGCTTGCACAAAATATTTGAATTTTAAGAATAGGATGAAAACTGACGAAGTTATTAAATAAAACATACACTTAAGTCAGATTTTATTTTATTTAGATGGCCGCAACATCGGGATAACTTTCTCATCATTGAGACATTGACCATTTTACTTGATGTCTATTAATAAACATAGGCTGCGCTGCGGCTAGACTATTAGCAAATCCTACAAAGCACATAGGCATCATTCAAATTGTTCAGTGTTCATCCGACAGGCAGGGGGGCAGGAATTACACTTTCATTTCCAAAGCAGAACTCTAACACACACTTCTGTTTCTAGAAAATGAAATGTTATACAGTAACGCTCTGTATAGCCTAGCGGTGCCTTGTGATAGCCACACTGACATATCTCAGCTGTGTTTTACAAAATTTTTAAAAATATTATTTCTTGAGTGTTTATATAGTGTGTGCGATGAACGGAAACTTGGCCTACATAGCCGGTTACGCAATGCTAATTAGAGTCCAAGATGTCCTATTTTTTTAACTCTTATTTTGTTCATTATATTCCGTTAAGTGTGAAATGATACCATGTTCCCTTGGGTTATGACAAAATCTGACAAAGTCTTACTTCATTTTTTTAAGAAGTAAAACTCCCATTAAAGGATGGTGCTCACATAGCCGGTTTTTCCAGTGAAGCCGTATTGCTCTCGTAGAATTATGTAATAGTGCAAAAAATTGGGCATCCGTACTGCAACCGTGGTTATCGGGATGTTGTCGTACAAGACAGTGAATACACTTCCTCGACTCTTGCAGTGTGCCTGAACAGAGAACAACCACCAAAATCGACGGATGTTTTGCTCATGTTCGCGGGTGATTGTTTATAGCTAGCAACTGTAGTGAAGCCGTCGTTGCCATAGAGGTACCTGTGGCATACGCCAAGTCACACATGAGACACTCGTAGAAGCCGGCGGGTTAACCGTCGCAGACATGGGTGTCAAGAACCCAGCGGGAGAGGTACGTGTGAAACGATTAAACCATCTACATGTACACTCACGTGTACCATGGATAAGTCACCGGTTTCTACATATAGAAAAATCAATACTTATGTATGCTACGTGTGACTCATGTGTGCCACGAGTAAGTCATTGGCTGCCATGTTAATACTGGGTGTAGGACGGTTGCAGGGCAGGTTGTCTCGTCACATGACCTCGGCATGCAGTGTATAATAATTCGCAGTGAGACAAACTTCATTCACACCTCTGCTTTTCACCATAGGACCCAAGAAGAGATGCAATCTTGGAAAGAAAAAAGTCTCAGAAGAAGAGCCTTCTTTACTTGCCTCTGAGGAACAATTATTTGAGTCTGAAGAATCCAGTGTTCCTGCAGCTCCTTCTAGTCCTGCCATTTCTACTTATTACACTCCTACCAAGTCTCCTACCAAGTCTCCCACCAAGTCTCATACTAAGTTACCTGCCAAGTCTCCTGCCAGGTCTCCTGCCAAGTCTCCTGCCAGGTCTCCTGCCACGTCTCCTCTCAGGTCTCCTGCCAAGTCATCTGCCAAGTATCGTGTCAGGTCTTCTGCCAAGTCTTCTGCCAAGTCTTCTGATGTTGACATGGATGACAGCGACAGAGATACAGACTTTGATGTAGAGAAGGAGAAGAAAGACTCCCGAGAAGAAGATGATGATAGTGATGTCAGTGAATTTCCTGCACACAGGCCTCCTCCGCCACTGCTCTTGCTGCATCTCAGAAGAAGCCAAGAAGAAAGACTAAGAAACTTTCTCTACCTCTCAATGATGAGCAAGACCTCGCTGACTGGTACCGGGAGACTACCAGTCTTCTCGACATGGACCTTCATCTTCATTGGGTGTCTTTCTTGCTGTACCTCTTCCAGTAGTGCCTGGTTCTTCTTCATTAAACCCTCCTTCAGTGGGATCCTTGCTGCCTGCCAGTGACAACGTTCCTGCCAGTTCGACTACGTCAAAACCTAAGCCAGCTGATGAACTTGTCCTTCCTTAATATGACTCAGATGTCTCCGAAGAAGTAATCACCTTATCCTGTTCCTGTTGCAGTAGATGTTCCAGTAGAAAAAACAAGAAAAAATCCAAAAAACGTATGGCCTTTTTCAAATATGACTGAATAGGAATTATGAACTTTCTTTAAATACACAAGAACTGTGTTTATTTTGTTGCTTTATAGCCAATACCCTGATTGTTTTTTGGATGATGAAATTAAAAATATTGGTATATATTACTATATTAGTGGTCTTATTTTTCATGTGCACATGATATTACAATGTCTTACAATATCATACTTCTTATGAAGGTAAACCTGCAGGAACACTGTATAACAGCAATCAATTCTGTTGAGAGTAAAGTCAAGTGAGCATAACAATTATTGTCTATAATTTTCCTGCCCTTTAATTGTTCTGTTTCAAAGATTTTATTTACAATGAGGGTTATTCAGCAGTCATAAGCTTTTGGTTTGTAAAACAATTGACCACACTGACTGCAGCGCCACCGGTGTAAGAAACAGGAACTACTTTTCCCCCATAGGAAGCTGACCTTCACAACTTTAATTGGATATTATATTTATTTCCCAAACTGTTTTAAACAGCAGATAATTATGCAGTTCAATAATGCTACACATACCAAACCTGCAATTACGTGTAGAAATGAAACAAGAATTTATTTATAAAATGTGGATCTGAATTATACCAATAGATTTGCACTGTTTTGTAAGCTGCAAATGTCAGAATACTAAAATATTTAGTACTTATATATATATAGACAAAAATCTATGCAGCTTAATAACAGAAAAATTTTTCACAGCTTTTACGACACACAACAATTGTCAATCCCAGATAGGTCTTTGTATAATTCAATTGCTCTCAGGACACTGTAGGGTTGATAATAGAAAAGTACCCTATGGAAAGCTTTATGACTGCAAGATGCAAAGAAGTAGGTGTAATTTATTATTTGTAGCCTATCATAGTATTGTCAATATGTTTAATTTGTAACACTATTATTATAGTATGATAGCATTGTATTTTAACATTGTCTAGGTCACTGGAAGGAGGGCAGGGTAGTTAGAGAGTTCTTGATGTGCTGTGAAGATCAACTAATGTGAAGGAGCTTTTGAAGTTTGTAAGCTTAATTCTAAATTTAATGTATTTCTTTAGTTTATGGTATATTTCATGTAATTACACTTAAATGGCTGAATCCAAGTTATGCCTAATATATGTGTCTTCTAATAGCTGGTAATTCATGAATAATCATAATCAAACAATTTACTCTAGTTGTATGTCTGTCTGTCTGTTTCCATGTCTTGCTGTCTGTGTCTTGTCTTGTATGTCCTTTCTGTGTATTAATGCTGGGGTTTCTGATTTGCAGATTCACTCAGTCAGTTCAGTCTAGTCTGTGTTGAATAAAGATATAGCTCTACAGGTCGGAAGTTATGTTCTTCTTTTTTCACAGCCTTCAATAGTGAATAAACTTCGCTCCTTTTTATTAAACCATCATATTTAAATATTATATACAAGGGGGTTCAATTATAGTGACCCAAAGTCTTTTTAAGCCTCCACCCCCCCCCCCCCCCCCGTCTATGTTTTACACTTCATACACAGTTCTGTGTGTTAAAATTTAAAATTTGCAAGATACCAGAAATATTCCTCTTTTCGTAAATGTGGTTGTTATTAGGCTTAAGAAAAAACTGTGGTGGTAGTGAAGTTATTTTCGGCAGGACAACTTCACCAACAGAGCTTCATTCTCTGATTGAGTCTGTGCTTGACCTAAAACAAGCCCCTTCCCCCTCCCCCAGTCCACTCAGTGAAGAAATAGATATGTTATTAAAAAAGTTGAGTCTTGGAGTCCTATAAAACATAAAACATAAGATAACACAAAGTTTATTGTCACATTGAATGTAAATGTGAAATATTTTGAGACAAAAAAATGTTAACAGCTCAGCATAGTTATTGACTGTGGCGCTAATGTCTTTGTCCTGATTTTTGGCAGCCTATACCTGCGGCCACAGGGCAACAAGTTGTAATTTTCATACATGGGATGGCTGTCATCACTGATCATTTTAGTGACCAACAATTGCATGCTTCTCTTCTAAGTCCAATGATTGCAGCTGGCACTGCCTACTTAAGTAATTTGCAAATGACACAATTTAAAACAGCTTTGACACAAATGAGAGACTATCTGAATTGTATATAATATTGAAGGTTGAATTGTATAGAATATTGAAAGTTGAATTGAATAATAAAAAACAATCAAATTACCAAGAACTAAATCTGGAAACTCACACCACAGATCAAAAAGCTCAAATTAAACAGCAGCTGTTTCAAGAAAAAAGGAAGTAATTTAAAAGCAAAATGTTTAAATATAATGAGACAAGTTGTCAATGAAGATCAATTGTGTATTTTTTTAACAACACATATCAGATTTTATTGTCAGAGCAAAACTAATTTCAGGAAAAATCAATGTTTCTGAGTTCTGTAGTGTTAGAACACTACAGAAAATGTAGAAGAATTTAAATTTTCAACCTGGTTTTCACCATGTCACTTTAAATGCCTTAGCTGAGCTGCTAAAGCCAAAACAATGTCATGCCATGAAAATTAATGATCCTTCTAATGGACGAGATTTCTCTGACAGAGGCAATCCATTTTGACCACAATGATGACAGAATGCTTGGTTTGGAAGATGATCAGAGGTCTGACCGTAAAATAGATACAACCAATTGGTTATTTTCTTTCAAATGGCACCATTAAACCTGACAAAATATAAAAACTTTAGTTATTGAAGCAATTCGCCAAATTTCTGCCACAGTCTAAAATATCCAGTGTCCTGGTTTGTGTTACTCCATAATAGTCTATTGCTGTAGCTCAGCAGCATCAGTAAAGGTTTCTCAGAATGAAAACAAAAATAACAAGACCATGAGTTTATGTCAGAATGGTTGGATTGGCTAAAATCAAAGATGCCTCTCCTCCCAGATGTTTAATTATTTATACCTGGGAGGGCTCCTTAGCTCCTCCCAGAATTTAACCCAAGTCACCATGGTCAGTAACCCTGAGCCAATTGCAATACATACATTTTAATGCCAACAACACTTTCCTCATCTCCCCTAGTAGCTTTTTGTTCCTATACATGCATATACATTCATATACATTCATATACATTCATATACATTCATATACATACATATACATACATATACATACATATACATACATATACATACATATACATACACATACATACACATACATACACATACATACATATACATACATATACTTACATAGATATACATGCATAGACATACATAGACATGCATAGACATACATATACATACATATACATATACATACATATTCATACATTCAATATACTCAATACTGTATACTTAATTCATTCATATTCTATATTATACACATCAATTTGTCAATAATTTGTCAGTAATACACTACATGTGTAATCATCATTTCAGAGCATATTAAAAACATGGACAACTGGCTTAAAATGTGTATCAACAGTTTGTGCTCAAGGTGCTTATAATCAATCTGTAATTAAACAATTAGGTTTAACAGATTTCTAATTCAAAATTGATAAAAAAAAAAAGATAATTGTACTTTTGACCCTTCAAATGCTCTTAAAAATGTTCGGAAAAATCTAAAATCAAATGAATTTACACTCAATGAAACCCCCATATCATTGTCCATAATTGAAGAAACTTAATTTCATGATTCACAAATAAATTCTAGAATGATTCCTGAAATTACAGATTAACATTTTTCATTACAAGGTTTCGGCACTAAAATGTGTGTCTGGTAAGCAGCTCAAATTTAAGTCATTCGGTTTCATCAGCCATTCAGATACTTTCAGAATGTAACATTTGGATAGGTGATAAACTAAACAGCACTAAAAAACTGTAGAATTTATTTAAAATCTTAATAACCTTTTTGATATCTATAACAGGCAATCTTTTCTCAAATCTAAACCGTTCAGTAAACCAGTATCTAATAAGAGAAAAGCCTGAGAACTTCTAGACAGCTGCATGACCAGGCTCTCAAAATTAAAACAATAAAATAAACCTTTAATAACCAATTACCATGTATTTATTAAAGCCAGGCAAATTAATATCAATAGTATAAAGACCTGTGGCAGCGCCTTTCATCAGATTTTCAAATTAACCTAAAATGTATTATAATATGGGATGCACTTGAAAATCTCTTTTCTAAAAAGCACATGAAATGAAAATGATGGTAGACCAGATTCAGTTAGATTTCAAGCAGCTTTTAGATCACTGTCTTTTGAATCCATATTTAATTTAAGTAAAGGATCAAACTGTGAAAATAATCATGACCATGTGTTGCTAAAACCAATTGATTACTACCAAATCTTACTTCAATCAGCAGATTTCATTTCAGACAAACATTCTTATTCTAAACATGAAATTGTATATTATATCGCAGGATATTTGCTAAAAAAAGTTCAAAGGTAACAACCCATGTTGTTTGTGTCGGGAACGTTTAACAAGTTCTTTTCAAGAACAAGCAAGCAATAACAAATACGTCTTTATGAGACATAAACAATACTCAAATTGAAACTTGAATTTAGGAATCATTTTAGGAGTCATTTAGCAATAACTTTCATCATTTATTTTCCTCTTTTACCATCACTAGAAAATTACTCAATTACATAACAATAAATTAAATAATCTTCATCAATAAACTTACAAAATTATTTATCAAAGTTAAAGTTAATTTTGCAGGCGAAGAAGCACTCAGGCATAAATACAAAATTTTTAAAAAACTCAAAGAATAACAAATCAGTTAAATGTCCTTTAATTTAAATTTATAGTTATTATAGATAACTTGTTGAGTTGTTTTTATCAAAAATTTTTAAGAAATCTTATATTTATGACATGGTTATAACTTGATATGCAAATTAGTACAGTTTTTCAATATTTCCTCGATGACTAGGTAAAAACTTATGTACACATATTGATCGAGAAGGTCTTAACTGCACAGTTGTTTATCAGTATAATATCATAAGTATTCCATTATGACAGGAATATATTTTCTGTAATACTGTTAAACTGTATTTTTACATATTCTCTCAGTGATGTGTACTAGGTCAATTAATGTGATCATATATAGGCAAACATATATTTTGTATGCATTCTGTAACATTATATTGTGTCTGTGATTCTAAGCTAACTGTATATATATAAATTTACATCAGGACTTGAAAATTGGTGACATAATCAAAAAATTCTGTAACATTTTCTGTATACACAGCAAACCTTGATTAAGACAAATTCAAATGAAACGCCTTTCAGTTAGGCAAAGTATCTATTCATGAAAAGGTTCATAAATAGAATAAACAAGCAATTAAAAGATTTCAATTGATAATTGAAAAAAGTTTAAGATTTAATCTGTTGACATATTCAAACATCATTTCATGAAGAAAAAAGAAAGCATATGTAGGTCAATGAGTGCTTTTGTTCTTGACATTACAATTTGTTTGGTCACAAGGTACACAATGGTATAATTTCATTAAACAATTGATGATGATAACATAAGATACCAAATCTCGTTATGAGCAGATTTCAAGGAGCTTAACAAAATGATTATATAGTGGAAATTTTTAAGATTAAATTTTGGTTTTAATGTATTAACGTCATTGTAGATCTTGCAAGTTGGCAAAATTAATTCAAATCGTGCAATGAAAGAACATCATCAAATTTTCACCTGCTTTTTAAAGTGTTGCTGGGATACAATATACAGTTTGACCGTGGCAATCCACCCTTCATACAAAGGTTCACTTTTGGGTACATATTTCTTGGTATCGCAATTAATATTCCATGCGTGAAGTGCACAATCGTCCATCTCGGAAATAGACAGATTCTCCCCCTGTGAAAAATCCAATCCAATTACCCAAGTCCCAACCGATTGAATATAATGATCACATTGGATCAATGCTGCAAAGTCAATGTAATATTCTGACTCTGTTAGTAAATGAAAATGTTTTCTTATTAAGTTATCTTTAACCCAATGTCTATCATTAGTAGCTACAACAAATATTGGATTTGGATACCTACTAGAAAAATACTTCATTGCACTTATGATGTAATTTTTGAGGGCAACTGTCAGACCTGGCTCATAGACTTCTTTCTTTAAACAGTTGCCACGTCTGACATGGATACCAATTTTAGTCACATTGGTTTCATTCTGAACGTTTGCAGATACGATTTTATCTAGTATCTCTCTAGCTTTTTCCATAATAGTATCTTTTAATTGAAGCTGTGAAAATACAAGCTCTTCCCAGCCAGAAAAGAACCAGAAATTACGATGACGTCTTATAAGGTTTCCTCGATTCCTAATGAGTAATGAAGAATTATCCATCAAATCCTGAAATTTGTTGTGGCTATTTTGGCTTGTTAAATCGATAACCAAAGGCGAATTAGTCAGTCTGAAATAATATATAATAAATGCATCATAAAGCATTAATTGTGATCCAGGAAGTATGCAACAAAATATAAAACACATTGTGTATTGTATTCAGCTGTCAACAATTTAACTCACTTCAAACATTACTACTACATATACTCCATTATAATATCACAATAGGTCATTGTTACGTAATAGGGACCCCCCCTAAACTTATAATATCAGCCGTCTCTGGACTCCAGTGGGCCTTCCAAATAGCCCCGGGGCCCTATGATTAAAAACCGATTAAGACCCTTTGATCTTATGATATCACTGCCAAAGCCCTGTACCTGGGCTGTACACCCTCAGGGCACTATAATTAAAGGTCATTATCCAGTTAGCATTGAAACTTGAAAGACTATAGGGGGGTTCGCTGCGTGGGAAAATATATGTGCCAGGTTTTAGTCATATTAAATAATGAATGGTCAATTTGACATAAAACATTTTAATGTTCCCATTACATAATGAATGCTCAATTCGACATATGACACATTGACAGGTCAATCAATGTTTGATATGTCTTGACATTGCATTAAGTAATTACATGTCATTGTGTTAATCAATTGAAATGCATTCCATATGAAATGTAATGAATGAATGTTTAAACTTACTAGTCAATTTACTATGTGTCAACTTACAATACTCTGCAGTCCATGTGCCTAGCTCTTGCTGAGTTTGTTTACATTTCGGCCGACAACTTCCTGTTGACTTTTGAGCAATGTTTTGAACTTTTCAATGCTTTGTCATACCAGAAAAATTATTCTGAAGTCACTTTAGTATGTTATTCACGTATTCCAACTTAGTTTTCCCTGTTAAAAGCCGTTTTTGAGTTGTAGTGAGTGTGTGAAGCATGGGGCAGCAGCTCTTGCTGAGTTGCGGAGTTTGTTTACATTTCGGCCGACAACTTCCTGTTGACTTTTGAGCAATGATTTGAACTTTTCAAGGCTTTGTCATACCAGAAAAATGATTCTGAAGTCACTTTAGTATGTTATTCACGTATTCCAACTTAGTTTTCCCTGTTAAAAGCCGTTTTTGAGTTGTAGTGAGTGTATGAAGCATGGGCTGTTCCAGACTAACCTAGTACTTCATGCCACCACCAGGTGCCACATTAGGGGCTCTCCACCTATCTATTATACATAAATATCTGTTATACATGATCCCCTCTGCTGGCAGGTATATTTAGGCAAATATTTTCTACCTTGCAGAATCTACCAGCTGGCAGGCACCAAATCGCAACAGCCACTGGCAGATTCTACCAGCTGTAGGTTACTATATAATAAATAACAAGTTTTGATCTGCTTGTGGAATGTGATTATATGATTAGGTTATGGCATCAAAATAAAAAAACAGAGGAAGTCAGATTACAGGCGTTACTTTGCTATGTACATTATTTTTTTTTCTTCATTGGATTTCTCTCTAGGTCTTTACTTTTTCAGCTTTTCCACTGTTACTAGATCACAATAACCCAAACTTGCAGAAACAAATAGAATACATTTTTGAAGCTGCCTCCATTGAATACCACCTATCTGTCTCAATCGATATCTCACTACTTGAAAATTATCACATGTCAAGAGGACTCTAACATTTGATGCTGCTGGTCATTGTAGGAAAATCTGGTGGCAGATAGCAGGCACTTTTTTTTCCAACCAATAAGATTATTTCCACAGAACACCTCAAACTGTGAATCTGGAAGAGTCTGCTTTCTTCTGTTACTACTAAATTTTCTTTCCAGTGCAAAATTAGTGTTGCCATGATTAAGTAAATGCAACTTACTTAATAAGGCATCAAATCCACATTAAAATCCACTGGAAATAGTGCTGCTTTGGGTCCTCGTGCTTCAACCAATCAGAATCTAGGATGGGAACCTGAGCAACCAATAGGACTGCAGCATTCTGACAGAAGCCACCTAGTGGAAATATCTAGCTTTATGGAAAATCCACTTTTTTACTGTTTGAAGCTGCTGCCCTCTGGTGGAAAACCGCAGTGTATGAGCCAATCAGATGCTTGGTGAAAAAATGACACCAGGAAATACTTTTCCAAATATGAGATAAGTCTTGAAAGGCCTTCTCTGATCATGCAATGACTTCCAGTTGCAACCAATGAGAACGAACACTCAAAATTCAGTCATTGACAACTGTGCCACTAGATGCCAGCTCCACAACCAATAGGACTGCAGCATTCTGACAGAAGCCACCTAGTGGAAATATCTAGCTTTATGGAAAATCCACTTTTTTACTGTTTGAAGCTGCTGCCCTCTGGTGGAAAACCACAGTGTATGAGCCAATCAGATGCTTGGTGAAAAAATGACACCAGAAAATACTTTTCCAAATATGAGATAAGTCTTGAAAGGCCTTCTCTGATCATGCAATGACTTCCAGTTGCAACCAATGAGAACGAACACTCAAAATTCAGTCATTGACAACTGTGCCACTAGATGCCAGCTCCACAACAACTTTTGCCAGTTGGTTATTATTTTATAATGGGGGTTTTTTTTTATTGTGATGCCTCTGCTGGTAGTCGTCCAAAGAAGGACAGCATCATATGTGTCTGTGTATAATTTACAAATTGAAAACCATTCACCCCTTAGTGTACCAGCAGAATAGGCCTTAAAAAATGTGATACCTTCTACTGAATAACATTCACAAGCCACAACAGCTTTTTTTATGAAAGAAAAAAACATAATGGACATTGTTTAACTTCTTTATTGAAGAGAGGACATTTCATTTTCATAATTATTACAAGTGTCAATAAAATGTTGTAACAAGGGCTGCTACTACAAGCAAATCACCTACTGGATCAATGGTCACATTAAACAAACAATCAAAGAAATCAAAAATCATCATGACAGATTTCGGCAACAGTTAACCACTGAGTGAAGCACCATGCACCATTATACTATCTACCATTCAGGCACTGTCATGCTATGGCATATTTTGTTATACAATAAGTTCTTCACAGTTTTTATGACCTAACAGTAATGTGTTGCAATTTTATGTACATCTAAACAATCATCCGCATTTACTTCATTAGTCCATTGGCTAAAGTGAAAAAAAAAACACCAAGCATTGCTGTCAGCTTTCCTCACCCCTCTCCTTTTTTGTTACTCTTGTCCTCCCTTGACTATTACTGGCTATGCCTTCTCTTTTACACTTAGCCCTCTCATGATGGTGCCTGACTAAACCAATGACTGCCTGCAACTAGGCCTGTATAGCCTCAGCCTTTCAGTAAATCTGCTCCCAGTATTGCCTCTGCCTGGATATGCCTCAGCCATTTATTAATATGCCTCAGCCAGTTACTAAAGCTGCTCCCCTTTTGCTATTCCTGGATATGTCTCAGCAATTAACTAAAGCTCCTCCCCTATGACTGTACCTTGATATGCCTCAGCCATTCACTTAATCTCCTCTCCCTATGACTTGATATGGCTCAGTCAAATGTATAAGCGATTTACACAAGCTCCTCCCCTTTCTCTATGCCTGGATATGTCTCAGTCTTTCAGGAAACTCCCCTACCTATATCTTGATATCCCTTAACCAATCACTAAATTTTCTCCTATCTGCCTATGCCTGGATATGCCTCAGCTCTATTTATCAAAGCCCACCCCTTATGCCTATGCCTGGATATAACTCAGCCACTTACAAAAGCTCCTACCCTATGCCTATGCCTGAATATTTCTCAGTCTTTACGAACACTTCTATCTATGCCTCAATATGCCCCATATATGGAAAATCCTAAACCAATCATTACATCTCCTTAAATCTGCATATGCCTGGATATGCCTCAGCCATTTACTAAAGCTCCTCCCTTAGGCCTATGCCTGTATATGTCTCAGTCTTTCATCAAGCTGCCTATGCCTTAACCAATCACCAAATCTCCTATCTGCCTATGCCTGGCTATGCCTCAGCCATGTACTACAGCTTCTCCCCAATGCCTATGCCTGGATATGTCTCAGTCTTTCACATAACTTCTCTGCCTGTGCCTTAACCAATCACTAAGTCTCCTATCTGCCTATATCTGGATATACCTCAGCTATTTACTAAATATGACTAATTTGTGCCTCATCCATTTACTAAAGCTCCTCCCCTATGCCTGGATAAGTCTCAGTCTATCATGAAACTCCTTTGCCTATGTCTTAAGCAATAACTAAATCTCCTATCTGCCTATGTCTGGATATATCCAGGCTATTTACTAAATATGCCTCTGCCATTTACTAAAGCTCCTCTATGTATATATCTGGATATGTCTTTGTCTTTCACCAAACTCCTCTGCCTATGCATTAACCAGTCACTAAATCTATCTGCCTATTCCTGGCTATGCCTCAACTATTTACTAAATATGCCTCAGCCATTTACTAGAGCTCCTCTGCCAATGCCTGTACCTGGATATGTCTCAGTCTCTCACAAAACTCTTCTGCCTATGCCTTAACCAATCACTTACTCTCCTATCTGCCTATGCCTGGCTATGCCTCAGCTATTAACTAAATATGTCTCAGCCATTTACAGCTTCTCCCCTCTGCCTATGCCTGTACCTGGATATGTCTCAGTCTTTCACAAAACTCTTCTGCCTATGCCTTAACCAATCACTTACTCTCCTATCTGCCTATTCCTGGCTATGCCTCAGCTATTAACTAAATATGCCTCGACCATTTACTAAAGCTCCTCTGCCTATGCCTGTACCTGGATATGTCTCAGTCTTTCACAAAACTCCTCTGCCTATGCCTTAACCAATCACTTACTCTCCTATCTGCCTATGCCTGGCTATGCCTCAGCTATTAACTAAATATGTCTCAGCCATTTACAGCTTCTCCCCTCTGCCTATGCCTGTACCTGGATATGTCTCAGTCTTTCACAAAACTCTTCTGCCTATGCCTTAACCAATCACTTACTCTCCTATCTGCCTATTCCTGGCTATGCCTCAGCTATTAACTAAATATGCCTCGACCATTTACTAAAGCTCCTCTGCCTATGCCTGTACCTGGATATGTCTCAGTCTTTCACAAAACTCCTCTGCCTATGCCTTAACCAATCACTAAATCTCCTATCTGCCTATGTCTGGCTATGCCTCAGCTATAAACTAAATATGCTTTAGCCATTTACATAAGCTCTTCCCCTATGCCTATGCCTGGATATGTCTTAGTCTCTTACAACAGCCATTTACTAAAGCTCCTCTGCATATGCCTGTACCTGGATATGTCACAGTCTCTCACCAAACTCCTCTGCCTATGCCTTAACCAATCACTATATCTCCTATCTGCCTATGACTTGATATACCTAAGCTATTTACTAAATATGCCTCAGCCATTTACTAAAGCTCCTCTATGTATATTTCTGGATATGTCTCAGTCTTTCACCAAACTCCTCTGCCTATGCCTTAACCAATCACTAAATCTTCTATCTGCCTATGTCTTGCTATGCCTCAGCTATTTACTAAATATGCCTCAGCCATGTACTACAGCTTCTCCCCAATGCCTATGCCTGGATATGTCTCAGTCTTTCACAAAACTTCTCTGCCTATGCCTTAACCAATCACTAAATCTCCTATCTGCCTATGTCTGCCTATGCCTCAGCAATTGAATAATTTATGCCTCAGCCATTTACTTAAGCCCCCCCACCCCCATGCCTGTGCCTGGATAAGCCTAAAGAATTCACTAAAGCTCCTCCCCTATTCCGTTCCCCACTTCACCCCTGATAACATCTAATTGACCAAAGTAGTTCCTCTAGTCCTTCATCAATATAACCCCTCCAGCTACATGAAACACCTAAACGCCCCCCCCCCCCTCCCTTCACTTCCATCCCTCTTGACTATGCCTGGCTAGACCACTGATAACAAGCCCTCACAATACTAAAATGAATGAAAACATACACACACTTATCCTCACCTATCACTAACTCTCCCCCCCCCCCCAAGCTTAGCCATTGAGAACATCCACCCACCTCCAGCTATTCATTAACTCTGATGTCCACCTTGACTATGCATGGCTTTTTACTGATAACCTCTCAAGTTAGTCCTCTCAACACCCACTAATCCAAAGACATTCAATACAGGTACTTCTGCCTCCCCATTGATGCCTCATCTCTCAAACAAAAACACCCAGTTATAAA
Organism: Alitta virens; assembly: GCA_932294295.1. NCBI lineage: Eukaryota > Metazoa > Annelida > Polychaeta > Phyllodocida > Nereididae > Alitta > Alitta virens. The sequence continues at coordinate 11,898,416 of OW028585.1, read as the reverse complement.
TCATAACCACTGTAAAAAGAATATTAATCGACAGTAAACAACTACCTATTTTGAATATAGCATTCCTCTTCAATGACTTTAAAGAATTCCATTCTTTTAACAAAATATACAAATGATCCAATAACATTCAGGAACAATAACATAGAATGTACACTTAACAGTCATATAAAAAAATGAAATGACCAATGTTGCATAAGAAGACTTTTGGACATACCACTTTTAACTGTGTATCTGATACAATAAGATGTTCACAAAGACTGAAGTGACTGCATAAATTCTACAATTATCTATACAATTATCTATACAATTTTTTTCACATTTCATGAACAGACCCAATCCATATATGAAATATTCATATATAAATATGCACACCTCAAGTTAATACAATAATATGTACACTAAAACTTAAAGAAGTATATTCACAAAAGTTATCATCTCTGTATTTTCTACGTACAAGTTAGAGAAGTACATATTCTATTTCTTTTTCAATTTTGGCAACAAAATTGTTTAACAATCTGATAAATTTAAGGAATAAAACCCTGATTATTTCATAGATTATGGCCCTGGACTCCGGACAAGTGCTGCATATGTACATTTTAAACTATGGAGTAAAGCTCTGGTAGTAAAAAACCCCTGAAATCTTTTCAGGGAAAAAACCCTGGAACACTTGATTTTCTCCTAATAACTGCAGAATCCACTTCATACTTTCATTACATTTAATCATTATACTTACAATCATGTAAGGCATTTTCTAGATTTACAAACAATGACAAAAAGTAAATAAACCAATAAGGTTTCAATAAAAAAAACACCACAGAAAATAGCATCTCATATCGTGTGTCTCAATGCAAAACGAAATTACTATACGTAATATTATACCTGTCTGGTCACACAAAAATTAACTGAAATGTGTTCAAGGCATGCATATGTGAGACAAACAGCAAATATGGCTATTCGGATACAAGATATTTGTATAAACATAAACAATCCTTGTCATAACCGTCTACTTGAGAAATAACTCAGCAATTCAAGGTAGAAATGCCACTGTCATCTGACAATAAAAACTAAACAGACAACGAAAATAAGCCCATATTAAATGGGTATTATAAGTGACACTGATTGAATTTATGGAAATACAGGAAACAAATGTCATACACATTCACCAAAAAAGAGTACCAGTCAAACATATGTAAGCAATGCAATCTCCTCACAAATGGCACTTGACAAAGAAACTGAGACAAATATGAATGGACGTACGAAGCGCTAGATGATTCTACTTGAATTAAATGACAATTTGAGGAAAACAAAAAGCTTGCTTGAAAACACCGGGACAATTAACACCCCAATATATGCAAAGTATAAGACCATGAAAAGAAGCCCATATGAAATGGGTAATATAAGTGATACTGATTGAATTTATGGAAATACAGAAAACAAAATGTCATACTTTCACCAAAAAAGAGAAACAGTCCAACATACGTATATGCATTAAATTACATGACAATTTAAGAGTACCAAAAAAGAGCACCAGTCAAACATATGTATATGCAAGGCATTCTCATTATAAGTGGCACTAGACAAAGAAATGGAGACAAATATGAATGGACGAAGGAACAACTAGATGATTCAACTTCAATTAAATGACAATTTCAAAACAATAAGCCTGCTTGAAAACACCAGGGCAATTTACACCCCTATACATGTGAAGTATCAGAAAATGAACCAGACCAAACAAATAAGCCCATATGAAATGGGTAATATAAGTGACACAGATTGGAAATACAGAAAACAAATGTCATACACCTGCATCAAAAAAGAGCACCGGTCAAACATATGTATATGCAATGCAATCTCATTACAAATGGCACTTGACAAAGAAACTGAGACAAATATGAATGACGTAGGAAGCACTAGATGATACTACTTGAATTAAATGACAATTTGAGAATACAATACATACATTTAATACCAAATTTTCTTGCATGCTGCCATGGGGGTTGATGTCTTGTTTCCCCTGAACAGAAATGTTTTATTGATTTTTTAATTCTCTAATGCTTCGGTTGGTGGTACACTGGGATTCAGTGAAATTCATCATTCAGGGAAATCCTCAGGGATGGACAGTTTTTGTTGTTGATGGCGTCAACTTGTAATGTGTAATGGTGACATCATGTATAGTACTAGTATTTCCGGGTACAAAATGTGCATGTAACAAGTTTGTAAGGAAAAGATTTAAGATGTAAGGAAAAGATTTGTTGCAACTAATGGTATACGTCAATAGGTTTGTTTTTCAATAAATCAAACAGAATAGTTAGTTTTGAAGCTGTTTTCGGTGGTGGCACGTTTTGAGCATGCACAGCCTTCCTGTGACCTGTTCTCACTACCACTGTTGTATCTGTCAGACATTTGTAGTTTTGACACACTCTGTAAAAAGAATCATTCAAAATTCTAATAATTACATTAGTTTCACATCAGCATCTCACTAGTTTGTGACTTCTGCAACATAATTTGACTCTTATGTGCTTATAATTTCATAGATTGAAAACCATTAAAAATTGTGACATATTTATATTATTTTCATGAATATCAGACTTGTAGATCAATTTTGCAAATCCATGGGTTAATACCCAGCATGCACCATTCCAAGAGGAATGTAACCATATTTTGTAAAAACAGTTTTCTAATATGAAACATATCTGTGTTTTACTGCAATGTATCTACACAAATTAAAGAACATGCACTCACGGACTGGTCTAATGTGCTGGACTCAACATCATCATGACTCAACATCATCATTGATGCCATCATCTGATCCTGTCATCTGTAATTAGAATTATAACTTTCCATTAGGATTAAATATTTTGTAGAGTATATGGATAATAATAATAACATTGGTAAATATATAAATCAATAACAGTAAAGATAGGGACCTAAAGTACCACCAGAAGTCACTGACATTATAATATGCAACAAACACAAAGATGTTCTTGGCACAGCTAGCAGACTTAAAATACATACTTTTAATACCCTGGCGCGCCTGCTGATAATTTAAATTTTATTTTGGACAGTTTAACTAACCTTTATAGAGTCTTCCTCACATCTCTGCTCATAAGTTGTTCTCTCCTAAAGTATAGGCAAAAGGGAGAGATATGTTATATTTTGCAGTTATGATTAGCCGCATTAGTTGGACATAAATCTTTTTACTTTTCGAAATTTCTGGGAGAAATTGAAGATATTAAAAATTGGTGACATACATGAAGCATATACATTGAAACTTAGTCTCGCCTTAAATCAGTATGGAACTGGGTGTATTGTTTTGCAATAACCTCATGGTATAAAAGCTGATAATACATGCATTTTACTTACCACCATTTGTTACTGTCTTAAACTGTAAAAATAGGATTGTAAACACATGCCAAGACAACAAATATGAAATGCCAAAAATCTTCAAGGAAATCAAAGTTTCTTACTAAGAGCATGACCTATATGAAACATGCCCAGGTACATTAAGTAACATGGCCCTGGTAATGTGCTCATGCAGAAACATAATAGTACATTTACACATTGCTAAGGTCATATTAGATAAGTGGTCCTGCATAAACATATGTGCATTCTGCTACACTTTATGGATGTCTCGATCATAAATGCACAAGTACATTTCCAAATAAGTAACATGCCCCTTGTAATGTGCTCATGCAGAAACATAATAGTACATTTACACATTGCTAAGGTCATATTAGATAAATGGTCTTGCATAAACATATGTGCATTCTGCTACACTTTATGGATGTCTCGATCATAAATGCACAAGTACATTTCCAAATAAGTAACATGCCCCTTGTAATGTGCTCATGCAGAAACATAATAGTACATTTACACATTGCTAAGGTCATATTAGATAAGTGGTCCTGCATAAACATATGTGCATTCTGCTACACTTTATGAATGTCTCGATCATAATTGCACAAGTATATTTCCAAATAAGCAATATGCCCCTTGTAATGTGCTCATGCAGAAACATAAAAGTACATTTACACATTGCTAAGGTCATATTAGATAAATGGTCTTGCATAAACATATGTGCATTCTGCTACACTTTATGGATGTCTCAATCATAAATGCACAAGTACATTACCAAATAAGTAACATGCCCCTTGTAATGTGCTCATGCAGAAACAAAATAGTACATTTACACATTGCAAAAGACATATTAGATAAATGGTCTTGCATAACCATATGTGCATTCTGCTACACTTTATGAATGTCTCGATCATAATTGCACAAGTACATTTCCAAATAAGTAATATGCCCCTTGTAATGTGCTCATGCAGAAACCAAATAGTACATTTACACATTGCAAAAGACATATTAGATAAATGGTCTTGCATAAACATATGTGCATTCTGCTACACTTTATGGATGTCTCAATCATAATTGCACAAGTATATTTCCAAATAAGTAACATGCCCCTTGTAATGTGCTCATGCAGAAACATAATAGTACATTTACACATTGCAAAGGACATATTAGACAAATGGTCTTGCATAAACATATGTGCATTCTGCTACACTTTATGGATGTCTCGATTATAAATGCACAAGTACATTTCCAAATAAGTAATATGCCCCTTGTAATGTGCTCATGCAGAAACATAATAGTACATTTACACATTGCTAAGGTCATATTAGATAAATGGTCCTGCATAAATATATGTGCATTCTGCTACACTTCATGTACATTCCTTAGGTAATATTTCAGAATAGATAATGACCCTGGCAACACTATATACTATTTCATCCTTTAAAAATCTCCAGTTAAGTTTAGCATCTAATTGTACATCTATAACAGCTCTTTTAATTGACTTAGCAGGGAAACCAATTACTATCACGTCAGTATCTCAATAAAATTTTTAACAAGTTTCACAATACATACCTGCTTTAGTTGTTTAATTCGTATGGTCTTCTGTTTCACCTTCTTTGAAGCAAGTTTGGAGTCTTCGTATCTTGGAGGTTGATGTGATCCTTCTTTGTATTTTTCATATGCATTGATATTTTTTGTAGCGGCAGTAGTGTTGTTATGTTGTTTCTGTGTTGTATTAGTTGGTGGTTGCTCAGCAAATCGAATTTCGGCAGTCATGATCATGTAAGGGAAGTTGAATGACTGAAATGATAATTTGTCACCGTCTTAGCTTTACACTATATAGTATAAGAATCAAGTACGAGTATGTGTAACAATGAGCAATTTACACAGTTGTATCTTAATAATGAGAGTAATGTGAAGAAATCTATAATAACTTGATTCAAATTATCTTTAATTGCACCACCAACAGCAATTATTTGAACAGAATTACAATTCACACTATGAATGGTGAGGTGCTAAATTTCTTTAATTCACCAAATATAAGTTATAATGTTTATATTTTTGTTGCTTCAAGGAAATGCATTGTTTTGACCTTACCGAAACAAGAGTCTGAGACTGTTGCAACAACTAAACAGTTTAGATACAGACAATATCTTTATTACCTTCAATTCAACAATGATTCGATTTGCACCTCATGCTGCTTGGCTATGAATCATGTATAGCCTTACACCGCATGAATGCTCAATATTCTTGTATAAATGTTTTATACTAATAGACATGGGGATGTTGTTGACATGAATCCTGAAAAAAAAATGCTTTGTTGATACACAGTATATAGTTTCTACCCATTTAAATCTTATATATTGATTTATTTTTTTACATTATTTTAAGCCATTTCGGACCACACTGTGTAGTATCATTCTTGTTCAATAATTTCCCCAATATTGATACATAAAGATCTCATGTAAAAAGATACCTCTACCATGTGATACTCATTAATCTTAAATGCTTATGACATGATATATCTGCTAATAAGCAGAGCATGGTAATTAATTTGTTACCAACAATAGGGCCTCCTATTCGAGTGTGATTTTAGTCATTTCCTGTAACCAAGCAATTGATGACATCACCAAAGTTTAAATTGCCCGCAATGACCTTTTTCAACATCATGAATTGTTTAGTGACAGGAAATCAACCTCATACATGACTTATATGAGCTATTACATACTAGTATGACACCTACCACTTGTGCAATCCCCAAGCAGTCGTCTTATTCCTCAGCACCCATTCCTTTCTCATCTTCACTGAGACCTAAAGAATGTAATATGATTAAATTAGAGCAATGGAACTGTTTAATATCCAATCATAACTGATTGACATCTTGAGTCTTATGTTTGCATTCCTTTGTTGTATTTTTGACAAGGTCTTCTGTTTTTGAATTTCAATAAAATTAGGGTTTTTTTTTCTCTTTATCACTAAAACTGATGAAATAAGTGCTTCAAATTTTATTTGGAGGTTATAAAAATAAACACAGAGTACATTTGTGAAAACATGTGCTTTATATTATATAGAATGGTTGCAGGTGAGACATGAAGATATTTGCACCCCTGTAATTTTTTTGGTGACATGGAACCCAAATCTTTCTATTGTGAAATGTTTTATTTTCGATATTGTTTTTTGATTTTCATTCACAAGCAAATATAGGGCTCCACCTACAATTAGCCTAATGAATTATTTAGCTTGGTGGCGATGTTTAAAAGCTTTGAGAAATGTATGAATTTTATATATATCATATTTATTCAGATGTGTTAAAAAAAATAACAGCAACAAAAAAGATTTACATGTATACCTGCCAAACCAAATATTATCATTGTGGAGATTAAGATCCGTTTTTAGTGGAGCATTTCATTGGCCCTAATAAGTGAATTGTTTCTTACAGCATATCAATTAGCCTATTTTAAAAGCATAACTATTCCATATAAAAAGTGATACATTGGCTAATATTTTACAGAAGCGTTTATAGTTTCATGCAGATTAGTTACATGTGCAGTATTTTGCAAATGATGCATATCTATTTGTTTATTACAACCTACTATGGGAACACTATCACAAACATTGGTTATGTCTTGGATGAACAGAGAGTTCATCCAAGGTCATATCGTGGAACCAACATAACTGTGGATTAATATAGTTTTAAATACATAACCAGTCCAATAATAGGGCAAGGGAGGGGGGGGGGTGCTTTGGGGCAAGGGGGGGGGGTGTTATTATGCCCTGGGTATTTCCCACCCATTTTTATCTGCCCTCAAATCTACTCTTGTCTCCATGCTCAAATGGAGCTTAATGCGAGCGGGAAATGCTATCAGAAGGATGTTGCACAGCAAGGGGCCAAACCTGTGTAGTGTCACAACTCCATGATTGAAGACACCTGTACTGTAGCCTTTACACTCAGCACATAAACTGAGCACATTCGGGATACAACTTACATATGACGTGGCAGAGGCACTATGAAACATAGACAAAAAAAACAATGCATTGTTTGCCAATGTAACCATGGCATTTTTCTGCTAGGCACTATAATGACAAGGTGGTATGCAGTGGTATGATTTATCAAGATCACCTCTCCATTTAGATCACCTCTTTATCAAGACCAACTATCTATTAAGGCCATCTTACTATAAAGACCATTTCACTATAGAGACCACCTCAGTTTCAAAGGCACCTCACTATTAAGGCTTTTAGTTTATATAAATATTTTTCCTTGCCATTAAGACCAGTTGTATTTGCAGAAAAATATGGTCATACTTGCGTGGTTCTATTGTAGTTTTCTTATGATCCACTCTCCATGTTCACGTGGTGAATACTAATATTAAACTGACACACTTTTCAGTGGTCAATGAGGTGTAACCAAACTTAAAATAATAGCACTATACTTATGGCTTAATACGAAACCTCACTCATATTATGATCAGTTCTGTGACCTATGAACATATTTCTTAACGTATAATGGAGTGCAAATAAGTTATATCCCACACAAGTAAGGTATATTAAAAGGTGCAGGACTCCCAAGTCTTTTATTCTCATCATAAATCTGCCTCTGGCAGCTGGATAGTGTAAGCATCAGACTATATATTATTGAGACATTACATAACAATCAGGTAACTAGTTTTGTCATAAAATTAAAACAAAGTAATAATTTTGATCAGGTCTATGTAAAAACTTTCAGTGCATGAGTATTGCTTTTCAAATTATAGCTGGTCTTAATTCAAAGTTTTCACATCATTTATGATATTTTTTGCATTGTTACCTTTTTTTAATATTAAAGTAATATCTGAGGGTATCTATTGTGATATTCCCAATCTGAAATTATGAAAACTTGGGCCCTATGACAGTAACAACTTTTGTCCCAAGGCAAACCTGCCCCCCCCCCCCTCCCTGGCGGTTCTATCTTAATAACTACATAAATATTTAATGTAAATATATGTTAAGCAGATCCACGGATGCCTCTATCATAGATACATGTTGTAAGGCCAAGCAAAATGCTGTAGATGCAGTATTATTCGTATAAATGACAAAAAAACATCCGGCAAAGGGGGCAGGCTGCTTGCCTGCGAATTGGTCCTGGTCCTACTCAAATACCCTTGGTGTTGATGCCTAGGTTTATAAAAACTTGTTTCTAAATATATTTTAATCTTTATTCATGGTTAATACCTCATAAGACTGCAATTTTTATATATTTTAATTCATGTGTTAGTGGCATATTTGTAAAGTCTTTAATTTGATTGCATTATTATTATCTTAAGTTGAAAACGATGCAAATACCCTGTCCCAGTTTCGTTTTAGGCCACACCCTCCTTAGCAACCCCTAGCAACCCCCTTTGGCCTGTCATATCAGACCTTCCAGTTTGGGTGTTCTGGAACGCCCCTCCCTAGCAACGCATAGCAACAGCTGCAGCTCAGAGAGTCACATCTTCAACACATAGTTTGATGGCCAGGCTTACAAATATTTTGATGTTTTGATTAATCTATGATTCTCACATTTGTCTCATAAATGCCTTAATATTGTCAGGGCAAAAAAAAAACTCATATTTATTAAATATTGCATGAGTCATATTGACTACAACTAACTTCATAGTCAGAAACATAATTTCCCATGACAGTGAACTTAGACTTAGTCTGTGTCATCATGACATGCCTAAGTCTAAGTTGTGGGATAAAGCTGACCTTTCAGTTAGAATGGTCAAATGTGTAAGATTTTAGTCATTAACAGAAAATAAAGATTTTCAGTGCATATCATTGAAAATATTATAGCTTTAATTATATAATGGTCAGCCTTGAGAATGCATTAAAGCAGGATGACAAGTTTTTAATAAGATTGGGATATGTCCCCCCCCCCCATCCACTGTCAACTTCAAAGAAGTGGTTCCTGCAGCTGTAACCTATCAGTCATAATCAGTTAGTTTATCACCCAATGAACCTCTAGTACTCTTTCCCTCCTGACACCCTGGCACTACAATCTTGCCCCAATGCTCTGTTAGGCTGTAAGGACATGTGTATACTAAAATTATCAAATAATGATTCAATGGTATATACCTATGGATCAAATTGTATCATAATGTTGCCTAAATATTTAGGAAACTGTAATATGGATTTACACATATAACCATGTTATAAAGTAAATGATAATGAAAACATGAGTTAATTGTTATGTAACTGTGCCAATCTGTGTACCCGTCGCATTATAATAGATGAATCATAAGTTAGATTGCATATTTGTGTTGGAACATGAGAAGGGCTACAACGTGATTAACTTTCTGGGAGGCATTAGAAAAAATGAATTATTTTAAACACCTTACCTTTGCATAGTAGAGTTCTGTTGACAGTGATCCAATTAGAAGAAGATTAGAAGAAAGTCCCCTGGTGAAAAGACGATCAGTCCTGTGTAAAAGTCTATCAAATTTCTGAAATGAAGTCTACTAAGAAAGATATCCAAGCAAGTGAATGATTATCAAACAAACTGCTGAAACTTAGAAGGGTATCCAAGCAAGTAAATGATTATCAACAAAATTGCCGAAATGCAGTCCACTTAGAAGGATATCCAGGCAAGTAAATGATTATCAAACGAATTGCTCAAATGCTGTCTACTCAGAAGGATATCCAGGCAAGTAAATGATTATCAAATGAATTGCTCAAATGCTGTCCACTCAGAAGGATATCCAAACAAGTGAATGATGGTTGTGATAGATATTTCTCACACTAGAATCCAGCCACTGACCAATGGCTGATTACCACCCCCCCCCCCCTGCCACTCTGAACTGACCAATGGCTGATGACCACTTCCACCCCCACCCCTCTCCACCACCCCATAGGCCCCCTATGTCATAAAGGCCAAATTCATACACAAAGACTGAAACACTTTTCAGTTAATTAACTGAAAACAGCAAAAGATGTACAGTTATGATATGTAAAGGGTTTTACACTGGGTCATCCCTCAGTGGAGGTAATGAAAAAACATGTCCATTACACCTAGATTAAAAACCCAATATCTCAGAAACTATAGCACCATATTTTTAAATTTTCTTCCTTGTTATGTCAGACTAAAGCCATCATGTACAATAAGATATATGTAGGGCTGTGTAATGTTTCAAAACCAGTTCCCCAGATTTTAGTCTAAAATCTGGGAAACAATGCATAAGTTTAGTGAGACACTTAATCTGGTGTGACAAATCTGCCAATTAAGAAAATAATACCTCATGGAAAATACTGTTCTTTAGCTCCAATTACCTGTTTGAAGTAAGATATATAATATTGTTCAATTCTAAAGATCCTTTTGTTTATGTGATTTTGATAAATGCTGTGGTAAATTATATATTAACTGCTGGACTCAGCTGCAATAAAAATGACTTGTCTTTTCATGTTATAACTGCTGGACTCAGCTGCAATAAAAATGACTTGTCTTTTCATGTTTGAATATGTCACACAAAATACAGATAATATAGCTATGTATCTAACTTAATTGATATCCATCATTAGCATTTCAAATATAACCTGTACTACATCTTTGTATTATTGTTTGATTTCAGTTTGGTTTAATTATACCCCCCTCATGAATTGTTCTTATAACTACATGTGTTATTCGTTACAGTAGTATCCGGATGTTTACCACAGGCTTATCATAATGGCACCATGAAAGGTGTCAGCTCGGGGAAATGCACCAAATGACCCAGGCCAGGTCCTCGCTCAGATAAATACCTAGAGGCTGGACCTTACAGTTCTATGCATAATTAAACCTTGGAAGAAACATACACCCCCACCCCTCCCCCCTGAAAAAAGAAAAGAAAAATGAAGACATTTATTAAATTTTATAAATAAAAGCAAACCAGATCATCTACAAAGTGATGGTTTATTACTCTAGATTTAGTTAGGGCAGACAAATTTGATATTATATTGTTTTGTCTTTTTTAGTTTAAAAACCTAATACAAATTAAATAAAAAATAGAGTTCACTTACTTATAATTATGCATGACACTGTGCATTAAAGAACAGAAAAAAAGAATGTAACAACTTCCTATATTATAATTTCTCTATTCATACCATAGCCTAAGTTCCATGAGGTCATATTGTCGTGACACTTTTTATATTATGTTCATACTATCTCCATTTTATTGTAAAATAATTCAACTTTAAGTGCATAGAATAAAGCAGATATAATATTGTAGATTTGTGTTTTGTTTTGTGTTCAAAAGATCTTGTGAATGATCTAACCTGTTGTGGTCTCATTTAGCAATAGAATCTGTCCTGTAATAACAAACAGAACATGATCCTGTGGGGCAGCCGATATGATTTCCAGAAAAGTCGGTGTCGCAAAGAGTCTGGCATGTCAAAGAAAATCGGCCGTCAATCATCCTCCAGGACCCCACCCCCCCCCCCCCTGTCACCCCCATCAGCTGCAGGTAAAATCAAAACCATGCAGGTTGAATTCTTGCTAAGTCAATGTCCATAATGTCAAGGATCTGGGTGACTCCTTTGCTTTGTTTTCTTTCTTTAATTTCCTTCTTTCTCTCTTTCTTTCTTTTTCTTTCTTTATTACATATAACTACTTCTACATTAGTCTATCATTTCAGCAAAGTCAGTCAGTTCAGCCAAATCGGTCAGTACAGCCTAGTCATGTTCACAGTAAAGTTAATTCAGTCATATATTTGGTCAGACAGAATTGACTGAGTTCAACTGACTGATTTAACTGACTGAACTGTCTCTCAGTTAAGCTCATCTGTTCAGTCTGTCAGTTCAGTCAAGTATGTCTGTCAATCAGTCAGCACAGCAAAACATGCCAGCCGACAACTAGTCAGTCATTTAGGCAGCCAGACAGTGGTTTTATTGGTCTACCTTAAATATCACTTGCAAATTGTAGATTCAGTGACGTAAACCTCAGGGTTGTCATCAGTATTTCTTTCTCATAAATTAGGTATATCATATTGTGTTTAAATGATATGATAAGATAGCTACAAATGAACTATTTAGAAAAAAAAACACATTTTGCTATCATGTATATAAGACCAGTAATTGCAAATTGAAGTTTTGTCTAAATATAGGGCAAGGCCAAAGATCTAGGCCAAGGCAAAAAGTGTTTCTCACTGAAGTGCCTGTGTCATGTTATTAGCTAAACAAGAAAAATAATGATGAATGCCTGGTGTCTAGATGGAAGACATTAAATTATTGTTGAATAGTGTTAATTATAAAAATACAACATATTCCTGAGCACCTTCTTTATGTATTTGTTTTATATTCATAATTTCCATATCTTTACCTGTCATTGTGATCTTGTGAACATGAATATCCTTTATACTGTGAATGAATGTTTATGCCATAAACACTGCCAAAATATTTATTTCCACATTCAAAGGCTATTCAGTGGCCTAACCTTAAACACCACACATGAGGTTTGCATTTCTTTCTTATGTATTCACTAAGGAAAATAATCTGATTGAAATCCAGTGTATTTATATTAAATTAGTGCAGAAATTAAGTGCTTGATACATGCTCAAATGATGTTTAATTTATTATACACTGGTGACTTGCCGACTGCTTCCAGCGTCAGCAGGGAGGGGGGCTTGTATATACTTTAAAAGGCTGCTGCTCCCTTCATATATGTTCGATTTTCGTCAAGTAAAAACTGAATTGTAGTATAGTTCATAGTGATTCCATACACGTTTTTGGATCGAAAATAGGCTCAAAATTAAGCGAGATATTTGTCCGAGAAGGCAGCTATGTTGGCGGAGGCAAACAGTGGTGCTCCCACAAACGTCCGTGCCCGTACTGTATCAATATAGTTTATAGATGATAAGAATGTTGCAAATGAACTAATTAGAAAAAAATCGCACTGTTCTATCATGTATAGAAACCAAGTAATTGCAAGTTGAAGTTTTGCACTGTCAAACATCTTCAGGTGAGTTAAAGATCAATGTCTTTAAGTTAAAGAAAGTCAGGTGAGAAGGCCAAGGCAAATTTAGAGATGTTTCTTAAATTAAGGTCAAGGAATAGGCCAAGGCAAGGAGGGGAGTTGTATATACTTTAAAAGGCTGCTGCTCCCCTAATATTAGTCCGATTTACGTCAAATAAAAACTGAATTGTTCAGGAAAATGTGTAGAATTTATATGATAGATAAGAAGAGGAAGCTTAATAAGGTATACTGGGCAAAAAGAGGTTAAAAATGCCCCCAACATTAATCGCTGTTCTTTAATGTAGATAGTTAGATAGATAGACAGATATGTAGATAGATAGTTAGATAGATAGACAGATAGATAGATACATAGGCGTAGGAGGTGGGGGGTGGGGCAGGGGGGGCAATTGCCCCCCCAAGTGTCCAGGAAAGCCAAAAATTCGGGCAAAAAGTTGAAAAATTCGGGCATAAAGGGGTTCTAATAAAAGCCTTAAAATTCGGGCAAGATGACCTTGCCCCCCCCCCCCCAAAAGAAAGGTGCCTCCTACGCCTATGGATAGATAGATAGATAGATGAATAGATATGTAGATATGTAGATAGATGTTTAGAAAGATAGATTGATTGATATGTAGATATGTAGATAGATGTTTAGAAAGATAGATTGATTGATATGTAGATATGTAGATAGATGTTTAGAAAGATAGATTGATTGATATGTAGATATGTAGATAGATGTTTAGAAAGATAGATTGATAGATAGTTTAGAGAGACAGACAGATTTATATGCTTATTATACAATACAGAATACCTCGCTTAATATTTGGTATATTTTCGATCTGACAACACATATGGAATCAGTATGAACTATATGACCGGTAGAACCCGCCAAGTCACCATCTTTGCTTCCAGAATCCGTAGCCAAACCATCGAAAAAAGCTGTTGCATAACAGTTATGTATACTACGGGTTCACTACGGCAAAACAGGCTATGTGAGACAGGGGCTTAATACTCTTTTGACATGGATGGTTACAGCTTGATATGATGAATTCCAACTAGATATTCATTGCAACAAGTGCATGACTGTAGTAGATTAGCTTTTGTGCTAGTGCATGTTTTTTTCCAAACCATTTCAATTTCAATACTTTGTTAAAACATGGAGTCACTAGTGACTCCATGGTTAAAGCATGTAACATGTGTTGATGTAAATTAAATAAATGATGAAATGTTGTTGTCCTTATATAACCTTATATACACCAAAGAACTGGGATGAAGACTGGGTGGTGTTTGACACCAGTGAAAACAGAAGTTTTGGTTGTGACGGATTCCTTGTTTAAGACAGTGCATAGGATTCCGAATGGAATGCATGTCCAGTGCTTTCCCGGTGCAAGGATGCATGATGTGGCAAATGTTCTACAAAAGTATAGAGGGCCCAAGCTGCAAGCCATCGTAATAGCTGCAGGAGTAAACAACAGAGACTCCACTGATGTTCAGAGACTCCACCAAGACCTGCAAAGGGCTGTCAGAGCCTGCAAAAACCTTGCTGCAGAAGTGCGATTTGCACAGGTAATGCACTACCCCTGTTTGAGCCACAAGTTACCAGGTGGACTAAAGGGCCTGAACAGACATATAAGAGGCAATTACACCACACTGAAGAACCCAAGGCTGATTTGGACCCTGAGAGATGGACTCCACCTGACGACCAAAACCACTGAAAGGGCACTGCATATGTGGGCTTCTCAGATGCACCTGTGAGCAAAAAGGGCATCACAACATCCAGCTCTTATCAGAGCTAACAACCCT
Organism: Alitta virens; assembly: GCA_932294295.1. Classification (NCBI taxonomy): domain Eukaryota; kingdom Metazoa; phylum Annelida; class Polychaeta; order Phyllodocida; family Nereididae; genus Alitta; species Alitta virens. The sequence continues at coordinate 11,883,319 of OW028585.1, read as the reverse complement.
CGGCCCTTTTAAGGGCCACCAAATGTTCCAAAAAGGGCAGGCCGAAGTTTGCAATTGTGCAACTAAGTGGAAAGATACCCAAACCTGAAATCACTGGTGACTCCTTGCCCTAACAACCCTCCAAATTCCTTTTTTGTAAATCCAGAATTTTCATTATTGCAATTGTAAATCATATGCAATAAGGCAAAGGTGAACCACAGTTATCATTTACAGTACACTGTAATTTGGGGGCTGATACATTAAATGTGTATATGTTGAAAAACGAGATTCCCATTTACAACACCCTGGCAAGTCAAAGCCTTCACAACACGGCACTCTCAAACTGCTATGCTAGGTCAAGTGATGATCTGACTTCACCCCCTTAAAAGCCAATTGTAGGTGTTGATGTTTTAAACAATCACTGCATTGTCTAGGATTTGTGGTCAACTGCCTAATTTGAGTATGTGGTCAACTGTAATGACTTTGCTGTGGCTAAATTTTGTTACAAGCATTATTTATCAATATCTATCTATCTATCTATCTATCTATCATTCTCAATCAATCAATCAGTCAATGAATTATATGTTTTACAGCAATAAATCAATCAATCAATCAATCAACAATCAATCAACAATCAATCAACAATCAATCAACCAGGGTGTTAGTTATCAAATCAATCAATCAATCATTATCCAGGTTAGCTAGCTGGCTAGTGTTATAACCTAGGCCTGTATTCAATTATGACTCAGTCATTATATTTTGAAGATGCAACATCCCTCAAACCCCACCCTGGAGATCTGCTTGGCTGGTCATTAAAATTGGGTTGTTTAAATTATAGTGGTCTGAGTGGGCAGTGTAGCTGCATGGGAGTATGATCATGAGCCACTCTAGTGACTCCATGGTATGATTTATATATCCTGCTTACTTTCCTGTGAAAGTTTAAAAAAACATCACAGTTAATCCAAAAATTACAAGCTCTTATGATTAAAATAAATGTGCAGTATGATTGGGCTTTTATTATTTTAGGGCAACAGAAAACAAGAAATGCAAGACCCTATGAAAATAACTCTGAAAGACCTGAATTTCAAGGATGTTACCTATTTGTATATTTTTTTGGGAAGGCAGATTCCCTGGGCTTCTATTTGAGGAGTGTTTATTCAAGTAAATATGGGTTTAAATGTTGCCAATCTGCCACATGGTCAGAGCATGGTCCAGTGTACTCATTTTGGGTAATTCCTCTCCTGTGCCCCCCCCCCCTCCTCTTCCAGCTATAATGAGGCACATCAACTTCCTGCCAAATACTGTTACTTAATTTACTCAGTACCGAATGTAAATGGGCATATACATGTATAGAATTTCTCAAGTGTGTAACCATTGCTTAATCAACAACTGTGGTGCATATAAAAACAGTTAGCTGTGTACCATATCAAAATAATCATTATGTTATGATTTTAGGTACTGGTACAATATTTAGATACTAATGTATATTAATACAGGTGCAATGCAATGATGTAATTTTTCTTTGATGGACTTTTATTGTTATGGACTTGTCCATAGCTGGCATATTTTCATTAATTATGGTAGCTGTATTATAACTAGTTACATTGGTTTGTTAATTGAATTATTTTGACATATAGGTCAAACTGACCTTGAAAATAAAAACACACAATTGTATTCATGCATACGGTCCTGTCTAAAATGAAAATGTTAAAATAGGATTTTCACTGCTAAATTAAGTCATGATACGAACCCATGTGGGCGGGATGAGAACATGTGTTTATCATTAAGAGTTGAGTTGTTTGTGTTTTCTTAATGTCTGTCTGATGGTCCATGAGCCATTTTAATGGCCCTCTTTAATGGCCCTCACCCTTGATAAGGGGACTGTGAGATTCTCTGAGAAAATTTTGGATTATGTGAGTGATGCAGCATTTTTGAACACATGTCAGGGCTGCACTATAAATGTTGTATCTCAGTATTCAAAAATAAGCAATTAATCAGTCATTCTAAATATGTATGATATATGTAAAAAATAACTTCAAGCTATACCTATAAAAGATGTTGATTTTATTTTGTAAAGAGTGGATGATCTAAACTAATAATTTTAACCTCTATATGTATACACTTAAATTTGGTGGCTGGAACCGTCTGTAACTATAGCTCTTTGTTGTATTTCTTATTGTTGTTTCTTTCCTGATTGCTCATATGTTATTTTGCCTCCTCCCCCCCCCCCCCACCCCAAAAAAAAATTTTAAATCCAGCTGGTGTCACTTTATCCACACCATCACAGATAATCATGCAGACCATCTGGGTTTGTTGCTAAACTCATTAATGAAGATACTTCAAATCACATAAACTCCTCTAGTTATTTTCCTCACAAACATGCATAATGTTTAAACTTGTTTTTACACAATTGATCTTTATCAAATTCTTTGGATTATAAATGAAACAAGCTTACAATTTTATTTAAATTGATACTAAACATGGTATAGTTATCTTTATTTGTTATCATAAAATAATACTATAAGATTCTATAAACTCCCCAAACTATCAAAATTTAAATTTACACTGTTCACTTTACCTCATCTTAAACAGCATTATGAATCAGAATATAAGATCCTTCTCCAAGACTGATACATACACTTGCTAAAATGTTAGTTCATCCTTTTAAGTCATTTGGAAATTACCTGAATATTGCAGTTTATAACATATACTTGATCCATGCCTGTCTCAACTGCATTGAAATGCTGACTAAATATTGCACTAAGCTAGCAGTATCCAATACTTATTCTTTCTAGAGCAGAACTCAATCTTAACACTTATATCTACCAATACTCTTCAATTGCTACCTAGTTGTTCCTTTTTATAGTCATTTTAACATATCTCTGTTACTTTTTTTGAAATTAGCCAAAAATTCAATTTTAAAAGTCAATCATTTTCGTTTCTGGATCAGACTGGAACACAATGGCACCGATAATGACAGGTCTAAAACTTTGAATAGAATAGGTTTCAAATAGTGTAGTTTGTGTAGCTTTTTTAATCCCATGCATGTATGACATGCATATAAATCGGTACAATGCTCTAATGAGAGTCTTCATTTATTCAGATTTCACAGGTTTTCGCGGAGTTGGACTTTGAAATAGTCTTATTAGGCAATTGAGCACCAGGGCAATAATAACTTCTTTTATTTACAATTAAAGGTGAGCTGGCAGTGGCCCTCACATGCAGTTGAATCTCTTGCTCATTGCCTGGAACTCCCTGATGCAGAAACGGTTATTTGCACAATAATGTATTTATCTTATTAGGTTGTTAAAGCCAGTTCTGTGGTCTACAATTAGAAACGTCTCCCATTAAATTCAAACCATTGTTGACAGAGACTGATTTAAGAATGAGTCTTTAACACTGTCATTATAAAACTCACAAATACAATCAAATTAGGCTTAGATGATAGTAAATAGTATGGCCAGTAAAATATATTCACGGCTTGCTGTGGCTTGTCTGCTAAATATTAAGATAAGCAGCACACACTTCAAGTGGCATTAAAACAGCAATTTCTCTACAATTGTCCATCTGATTCAATAAAACTTGTGCATTATTCATACGACTTGTGTCCACCTAATATCATACTCATGCAATGCAAATAAATGTGAAAACTGATAAATTAGTATATTTCAACCATTTTGTTGCACAATTGCCCCTCAATTAGAGGCAGGCCCTATGGTCATTAAGCTTCTGGCGTGACAGTGATTTTACCTTTAAAGTACCTTAGTGCCCCCTCCTGGTGTTACTCAATTTTTAGGCCTGCCAAGAGTATATAACTGTAAAGTCGGTTGAGACTGCTTGAGGGGTGTAATGGACAATAAAAAATACAATTATATTTATGAAATACTAGTCTAACTCATATTTTGCTTTTCCACTAGTGTAGGGCCTTGTAAATGTTTTCTTTCCCTCTACAAGCTTGTCTTTGTTGTATGCCCATTACATTTTAAAGGTTTGAGATTTGTCCTCTTTCCAATGCAAACATAACTTAATTGTCGAGTATAACTAAAACCCAGATTTCAATTAGTTTTGTTACTTTTGCTATTTGATTAATGTCCACATATCTTGATAATGATAAATGTGACTCACTTAATAAGGAAATAGTACATTTCAAAAGCTCTACAAAAGCTTTTTTGGCCAAACTTTCATGCATTATGTTGCTTAAAGAAAGTTTGTACTGCAAGCATTGTCATTGGCCCAATATAAGCCTTTTTGAGAACCAATTTAAAAAAGTATTGGAAGACCCAATGTAAACTGAAAACCTGATAAAGATCTTTCGCTGGTGCTGATGCTTGCTGCAGGTTTTTCGCTCACCCTCCCTGCTCAGCCATAGGTTATTGTGCAGCTGATACCTATAAACTATATAGTAATATCTGTGTAGGGCCTACTGTCTTTCAAAGATATTGAAGTCAGTCAGTCAGTCAGTCAATCAATCAATCAATCAGTTAGTATCTGTGTAGGGCCTACTGTCTTTTAAAGATATCTAAGTCAGTCAGTCAGTCAGTCAGTCAGTCAGTCAGTCAGTCAGTCAGTCAGTCAGTCAGTCAGTCAGTCAGTCAGTCAGTCAGTCAATCAGTTAGTATCTGTGTAGGGCCTACTGTCTTTTAAAGATATCTAAGTCAGTCAGTCAGTCAGTCAGTCAGCATGTCAATCAATCAATCAATCAATCAATCAATCAATCAATCAATCAATCAATCAGTTAGTATCTGTGTAGGGCCTACTGTCTTTCAAAGATATTCAAGTCAGACAGTCAGTCGGGCAGTCAGTCAGTCAGTCAGTCAGTCAGTCAATCAGTTTGTATCTATGTAGGGTCTACTGTCTTCAAAGATACTCAAGTCAGTCAGTCAGTCAGTCAGTCAGTCAATCAGTTAGGTGTCCCATCAAACTCTGGGTTACTTGCCTGGCCTGTCAGAATTTGCCTCGGTAGCTGGGATGCGGCCTTCATTGAACTCCCCACCCCCCCCCCCTCCCTTCTTAAATTGCTTTTACATATTCCATTTTTACAATTGGGTTTTTGGAGGAACTAAAAAAGATATAAAACGTTTCACACAACTACTTTCCGCCTTCTAACAAGCTAAGGTTAGGTTAGGTAAAAGGTTAGTTCTGATTTCCTAACTAATAAGATTAAATTTTACACATAAACAACTTATCCATAAAGTTAGTATATAGGGCTGTACACATTGAACTTCAAAACGTTACAATATGTATCATGATACAGTAAAACCAATGCAATATGTATCATGATACATATTGTTATACTAGGCGAGTCAAACGAATAAAGTTTATTATGAAACCTAATATAATGGAAAGGGACTATAGTGCATTTAAAAAGCAAAATCTTTATCATAACTCAAGTCCCTTGTATAACATGCTTAAGTAATTAGTCAGAGAAAGTCTTCCTTCAAAACATCTGGGTAGCACGTTTTTCCCAAAAAAACCCTGTTCTTCATATCGTTTACATCTATCATTATGTGATTATCAATACCAATATATATCGTATTCATTGTATCAGTACAAATGGTATATGGAGAAAAGCCCTAACAGTTAGTTTGATTAAAAGCCTTTCAAATTGAACATAAAGAAAGCTGGGCAATTTCTGCTATACAATGCTACCTTCCACCTTGGGTGAACTAGAGAATTAGACACTTGAAAGTAATAAACAATAGTCATTATTATGTGAATTTAGAAGAGTCAAATTCGGCCAGAGCTGGCCCAAGACCCCTGCTCATCAGTGATGCCCCTACATCAGCAGGAATTAACTCCCTAAATTTCAAAGTCACAAGGTTTTTAAATTTTTTGTTAGACATCTTTGGTATCAGTACCAGTGAATGCCACATAATTCCAGCGCCAGCAGCGCCCAGCGCCCAGCACGCCCAGAGACTAACCAAGCTAGATTGTGAATATTGACCCACTGGAATTTTTACCCCACAAATATGAAGAATGTGACTGACTACATCATTTGAGTATGGATTCATGCTTATGACTACAATGTTTGAAAGCCGAAGCTGGTTTATATGGCAATGTTCTCTTGTTTTTTTTTTTTTTGTGTATTTTGTTTTTGGTTACATATCTGATATAAATGTCCATATGGTTTCATTGTATATATTGTTATGATTTTTTATTTTTCCAAATATTGAGTGCCCCTACCTCCACAAGATATATCGGCAATGTAAAGGTGCAATATAAAGGGGCAAAAATAAAGCATAATATAAAAGAGCAAATGATATTAAGAGTTATACACTTCATGTTTATAGAGAGTATACAAGTTTGGAAATTTAATCAATTAAATAATTATGAAAACAAAAATTTATGAATAGTGCATGCAATAAAACAAACACCTATTATATTAAGTTTTTATTTAGAACTTCTTCAATCATCAAAGTTCTCAGTGATAATGGTCAAGTGGACACTGCTGCCCTCTGCTGTAAAGTGGACACTGCTGCACTTTGCTGTCAAGTGGACACTGCTGCCCTCAGCTGCCAAGTGGACACTGCTGCCCTCTCCTGTCAAGTGGACAAAGCTGCCCTCCCTTGTCAATTATTATATTTATAATGATTGAGAATTAGATTTTGTTATTCCAGCTCCTGCATGGGGACAGGGCAGAGAATGTTGAACTTGAGGTGTTAAACCTTGATCAGATTTTTTGGAGGTTCATGCATATTTTTGAGGAATTGTGTCAAATTAGTAATTGAATATACTAACACTGTGTTGATGTGGAGATGGCCTACGTTATTGTACCTGTATCCCTACAAACACAAAACATTTGCATCATATTGCACAGGGCATGTTGTGAAATTATTTATTAAAAATGTACCTTAAATGATTGTAGGAAACTTGCTGCAATATTTAATAATCAATTGTGAAATCATTTTGACAAGTTTATTGCGTAATATAATTTATAATATTTCTGCAGGCTTTTCTGCAGGCTTTTTCTTCATACATTGACATAATACTAGTTAACATGATAATTTAAATGTTGTGCAAATATTTTGGTAATATATGTCGAAAATATTATTGCAAATATTGCTGAAATGTTTCATGAGTCCATATGATGACCTTTTGACAATGTGTTCTGCAATATTAAATGTTGTCAAGATGTAATGGCAACCATTTTTGTGAATTTTGCTTGAAAACATGCCTGGCAGGTTTTTTAGGATCCACACTTTGATATTATGACAACATTAGTCAAATATTGTGGCTTGAATGTTACAACCTATTCGTGTTTGCAGGGATTAGGTTTCAAGACCTTCTCTTTCCTTTTTTTTTAGGCATCAATATGTAGGGCCTGTTCAGGTGCAGTGCACCAACGCATCTGCTTTGCTTGCGTTGCCCTAGGATCGGCCCTTAGTAGGCCTCTGTAGCCTCTGTATTACATACTGTTCATTATTATGTAATTAAGTCATAACCTGGAATAGCTTTCAACTTATTGCTGCTTGTAGAATTTTTAACTTGATGGTTGCTTATTACTGCCAGCTGGCAGAAAAATACAGTGGAGCTTGCAAAAATTTTGCCGCTGGCAGTTGAAATCCTAAGGATGGCTGGCATATAGTAACTTTAGTTTTGGGCTGGCAGATAAACATAAAAATGTATATCAGATGTTTCTTCACAAGCTCATCCAAATTCACATTCTACACATCCCAAAACGTATAGATCCAAAAGGGCACCAGAATAGGAAGTCACAAGCTGATCCAGCCAGTGGAGAGCCCCTGCCACATGGTGAAGGTGAAGGCCACTCCGAAAATGGATCTTGTCCCGGTATGAAACCCATAGTAAAAATGTGAAATGAGTGATTCAAGTAACTGTTAGACACCACATTAAATACCGGTGTCATACCTAATAAATATTTACCAATGGGAAAATGTTAGTGTCAGTGCTTTATTGACAGCACCCAATGAATGTTCAATTTACTTCATGGAAGGTGCATTTATGGCCTGCTTTGATAGTGCATTAGTGAATACTGAATTACAATAGGGGATGCACTTCAATAGGGAAAAATGCATTTGTCAGTAAATTACTTAATGAAAGCCCAATTCACTATGTGTCAACTCTCATGCCTTAATAATATGTAATGTACATACTGGTACTTTAACTTTAACTGAGTGGTTCAGTAAACTTCAGACTATCTTTATAACAACCATGTTTAAAATATATACTTATACTAGATTACTTAATATACCTTTTATAAACACCGATTAAGCTTACAAGGGCTGGTATATTATTGAAAACAATATTAAACATGATGTACACGAGCTAGATTCTAGTTTCAGACATAGTTAAATTGTCTCATGTACATTGCGAAATTGCTATACTAGTACAACTACAAAACTCAGACTAAACCTAAACACCTGTCCATTATCGCTTTCACCAATTTCAACAAACTTCTAGTTAGCTTAATAACAGGGATTTTAAAAATATAGTCTCAGTCAAGAAGAGTTAATGTTCTTTTTATAAACACCTATTATCCTCACAGCAACAGTCGTAGAGTCTATAACGGAAAATTCGTTCAAATCTCCCTCTGCCTCCGCTAACTTTAGATAGTGAGCCATGAAAGAAAAATATTTTCAAATCAAGTACGCAAACAGCGATCAGTTTCAGTCATGATCACCAGGTCACAAAAAGATATATTTATATATATATATATTTATATATAATCCTTCTCAGTTTTCAGCCTGCATCCGACATGGAAGGATCTACTTCTTTATTTACACTACATGACCTAGCAAACAAATCAAACATGTTAATGCCTACTTCAACAACTGAAGGAGAAGAAGAAGAAATGGAAAATTTGGACTCACCAGACATGTTAACACTAAATGACAGCCAGTCCATAGAGAATAGCTGTGACGAACCTCAGCAGTGGAAATTTTTTGTTCAAGTTGTTCCAAAAAATTAAGTAATTATTTTCTGTCAGATCATTATTCTATACATCGTTATAATCGCCTGTATAATTAACCTGTCACTTCATAATGGTGACAGTAATTTATATACAGCACTCCTATCCTCCAGCCTCGGAATTATACTCTCCTCTCCTAGTCTCTCCCGTAGGAAGTTGGGTAGTCAGCTGGAACAGGGGTTACGTAATTAACCCTCCTCCCTCTCAACTATAAAACTCCGCACATCAGTAACTATCAACATAGTCTCATCCAGACAACGCAGACATACCTTACTACTACTACTACTACCACTACTACTGTTTGGACTCTCTTCATAAATCTACTCAGCAATGGCTACAAATACTGTTTACCCTGCTTAGTTGAATTTCAAGGTCAACTCTGGAACTTCTATCTTGGGTTACCTAACGCCTACGATGGAGGACAACTACATTACTGTCACACAGACGAACCGCAATGGAACTGAAAAATACCAAAAATTCGACCTGACCGCACTGAGGAATCTGCAGACCTACATGTCATGCATCTCAGAAAGAAACATGGCTTACGAGGAGTTTGGTGTCAAGCTAAGTCAACTTCAACATGTTAAGTTTAATAGAATGACTGTTAAAATGGGGAAGCCTCTATCACCTTTCAAGGTCACCGAGATGCACCTACACCCTGGAATAGTGTATGAGTATCCTCATCAGTACATATGGGTAGCAGTTTTTATTCGTACTGTCAATCCCACCGATAATGTAGCTCCAAATCAGCGACTATATTTGGACCAGAGTCTACACCTCGACTACAGGGATTTTGCTACATTCATCAGCCGTATAGACGACATTCTTGAAGCCCTCTCAATAAGTGCTCCCCTGACCTCTGAGTGGCTGTATGTACATGCCTATATATGGCATGAACAAATAACTAACAGAAACTCTCCATTGATGTACCTCAACATTGAAGCCGCTGTCGAAGCCTATGAAGATCACCAGGCTCTTAAATCAGCACTCAACGGCTCTCGAGATTCAGATGTACCCTGGGATGTTGCACGTTGTAAGATCCACCGACCTGTTATGTTATCATTATGTCACTATTTGCTCGAGAGGGCTAGTCTATCAAGATTACGCTCAATGCAAAACCCTAGCAACCCTCCTTTTACAGACAAGAGTATCACCCAGATATTCCATGGACTTCATGACGACGGATTTGATCAAATTCTAAAATCAGTACTTCAGGAGTTAAAGTACAAACCAGAGGAGACAGTAAAACAGATTACTGAACTGATTATGGGTGAGAGAAATCAGTGCTCAGTTTATTATAGACTATTTACTAATCCTCAAGTGCCTACATGTATGACACTTGACCAGTTCAGAGAAGACATGCTACTCAATTCTGTGTTTATAAATTGCGTTGAACATCGCATTGCTTATTGACAAAAAAATAAATACATAAAATCCACTTCATATGTATAATGGGACGTAAATAAAAGAAATTATTGTAAACTGCTCTTCTTTTTATTTCTTATTTATTTTTAGTTGTTATTTTTTCTTACCTTTAAATTAGAGTGAAATTGCTCAGTTAAAGGACAGTACAGTACAGTACCCTTCTTTACTAGAAATCCTTTCCAGTTAAACAATGAGGGATGGTTGTATTTGTTAATTATCATGTCCTTGAACTCCATGTCTATTGTACCCGTCACAAAGGCATTGTATGAATGGAGCCATTTCAAGGACTCAGTCGACCCCTATACATATATCACCTATAGCAGAATACCTCACTCAGTATAATTGTCAACTGGGAAAGAATGGTCTAGTTATTATAAGTCATTATTCACTTAAACTCTCAATGACTTGAGATTAAAGCTTACCATGCCTTGTTCCTCTGTACCTACAAAGAAGTTGTCCCAGGGTGAGACTAAGGCTCTAAGGTCATTTAACACAATAAGACAAACCCTTCACTGTTGGTGAAATCTCCATTGTATTCTTTTTTTTTCCTAGCTATTCAAGTAATCAGTTCAAACAATGTATACAGTAAACATCGAATATAAAAGTGATACATGTACTTCAATAATTTTTTTACATTTAATAACAAATTTCTATACTACTGTAGCACAGTAGCAAACAGGACTTTAAACAATGCACTGATCAAGAGTATACAAATAAAAAAAAATCTAGTATCAAAGAAAACTAAACAATAAATACAGTTAAGAGCAAACATTTTAGCACATCTTTAAAAACCCGAGTCTAGCACATCTTTAAAAACCTGAGTAACATGAGCCCATGTCAAAAGTAACATGGTCGCATGAGTAAAGCACCGGTCAAAAATAATACTGAGCATACTGCTACTAATGGCATACCAACTAATTAGTGGTAAATCTAAAAATAATACTAAGATAACAGCAGTCTGCATACAAATTTATACAAAAAGCCATGAAAACAGGACGATAAAGGGCATATTTGAGTAGTTAAAAGAACTCTCATGATACAAAAAATGAAATAAAAAAATAAAATAACATTCTACACATTAAAAGCTGTACATGACTATGAGTATGGCGTAAAGATAAATGAAAAATAAGTTAAATACAATAAACATTCGAACATCAGTAAAACAGTTAAAAGTACAATAATAACGATGATAGTTAATATGATATAGCACAGCACTTCCTGGATGACAGCTAATACCTAGGCCTAAGTCTATCAATACCAGGTATGATATTGTTGAGGTCAACCCTCTCATGAGTCCAGGCACGCAAACTGCAGGGATAAGGTCACGGCAGGGTACACGGGGTACACCAGGTACACGGGGTACACGTGGTACAGCAGGGCCATGGGGGATAGGGGGGACACGGTCGATAGCTACTGGGCAAGGTTGGGGAGCGTCTCGAGCGGCAAGAGCTAGTTGGGCCAGATATAGACCTACTCTTCTAGGTGAAGCGTTATCTTGTATTTCCTTGAGTCTCTCCTGCATCTTCCCCAAAAATTATCTAATACAGTGAGCAAGTAAACTACTTGAATCATGCACTCTCGTATATCTCCATACTTCTACAAAATCAAAAAAAAATATATATATCAAAATCAGAAAAAATGATAATAATACATTATTTTTTAAATCAGCCTCATTTCATTGTCCAGATCTCTTACCCCCCTCCAGTTGCAGTCATGGCACTTGGAACACAAATAGACAGGTATGAGGCATATGGCAAGTAACACTTTACAGCAATAAATGGCAAGCACAGCATTATCATCCGATCTAGTTCTTAAATTTAAACGTTCATGAAGATTAACCAAACTCACTAGTATGCAAAGTATGAGTACAGTGAATCCCAAGCCGGCTGTAACAAGTCCCGTTATTGCCCGAGGTGACAGTCTAGCTGTTACGACTTCATCCTTGTCGGCCGTGATGGTGGTTCCTAGGGTGTCAGCTCCGACGTAAGCTCAGTTTCCACTGAATCGGTCATTCTTGCGGTTTCCATTGAAGCGAAGTCGGTGGTCACTAGTTCTTCAGCCATCATTGTCTCATGACCTTGAGACAAACAGCGTACCCAGGGAAAATCGTGTTCGACATCAATACATTGTTGATAGGTCATTCCTAGTAAGGTCACACTAGAGAAGCCATACGTTACATCCATGGATGATAGATCGAAGTCCATTGTAGCTTGGACTGTCAGAGATCTGCCTGATCTCACCCTGAGAGGGAAACTGGGGGCCGATGAAATCAACTGACATGTTACCCCTCCTTCGTAAGTGCACATGCACTGTCCGTCATCCCCGCAAATCCATGCATTTGTAGACATAATCAGGAGTAATGGACATAGTAAATACATGACATCCATTTTTCTCGCTTTACTCTGGTAACTTTCCTCTTTTGTCTTAAATCTCAATTTATACAGCCTTCCTTTTCAAAATCTCATATCAAACTGACCATTTACTGCCCCTTCAAATACATCTACGTCACACGTGACCTCTATTAGATAACATCTTGCTGACCGTTCAACTGTATCTGCGTCACAATTGACCTATATTGCATAACAAAACAGGGTGTTTAGCACAATGTTTAGCACGTTGTTGCATAATAGTTTTGGATCAATAGTTGACTTAGCAAGCCCCCCTGCCATGATTCCTTTATTATATTGTACACTAGAGTTTTTTTCTCTGTTACTTGTAGTTTTCTATTAAGACCACCCACCATTAAAATAGCATCCTGTTGACCTATAGAGTGAACATTGTCAGTTCCAGGGGTGAAAGATAATAATATCTAATAGTATTACAACCGCTCAAAAATGGTGTAAAATTGTCTTCAAAGAGAACCAAATATTTCATTCTTATCAAATGTTTCAATCTTTTAAAAATAAAGTCTTTATATATAAAGTCTTTATATATATAAATATATATAAATAAGGATATCCCATTCAATGTTTTCAATGAAAACAGCTTTAAGAAAATTTGACATAAAGCAAAGGTTATACTATAGAAGGTATTTTTTATTTATAAATTTTTATTTTTTGTTTGGTCTCACTATTTTGGTCATACGTGAAACAGATCTTTAGACCAACTGCTCTGATCCAAAGCAATTAAAACCAACAGTGAATTTTTGTTTCCTAGGGTGCAATCTAGGAAAGTTCAGGTTGGCGTGTCAGAGATCGAGTACAGTACTGTATTGTGGACATCAATCGATAGGTATGGGGGTATCAAGCCTGACTAGGTATGAACAATGGTTTATCTGTTAAATTTCGTATAAAAGCTAGGCATGATCGTGGTGATCGTCATCCAGCTTTCATCTCGTCTTAGACCATCAACAGAAGTACTCAGCTATCCACTCCTAACAAGGTGAGTCATATTTATTTTATCTTATCTGTAGTACATTATTCGTACATAACTTTGATCAGAGAAAGAACACAATCTCCTCCATATTTATAGATTTTCTTGTAATTTCCGATAATTATTAGGGCACTAAAAGCTATTGTTTATGTACTAGATAAAATAATATTGATATCCGGCTCTACCTAATTAATTTGGAATAGAAATGAGCGCTTCTATATATCTGAAAGTTAGAAATCACGTATTGATCTACTTTTGAGTAACTGAAGCATCTGAAGCATCTGAAGCATCTGAAGCATCTGAAGCAACTGAAGCAACTGAAGTGACTGAAGTAGCTGAAGTAGCTGAAGTAGCTGAAGTAGCTGAAGTAGCTGAAGTAGCTGAAGTAGCTGAAGTAGCTGAAGTAGCTGAAGTAGCTGAAGTAGCTGAAGTAGTAACTTTAACCGAATGTGTAAATATATTACTCCCTTTTTTTATTTAAATATTAAAATACCTTCTCTATAGAGCCTACTTAACTAGTCATAGAGAATTCCAATGAAATTGTGACTTTCTAAATAATAGAAGTGTTTAGATTATATCCTTAAGCCTCATGCCTTATTGATCATTTTAGGTGTAGTAATTTAGTTTACATCAGTATTCATAATAGAGAAAATTTGTTAAAAGCCCTGAAAGATTTGAATCATTAATAGGAGCGTCGGTAGCCACGTCGCAACTAATTTAACTTTCTACAGCTTTTTTCTCAGTCCCTTTTTTAGACCTCTCCTCAAAATACAATGCCTTATCACCGAGTAATGATAAATTGATACCCCCTACTTATTATTTTCAAACTAATTATTAGTCTAAAGCGAATTCATGGTAAATACCAGTGTATCTGGAATGGGCTAGAGATCCGTATTCAAGAGACAAATTTATGTATTAACGACAGAGGGCGCTATATACCATCTGAGTTAAACATCTACTGGCTCCACCAGGTGTTAATACTGATTTTCCTTCTTAAACTATCGCATTACTTGATAATATATTTACATAGGCAGGCATTAAAAATAGTAAGCATGGGCATGTACAAAATATATTTATTAAAATACCCAAATTGTCAAGTTGAAGTATACGTATGTGCCACCATTTTGTTTATACACGTTTAATCATTTCCAAAGACAGTCAAGCACTAGGTCATGCATTCATAAAAGTCAAAACATAATTTTTTAAATATATATTTTTATTCAGCTAAACTACATTATATTTTCACATATACAAATGAGTAATAGACTACATATGCTATTTTACTTAAGATAAATAATGACACTACGGTAGATACAATGTAATTGTTTATTAAATTTATTATGATTAATTTTTTATTTATTATTAATTTTTGAAAGCATACATTATACTGTATAACAATTAAACAGTCATGATAAAATACACTATATTCAGAAATATAATCATTAGCAATAGCTTTTATTTTTAACTTAATTGTCAAATAAAAAATAACATCCGCTGTAATTCTACTGCTAACTAAATTTTAACATTCGGAACTAATACTGTAAAGTCAGTCGAATAGTGTCAAGCAGTAGCTTTCTATATCGACTGTGTTCTTCAAAATGTCAAGTACTTCAACCGTTTCAAGTCCTCTGGCTCTGTAGTACGCATAGGCTAAACAGTAGTAACCGCATAGCGATGATGCCAGAACACGACCGTTAACATTAATGTATCCATGATGGTTAATAAATGTCATTATGTCACCATTTCAGGTCCCATCTTGTCCTAAAGAGTCGAACAACTCAACAGCTTTACCATGAATAACAACAATGAGCCGCCAATGTCCCTTTCTCAGGACTCCGAGACCCCCGAGACCCCCGTGAGCTCCGAGAGCCCCAAGAGGTGAGTCACATTTCTTTCTTGCCATAGTGTTTACAATGTAACATCTCTTCCTGTAGTCCGGTTGAACATAAGGCAACGCCTCTGATGGTATTACAGCCATGACGTACAAACTCGTCTTCTGGTCCTTCCACAGCAATTCGTAGATTTCTGAAGCGTTCATGCTAAGTAAATATTTCTCACATAATCCACTTTGTATAATGAAGGGTAACTGACTCTAGCTAGCATCACCACTGATTCGGGTAGAGGTTTGGCAAATCGCAGCTCTATTCTCGCATTTCCATCCCTGTTGGCAGGGTAGTATTTGTCATAATTTTGAGGAGCAAGATCAACCACGAAGAGACTGTAGCCTTCAGGGTATTCCGAGAGCGTAATTCTCCTCTTGTCAGATGTACCGGTCTTTCCTCTGTAAAGGTCTCCGTAGCACTGTTGATAGTTGCCAGAGTTAAAGTCAAAAGTAAGTGGTCCCCTGGGTGTGGGATTTCCGCTCAGGCTTACATTGATATAGTTGATGTGGTAATGTTTGAAATTGAAGGGGTTGCTGGTAATATCACCAGTCAACGCATCTCCAGCCACAAAGGCTAGAACCATCTTTTGAGGGATTTTACCATTGAAGGCATCTTGACATAAAAGAAAGATGTTCCCTTGTCTAGGGAAAATTTACGTAACTCCTCTTTTATATAGAAATATCTCGCTCTGGAGAGTTCCTTTTCCATGACCTCTTGATGTCCAACAAGTATGGGATTGCTAGGCATGACTTGTTTCACGATAAGAGATATATCTTGAATTTCGAGAATATAATCCTTGGTTGAAACATTGGCCGTCATGAGACGGAAATTGTGACTAGTGGGAGTCAAACAAATGTCTATCGTAATCCCATTAATCAGACATTTCTTCACTTTAAAAACATCTAAGTCTAGTTTAGCCATCAATTCCACAGTCCGACTACCCTCCATCCTTTTGGATCTTTCGACGAAACCTTCGTTTGAAGCAAATCTCATTGTAGCCTCGTTCATACTACCAGCTGTATCTTTGACAAACATGCTGCATTCTAGGTTCGAATCATTTCCGCCATTGTCATCCAAGAGGGTGTTTATCATTGATCTGTAAGCGTAACCCGTCTGACCTCCTAGTACCACAACATCGTTTAGCCTTACTTCTACCGAATCCCACAGGGAGTGGGCTAGATTGTTGACAGGGTCAACACTCCAGGGACCTTCGTCAGAGTTTTGCTTTGAGGTACTACCGCTAGTACTAGAACTGGTAGCCGAGCCTCTAGCGGACCCACCAGTCGAACTACCAGTGGCTGAGCTACCACTCGTGTCACCCGTGTCACCCGTGCCACCGGTACCACCCGTACCACCTGTACTGTCATCAGAACTGGTGCTACTACCAGTACTCCTTTTAGTGATGGAGCGTACCGACAGACTTTCCGGTTGCTTAGGGAGAGTTGTTCCATCCGCTCTGGTTATCCTCACTAGTGTCCTGACATAGACATCTCTTAGATCCACATAGCTAGGGCCAGCCCCTGGTAGTCTGAATTTGACATTGCCCTCCGAAGAAAATTGATTTACCGGCTTGTGAGTGATGTACTTGATTTCCGTTAGCCCAGAATTCGTGACAGGTATGTTGGCGTACTGTTCTATGGGAGAAACCACATTCAATGGTAGGTCTGCTGATGCCGTCTTAGCCCCTCCATCTCCTTTACTATGCTTTATTACCACTAGTCTAGACTGATCATCCCATGTCGAAGGTTTCCCTACTGTGTCTTTGAAATGTTTCACCCATGCATCCGGCTTTAAGGCCGCCAGGGACTTGCATCTTTCATCCATTTCAACTCGAATGTACACTTTGTAGCTTGTCCCCTGCTGTTCTCCTTCAATTCTTCCAATATTTCTCCCTCCGAACACTAGATCTCTACAGTCAACTGACTCAAGCTCTGTACCCAGAGAGGCACGTAGTGTACTGGAGAGAAGCTCGTAAAGTTATTCCTTTTTATTTCACCGAGGCTAAGAGAGGCGATGATAGGTTTGTACATTCCACCCAATGGGGAGGTTTCACAACCCTGACAGCACACGTACAGAGCATCCCATTTATTCCCCTTCTTCACAGATGGTAAGACAATTTCCTGCAGTCCCAGGTACCAACGACCTCTTCTTTGCGTGTCTAGGTTATATTGTTCTGGTAATGTACAGGTGAAGAGGACTGGTGTATTGCTAGGGTTCACGGTCGGGGACTGGTCACTCTGCAGACAAATTAACATTTTCTTCTTTTTCTTCTTCTTTGACTTCTTCAGTTATTTGACTTCTTCGACTTGTGCGACTTCTTTTTCTTATCCAGATCCTTAATAGACGATGTAGTGATCCACTCGTTGTACTTGTCAGGCCAAGACTGATATTTTACCAGACTCTCATGAACACCCTGGCGTACTCTGGTTTTCAAAACCTTTTCTATTTTGAAAAGGGCCTTAGGGTCGTATCTAACCGAGGTTAATTCACTGGCATAGAAGTGACCGTCTACATTCTCCCCTCCATAGTCTTTGAGGTAATAAACCGTGACACCATCAATAATCTTTCTAGCTCTCATCGTGAAGACCTCGCCCGTGAACATTTCGTCGTAAGCGCGATGAAACGGTTTTCTGGCAAAGTATGCAGCTCTCACTGTCTCACCTACAGAGTATTTGTAGGGGTACGATTTTTTCCTCTTTTTCCTTCTAGTCAACCTCAGAGCTCTTTTTAGTGTCTTTCGATAGTGAAGGGAATTGATCACGTACTGGTAATCCCAGACATCTCGCTCATTTCCTCGAGTCACTGAGGCAGGGGCTACGCCTATGTTCGAATGCAGTGTGTTGTTGTAAGAGTGGACAATGTCTTGAAGACTGTCGATGTAGCCATAGCTGTTGTTATTCTGGAAGAATTGGAAAAGTCTTTTCTTGATATTTTTGATTAGAATTTCTGCATAGTTCGCCTTTGTCTCCGTCGAACCGTAGCAATGCTTTATCCCCCTTTCTTTGAATAAAGCCTGTACTAGAGAGTTTGAGAACTCCGTTCCTCTGTCACTCCTTATGAAACGAGGTATGGACTTTGACCTATCCAAAATACTTCTAAAAGCCTCGGTCACGTCCTTTCCTCCTTTACTTTTGATCGCTTCAGCGTGGCAATACCTCGAAAATACATCAACCGTTATGAGAATGTACGCGTTACCCTCATTAACGGTGGTGAATCTCTTACCCATGAATACGAGTAAATCTGTGTCCCACAAGTGATTCATACCGGGTGCAATGACTCTTCTGTACAACGGTTGACGTTGTCTGGCCGTCTTATGTAGAGTCAGAATGTCCTGTCCTCTTGCCCAGTCCTTTATCCTAGCTAGCGTAAGGTTGTATCTCCCCTCTTTCTTTATTACTGAGTGTAGTTTGGCAGCACTGGTAAAACTTCCGGGTGATCTAGGGTTGTAAAAATGTCTGTTCAAGTAAGCGTCGATATCCTTAGGCAACACCATTGTCTCCTTTTTTTTTTTTTTCCCCCTCCTACCTCGCAGTTATCCTTTTACTTAGACTTTTATCCAGGATTTCTTTTTTGTCCATGTCGATGTCTTACCGGCTTTCTTATTACGACGCTCCTGGACATTTGGCCCCTTGACTTTAGTAGTATTCGTTGTATTGGTATTCGCCACTATCTTCTTTCGTAGCTTCTTATTTTTCTCCTTCGCAAACTTCTTTCTACTTGCCCTGAATTTCGACCTCTTCAAATTGACTTCTTTTTCTTCTTCTTCGACTTTGTCTTCTCCATCTTCTTGGTCTTCTTCATTCCTCTCGTTCTTCAAATAATGGAGTACCCTTCTCAACCTCGAGTTAGAAATGAAATAAAAAATCTCAAGGGCACTTCACACTCTAATAATAGGGAATACAATTATTGGTGTTTCGGAGGAATAGGGTAAAGCTGGGATTAAGTATGTAGTAGTAAATCTATGTAACCTTCCTCTTCTCCATCCTCATTTATCATCCAGTAGGGAAGAATCTGGTAGTAAATTGCCGTCACGTTACTCTTCTGAGACTCTTCGGAGAGTGTCGATTTAGCTCTTTCCAAGACACTCCCACTTCCACTTCTACTCCCACTCCCGCTTCCACTTCCACTCCCACTCCCTCCGGGACTCATCCTCCTATCTTTAGTGGAAGAAGAAGAAGTAAAAGAAGTAGAAGAAGGAGAGACTCTTTTCTTTTCAGGGAGATGGTCTCCGGAGCCCCCGATCGATTCATCCTCCCTCTCGTAAATTTTTTTAGCCGAAGAAGATTCTTCCGATCCTCCCGGTACATGGGCGATAGGAGGGCGATCGCCTACGCGATCGCCCTCATCCCGCAACTTTTTATTTTCCAACATGTTGAGATACTTCTCCTCCGGTACTACGAAGACCTTCTCATTAAATTTTTTTACGGAGGTCATTCTTCTCCTTCTTCTTCTTCTTTGGATTATTTTGATTCTTCTACGGATTATTTCGATTCTTCTTCTTCGGATTCCTTTTTTTCGGATTCCCCTTCGGATTCCTCTTCTTCTTCGGATTCGTCTTCTTCGGATTCCTCTTCTTCGGATTCCTCTTCTTCGGATTCTTCTTTAACTTCTATATTTCCTCAGAAACGAGGAGGAGACGTAGGAGGCCTAGGAGGACGCTTTACACCTGCTGCTTTATCGAGGAAAGGAGTGCAATGAGTCAGGAAATTCACTACAGTCCTGTAGTGCTTACAGAGGCCATCCTTGGCTAGTTTGGGGTCATCTATAAAAGATAGCTTCCTCAGAATAGCCCTGCTTTTCACTAGAGTACGACGAACCTCCTCCGGTATCTCCAGGTTACCCTGAAGGGTGTTTGATATGAGTTCTATGATGCATAGAGCCTGTTCGCTTTTGGCCTTGTCCAATAGACTTCTAGCTAGGGCGGGTGAAACTATACCTGAGTTGACAACTAGCTCTATAAAAGTCATGCATTTCCTGAGACGAGTCGACATGTTACTTTCTAGTGTACAAGACAAGAGTGTCTTTAGGTAAAATATTTGTACTCAGTCGTACGTCTTCGTCACCGGAGCCCGTAAGATTGTTAACCACAAGGTACCCTCTCGGTCGACGAGTGGCGTCTTCGTAAGCCTCCAACAGTCTCTTAGGAGTGCTAGGGAACATCTGACGAGAAAGGTGATGTATCTGCTGCAAGTCTCTGCAGGTCTTCATTAATATTAAGTAGCTCGTGTTCAAGCTGATAGTGCGCGAATACTTCGATTGATGGTAAATGTTTTGGGTAATCATTATGACCGAAATACGACGATGATGTACATCTCGAGTGAATAGGGCACACATTTTGGCTGATTTACATATCTCATCCATGAGATCATCTATGACCATTAGGCTGTGGTCTTCCTCTTCTTCCGAACCCAGACTCTCTATCATTTCTTTGGTAGGTAGTCCCTCTTGAAATGTAATATTATTCAGTTCCGTTTCCAATTGAGTGAAACCTTCTGATACACTCCGAAAGCGTAGATTATGTTCTTGGGAGGTACTGTATACATTTCTGCAGCATTTCGAAGTATGTCGAGAGTCAGAACTGTCTTCCCTGCCATGGATGGTCCGATGACCATAGTTGAAGAGGGGCTCTCGAATTTGAATATACTCGAAACGTTCGAAGAGTAACCGTTCATATCGATTTCTTTTTTTAATATTTTTATTTTTTCTTCTTTTTAGAATGGCCGATGTCCTCATACGGGAACTCAACGGCTATGGCCTCAACGGCTACGGCCTCAACGGCTACGGCCTCAGCGGCTACGGCCTCAGCGGCTACGGCCTCAGCGGTTACGGCCTCAGCCGCTACGGCCTCAGCCGCTACGGCCTCAGGGCCAGCCTCGGTATCAACAGGGACACCAATAATGGACACGATGACAGTCAACCCGTACCCAAACCCCTCAGTGGATGGGGGTGAGCCACTCGAAGAGAATCAACAGATGGAGGTTGATGACGTTGATGACGTTGATGACGTTGATGACGTTGATGACGTTGATGATGTTGATGATGAGGAGCTGGTTTCTTCTGAGCTCGCTCTTAGCAGGGTAGGGATACTTAAAGAATTTGTACATAAAAATGAAATAAAATTTGTTTTTACATTTTATTTTTTCCCCTCCACCTCTCCAAGCCTCCTCAAGAACCCGGTGTTAATTATTTTTTATTGGTTACTTCAGAAAGTCCATGAGCAATAAGCCTTTCACGCTAAAAAGCTCATCGAGCTCAGTAGAATAGCCAGAGCATTGTCGGCTAAAAGGAAGAGAGAGAATGGTGAATGTGACATCGATGCTGAGGCTAAACGTCTTCTCGTCAACATGTGAGTATCATTTGACTTTGTTATTTTCTTTTTTTTATAAATACGAAGCATAAATGACTCTCTATTTATTTTAATTTTTATTCTTCTCAATAACAGGGGTGCGGCAAATGTATCGGTTGATAACCAGGAAAATTTACCTGCAGTCCCTGCAGTCCCAGCAGTCCCGGCAATCCCGGCAGTCCTGGCAGTACAGGTAGTCCCGGCAGTAACGGTAGTCCCGGCAGTTAACCAGTCCGTACATAGTCCTTTACCGGGTCCCTCGGGTCTACAAGTTAATGAACCCGTAGCTGGTCCATCGGGAATACGTAAACCATCAGGATCTACCCAAACTGGATTACAGGTAGGTAATTATGCATTCCCTAAGCGTTATTTTTTAACATTACACACTCATTACCTATGAGAGTGATATGAAATGAAAATTAATATATATTTTTTTTATTATTCATTTGAAAGGGAGGCAATGGATATCATGGGGAGATTGTCAGGAGGAGAGTTGAAGGAAGTTTCCTTGCAGGAATTCGTCATGGATGAGGACTTTGGGAAACTGGTCTCCCTCATTTACAGGAATAACCGTACAGGCAATGGTGGAGATAATGACCTTAGCGACCTGAGTGACAGTCTAAGTACTCCTCCTCAGTCCCCACGAGGTCCTGATAGCCCCCTACAATTCATGGAGGAAGAGGAGGAGGAGGAGGATGATATTCAGCAAGTTCAACAGGTTCAACAGGTTCAGCAGGAGGGTGAGGAAGGTAACCCCATGTTTCCTGATGGTGTTTTAGACAATATGGACTTTGAGGATGGTATGTTGTTTAAAGGTCCGAATTACGCCGTCAACTTTTATAGAAATATGGAAATTCGGCGTAATGATAGGGAGTTTGCTGATGGAGTGGTTAGGGAGAGCATATATAAAGTATAAACTGACCAGTCTTGCGAAAATTGAACTCTCACAAGTATTTTTGCGGATTTAGCCGAACTGTTAGGAGGGATAGTAGATAGACTTAGGAATAGTTATGATCAGGCGGATCTGGTGAGATTCTTCATCACCAATGCGGCATTCTACAGTCCTTAGGGTATAGGGCTAGTACCTCTAAGGGACTTGACCCTTGAACAGATCATAGCTCACTTGGAGGAAATCCTTCAATCGGATGAAGACCTTTTCTTGGATGAGCCCATGGAAATTCATGTGGCCGTCATCCAAAATCCTAGGGGAGCAGGAAGAAGACCGGGTATGGAGGGTCTCTTCACCGAGGATGACCGTCTAAAGTGTTCCAGAGGCATTACTAAGATTGTGAATAATGATAACCTGTGTCTGGCCAGATCTGTTGTCGTGGCTCTGGCTAAACTGAACCTTCAGAAGATAGATAGAGAAAAGAGTCCAGTTGAGTGGAGAAATGCCCAATCGAGGCTCACTCAGCTACAGAACACTCAGAGGAAGGTCCAGACCCATGAAGCCCGTCAATTGCATCTTAATGCTGGTTTCCAGCTCAATTACATCCCTTCGTTTGAGGATATTGTAGCTTTTGAACGCGTCACCAACTCTCAAATTATCGTGTTCAGACACGGTAAAGTAGACAAACCGATGTACGTGGGTAGCGAGGAGAGACAGAGAACGATCTATTTACTGTACGTGAAACATCCTCTCAGGAATAATCCAGGCCACTTCCACCCTATCATGAGTATAGAAATGGTATTGGGGTCCTCAGGGTTTTGTCATAAGTGCCTGACATGCTATGATAAGAGTAAGGGTCATAAGGGTTGTGGACAGTGTATTTCGTGTAGGGGGAATGATTGTGTAATTGTAGAGGGGGAAGAAAGGAGCTGTCTTAAGTGTAAAAGGGATTTAACATCTCAAGCCTGTTATGATCGTCACGTACAGAATAGTGTGTGTTCTGGTTCTCATCGTTGCCCTCACTGTAATGTTTTTTATCGTCCAAGTAAGAACCACCACTGCGGTTACAGAGAGTGTAATGTGTGCAATCAACAAGTGACAGGTTGTAAAAGTCCATGTCATTAAAGACTCCAATATAATGACATTTCCAAGTCCAAGCTGCTTCCAGGAGACACTGAATTCCTTTGGCCAGTGAATTCGAGTCGGCGGTGAACTCCAGGAGTTTAGTGGACTCTGCTATACAGCGAATTCCAGGAGTCAGTGAACTCTACCATACAGTGAGTTCCAGGAGTCAGTGAATTCCAGTAAACAGGAAGTTCCGTGAGATGATCCATTCCGTGATGTGGTCCATTCCGTGATGCGGTCCATTTCGTGATGTACATTTTCAGTCGACAGTAACTTCCGTGAGATAGTACCCTCTCAGTCGACAGTTGTTTGCACCAAGTCAGGTAAAGGTTGGCTTAAGTTGGACGGCTACCACCGCAATCAACAGACAGGGAGGGAAACAGCCTGGGAGTTCCTGGGGTGTGTGTACCATGGGTGTAGACAGTGCTACGGTCAGGTCAGCGAGGAAGTACGAGTGAAACACCCTCACACTGGAGAGAGTATGGATTCTCTCTACGGTCAAGCCATGAGCAGACTAAGATATCTGAGAGAAGAACTCAATCTAGAGGTGAGAGTGATCTGGGAGTGCGAATTCAGAAACAGACTCCGGGAAGAACCCCACCTGCAGATCCTCTCGGAAGAACTAGACTTACACCCTCGTCTGGATCCTAGCCAGAGTTTTTACGGAGGTAGGACGAATGCCATGAAGCTTTACCACGAGGCCAAGAATGGTAAGAAGATAGGGTATGTGGACATTTGTTCGCTTTACCCTATGGTTCTCAAGAATGATGTCTTCCCCGTGGGTATACCCGAGGTCATATATAACCCTGAGGGCACTGACATAAGCCAGTATTTTGGTTTGATACAGGCCCGCGTTAGGCCTCCGCGAGGACTATACCATCCGTGTTTACCCGTCAGGTGTAATGGGAAACTCCTGTTCCCTCTTTGCGCTAAGTGTGCCAGAGAAAACTCACCGACCAAGTGTAGGTGTACTAACAATGAGAGGGACCTGGTGGGTACATGGACTAGTGTAGATCTGGAAGATGCCTTAAACGTAGGGTACGAGATTATACGCCTGTACGAAGTTTACCACTTTGAGGAACGAGCAAAGTACGATCGAGATGTTGAGGACTCTGGTCTGTTTACAGAGTATGTAAACATGTTTCTCAAGGGTAAACAGGAGGCCTAGGGTTGGCCCTCGGCTGATATGACCAGAACTGAACAGGATAAGTATGTATCCGAGTATGAGGAAGTTGAAGGGGTTGTCCTAGACAGGGGTTCGATTAAATACAATTCGGGGAAGAGGGCCACTAATAAACTTTTGTTAAATAGTTTCTGGGGTAAGTTTGGGGAGTCTAATAATCATACAATACATAAATTAGTGGGTAGCGGGGTTGACCTTTTCAAAATATTACTTAATCCTTCTCTAAAGCCTAGGGATGTCAACGTTATCGCTCGAGACCGCTCCCTTGTACAGTACGACAATTCTAAAGGGTTTCTACCAGAATTGTCTCACGTCAATGTCTTCGTAGTGGCATTCACCACGTCTAATGCGGTACTGGGTCTAGGGAGACGTGTGCTCTATTTTGATACCGACTCTGTGGTTTATGAGTACGATGATAGTGTAGCAGAGTACTCTCCAGATATGGGGGATCATCTTGGTCAATGGACTAATGAGTTAAAGGCCGGTGAGCACATTACCAGATTTGTCAGCAGTGGGCCCAAATCGTACGCTTTTATAACAAACTTGGATGGGCATATGGTTAAGCTTAAAGGTTTCACTCTGAACCATGAAAATGCTCTGAAGCTGGACTTTGAGAGTATAGCTTCATTGGTACTCTTTTGGGCCGACCCTGACAATCATCCTTTACCAGAGGGCCAAGACCCCTTCGTATCTGCGAGATATACAAAAATTGCTCGAGATAAGGCCAGATTCCATCTCTTTAACAGGGAGGAGATTAAAAGGTACAGAGTCACGTACAGTAACAACAGTTAGTCCCTAACACCTTTGACACATTACCTTTCGGGTATTAATGTTTGACATCCATTTTTTTTACATTACCTTTCGGGTATTAATGTTTGACATCCATTTTTTTTTTGTATTTTGTTGTTTTTACTATATATATATATTTTTGTTTCTATCCCCTGTAGTAATATTTCATTATTCCCTTATACTTACTTCTTTCCCCTAGGTTAACCTAACTCCTCAACTCCTCAAGTGCTCAACTCCTCAAGTGCTCAGTTTGTTCTAGTCAATATACATATATATATATATATATATATATATATTTAAAAAAATTAACTGTGATATTAATTTGTTTAAACCTTATTGTGATAGCTGAAGTATAATCTGTGATATCAATGATGTGAAAATTGTTTTGTGATAACCCTTGTATAATGAGATGTAGTAAAGTACCTATGAAGTCAATGATGTGAAAATTGTTTTATGTATAATTAATACCTAAAGTTATACCCTGTATTTGTTGTGATATTTTTCTTGTTTTCTGTAAAGCTTATTACGATAAGGATAGTGTAATGAGATGTAGCAACGCGAGTGTGATAGTTTGTAGAACTTGTGATAATTATTGATGTGAAATTTTTGTTATTAATGCCTCGGATATATGTTGTATTTGTTGTGATATTTTTACCTTTTTTCTGATGTTGTAAATATTGGTCGCATATATTGACCTTAGTTATTTGTTTTTTCATGTATATCTTTGTAGAATCAGTGTTGTTTTTAATTGTGCATTATGTTTTTTTTTTTTTTCTTTATCATGATTATAATAATAAAAACTTCTTATTGATAATTATTATTCAATAATGTCTTAGTGGTTTTCATTTCTTGGAGATAATATAATATTGTGTAGAGGATATTAGTTACTCTATTTGACAGAGGAATACAAGAAATTAATTCCATTTTTAAATTAACAGAGAAATGCAACAAAATAATTCCATTTTTAAACGAGGATTTTCCTCTTCATTTTATTGAGAATATTTTTCTTGTTTACACATTCAAAGAGTTTTCATACTCTCAGTTATGACTTGGTAGCTACCATTAAGTAGACGAGCGTATGGTAGACAAGAGGGTGAGACTTTATGTCTCATGTGAGTCTCTTTCACTAGATCCATCCCTCGAGTGTAAAAGAAAATGTCAATCAGTTCGTTGGCCAAGTATACATTGCGATACTTGAGCTGAATAAGTGCCTGTTTCACGACTTGACGGATGAAGCTCGTCTCTACTTCACGGATGAATGCATCAACCTCTTGGTAACCTGGAGGGGTAAGACGGATGTCGATTGACATCGCGAGGAGATCCATTTGTAGGGTACGATAAACCATGTGTTCGATGAGTTCCAATTTGCTAGAGCGATTGATGTGTACTGTATCGTATTCGTAGAAAGATTCAGTACTGAAGTCGATAGGAGCGGTTTGCATCTGCTCGCTGTGTTTGTTGATGTAATCTTCTGCGGCATCTTTTTTACATCGGAGCAAGTCGATGTAGATCTTGTCACAGCATTCTCCGGTGTCCTTGGCCCTCCACCTGAAACCTTGTATGAGACTGCTCTCTTGTTCTTCGGGTTTTTCCACCTTAGATCTCACGACTTCGATAAGCTCTGTAAGACTATCCTTAAGTTTTTCAAACTCTGTAGTTGACAAGTTGATGGTTTTGGCATGGTTTATCTCGGTGTCATTGGTCAAGTTCTCTTGTTCCGTAGTGGGATGTAGAATACTGACATAGTAGAGAGTGTCATGGCCTTCCCTCTTAAAATGGCTGATCAGTAGGTGCTGTTTTTTGTTGAGCATGAGCTGGTACACAGAGTGGTTCTTGACAGCCTCGTGGATGTTCTCGATATTTTCGCAGAAATTTTCGAAGGCCCTCTTAGAGATGTACACTACGCCAAGCGTTCTTGGTGGTTGCAACACGATAGAAAGTGAAGTAACCGGCCTTCCACTTATCTCCGGGATGAGCTGTGACCTTGGTCTTCTCTCCGAGGATGCATGTCATGTTGATCACTTCGGAATTTGTTGACGGTTTGAGTTGAGCTGAAGCCATATTCGTAGTAGCTGCAAGTGTAAGTGTAAGTAGCTGCGAGTAGTTTTAAGTAGCCTCAAGTAGCTGTAAGTAGCTGGCTGTAGATGTCAGAGCTCCTTGTTCTACCGTAGGGTGAGACGTAGTGATGTAGTGACGTAGTGACGTAGTGAAGTTGTAGTTTGGATCTTGTAAAGGGTTAGCGGCGTTGAACTACTGATGCATGAAGGTTACAGCCCTCTGGTGAGGAGTAGGTCCGATTTACTGAAGCATGAAGGACTTAAACCCCTCCCCTGGTGGAAGAAAAAGAAAGGAGAGGGAAATAGGAACTTGTTCAGACTTGTAACTCTGCGGTTCACCGGTTCGGTGAGTCAAATCAAAGAAAGAAGGGGTGTGAGAGATCTAATACAATAGGCTATTGTTCTTACCCATGCATGACAAGGTTGACTGCTTAATGACCTTTTGAGAAGGAGTGTGAGGGATCTAATACAATAGGCTATTGTTCTTACCCCTACCTGACAAGGTTGACTGCTTAATGACCTTTTAATTATAGTGCCCTGAGGCGGTATGCACCCCTACTCTGGTCCCTGGCGGTGATATCATAAGATCAAAGGGTCTTAATCGCTTTTTAATTATAGTGCCCCTGGGCCATTTGGAAGGCCTCCTATAGTCCAGAGCTGGCTGATATTATAAGTTTAGGGGGGGGGGGGGGGTCCCTATTACGTAACAATATTTTAATGGAGTATATGTAGTAACATTTTTGGCCAAATGGTCAAATGCAACTCTTGCTCTGCGAGTTGCCACTTACTCAGCCAACTGCGACAATGCTTGGGTTTACTGAACAAAATCTAAAAGGAACAGGAAGAAAAGTAGTCCCTCTTCTTGAAAAAAGGCAGCCCAACACATGCAGCCCTCTACAGCAGGCCTTAGGTTGATGGATGAGAGAGGCCCCTAGGTGGAGAGAGAAAGAGAAAGAAGGAATGAAATAATTAAATAATTACTGAAAGATATACACAGTGTAGTGGAAAGAAAGGAAGAAAATACAGACAGAGAAGGAAAGAGAAAGAAAGAATAAAAATAGGGAGAATGAAAGATAGAAATAAAAAAGAAAGAACGAGGGAAATAGTACAAGCTTAGGATGATTCCATGGTCTTTTCGAATATTATTTAACATAGCTAATTACATTTAACATGAACATATAAAAAAAGGGTTGTCCTATTCAGATTCTCTCTCAATGCCCACTGATTGTAAATACAAATATACTCGCTGTTTCAACCAATTATAATTGAACTCTATTTAGCTTTAACATTTAGGGCAGCCATGAAGCCCATTGGCATTGTTACCTCAGCTATGTACATGTATGGCACCCTGCAATTATACAATGGTTACATGCGGGACTTGAAGATATGTACACCTGAAAATGTCAGTGTACAATGAGGCTGAAAGTTGTGCATATCTCATGCCTCTCCATGTAACCATTGTGTAACTGTTTTGTACCATGGAACCCCATCCAAATGTCAATAAAAATTCATACTGTACAGCTATTCCTTTTCCTAAGGAAGCATATTGCTGCCATCGAAAAAATCCTTTGATTTAAAAAATTTTTGGTTCAAGCCAAAAAATCAGTGGCAGCAAAAAGTTTCCTTAATTTCCCTATTACGATTGGGAAATAGCACTTCTAGGTCACATGTACAGATGAATGACAAACTTAGCTTGCAGAAAATATTTGAATTTAAAAAATAGGAAGAAAACGCAAGAAGTTATTAAATAAAACATACACTTAAGTCAGATCGCGAGATTGGGATAACTTTCTCACCATTGAGACATTGACCACTTTACTTGTTGTCTATGAATAAACATAGGCTGCCCTGCAGCTAAACCTTCAGCAAATCCTACAAAGCACACAGGCATCATTCAAATTATTCAGTGTTCATCAGACAGGCAGGGGAGCAGGCGTTACACTTTCATTTCCATAGCAGAAATCTAACACACACTTTTGTTTCTATAGAGCTGAACTCTAACACTAATGCAATTGCCCTAAGGAAATGTTATACAGTAACACTCTGTATGGCCTAGTGGTTCCTTGTGGTAGATAGCCACACTGACATATCTCAGCTATGTTTTACAAAATTTGGAAAAATATTAAGTCTTAAGTAAAGCCCCCATTAAAGGGGGGTTCTCACATAGCCGGTTTTCCCGGTGAAGCTGTATTGCTCTCGTAGAATTATGTAATATTGCGAAAAATTGGGCATCCGTACCGCAACCGTTGTTATCGAGAGGTTGTCGTGGAAGATGGTGAACACACTTACTCGATTCCTTACAGTGTCCCCAAACTAAGAACAACCGCCAAAATACGGATGTTTTGCTCATGTTCAAAACTTCCCTAGAAAACTTTCGGGTGATTGTTTATAGTTAGCAACCTTGGTTAACCGTCACACACAGTGGTGTCAAGAACCCGGCGGTAGAGTTACGTGTGCGACGATTAAACCGTCGGCTTCTATGTGTGCACTCACGTGTACTGTGTTGTAGTCTTTTATTCCTCATTGTGGGGTTGTTTCTCGCTTCTGTGATAATGTCCGGGTGGACCTGTTGACCGCCGGAAGTCAGGCTGTGTCCCTTGTAGTGTCATAGAATAAGGGAACACCAGAACCAGTTCAAGTCTTTCTTGCATCACATCATCATACATCAATTACAGACCACCTCGTACTCTGCTATGATCTCTCTGCTATGATCTCTTTCCCCCTTCTCTGATTCTCTCTGCCTTTGCTCCTCCTTTCTCTTGGCCTTCCCCCTCTCTTATTCTTGCTGTTTACTTCATCTTACTTATACTAGCCAAAATGTAACAAATTGTAGCAATTCTGGGCTATTATATTTAGTAAATACGACGTTGCACCAAGTGGCTTTCCTTCTCCTCAGCCCTGGTGCCCATTTACTAAACAAGACTGCTTTGCACATGCCTAGGGCTCTTTCACTGAACTAAAACAATCTTTCACAGCCCTAGTGTTCTTGCACTAAACTAAACTACGCTGTCTTGCCCAGTCCTAGACAACTACACTGCCTTGCCCAGTCCTAGACGATCTTGCTAGTTGCATGACTATGCCGCATGCCCGCCGTTCTTTTTTGTGACAAATTGCCAACAGGCCAAATTTGGCATAAAGCTAGCTAGCTAACAGAAAGTAAGACTATCTGAACTGGAAAAAATATTGTGATAAGCGAAGCATACTACTTTAAAAAACTAACTCAATATAATAATTGGAAATCCTAATATACGGACTCTATAGTATTAAGTATAATGATTCTTAATAGTATATTGAATCAAATATATATACACATAAGGTGACTAAATAACATCAAGCAATCAAAGCCAAGAGTGGTCATTATTCAACAATAATACCATAGTACAATTCATTAAAAATATGTAATAGGAATATCAAATAAAGTCCTTAATCTCCAAAGTGTGTTACACACTAATGTCACTGAGGTAGACATAGTCATAATTATCAATACAATTCATATGTGATATAAATATAACCAAAGTCCAATATTGTAGACTCCATAGCGATGTCCTCAATAATGTCACAATAAAATTCACATATTGATCCAAGACCATCACGTATGCTTGATGTCGAATCCACGGAATATTTTTTGAATCCGTGGCTGCAAACGAACCACAAGGAATGAATACCAATTCAATGTAGAATTGTTTATTCGAGACGACCGCACTGATGCTTGATACGTCATATGAACTCACGGTTGATTGAGTTGTCATATAAACTCATGGTTGATTGAGTTGTCATATGAACTCACGGTTGATTGAGTTGTCATCTGAACTCATGGTTGATTGAGTTGTCATACAAACTCACGGTTGATTGAGTCGTCATGTGAACTTCCATGATGTAATGTTCGTTCAATGTAGATAAAACCCATGAATAAATTGTATAATTCATGAAGACTTCACAAATGAACTGCATGGTAGCAATATATACACCTGTTGATTCCTCACTAGATTGACTGACACGATAGATTGAGAGATTGACTGACTCCATGGTAGATTGACTCCCATGAATAAAAAGTTTAATTCATGATGACCCCGCGAATGACACAGTTCCAGAATAGATTAATGTCTCACAGGATGGCATGTTAGTGTCCATAGATTGTACTATCAGGTCATGATGTTATTGCGAATACATGATTCAATCACAAAGGATTGTTCACAATATCACCCCAGTTGGTGTATGCCTTGAAACGTTTCAGATTCGTTGTGAGGACAAAGCCCATTCTGCACATATTGAGTTCATTGTATAATGATACGTCTTACGTAGCCACGGTTTCATTGCGTGATGCTTCCATGTTCAAAATTCCACGGTTGAAACGATTGAACTAACGGTTGACAGAGTTGTTCCATATGTGCTGCTGAAACATGTCGAGCGATACCATGTTCATCCTGAACTGTTCGTTATTCATGAAGACACCGTGGATTTTCATGACGCCTGGTCATGAGATGATTCGTCCTTGCGGAAGATCCGTTTAATATATGTAGATCCGCCTAAATCCTGGCAAATGGGGAGAAGAGTGCGATCGAACATACAAGCAATACAGAATTATATGGTCAACTTTGTAAACAAACCTAGCGAAAATGCGAAACTAAACAACAATAAAGTTTAGTTTTTCCACAACAAGACAAGCCCACAGAGTAACCTGCTTTCATGATAGAAATATGAAAGATTGGTCAGTGTTTCATTTGAATACAATAAAATAATTCAAATAATCCTTTAAAGGTTAACATGGGAAATACATCTTTTATAAATACTTATTTTTGGTTCATTATTAGTGTCTTACATTTCTTCAAGTTCACAGAAATATGATGTTACAATTATGTCACTTCCGATTGTTATGATTATGACGTAATACAGCAAAGGACATCAATTTCCCCTCTTACTATTTTTACTCTTTGCAACACAGGGTACCACATCATTAGCTCCTCATTCATATCTAGCTATTTTCATCATACCTGTAACAAGGGGTGGCTCATCTTACCCCTTAGTTAAACTTACCCCTACGACACCAACTGCTGGTTAGTGAACTCAAAAATGTCATTGGCCTTTGTTAAGTCAGTGCATTTTAGTAATAGCATTTTAGTAATGACATACAACAACAACATTTTATCAATAAATATTTTATTAATGCAATTATATTGCAGTATCCAACACAAAATTGGGACAACCCATATAATAGACTTGTGGGCGCTAGTAACGATGACCTAGGGGCCTATCCAAAACATTCTGTTTGACAAGATCGATAGATAATATCTTGTCCTTTATCTACAATCTGTGCATGTCTATTAACACATGATTGAAATTTTTACAGTGTTGCTGGGATACTATATACAGTTAAACCATGGCAATCCACCCTTTATACAAAGGTTCACTTTTGGGTACATATTTCATGGGATCACACTTAATTTGCCCTGTGCACAATCGTCCATCTCGGAAATAGACAGATTCTCCCCCTGTGAAAAATCCAATCCAATTACTAAAAGTCCCAACTGATTGAATAACATGATCACATTGGATCAATGCTGCAAAGTCAATGTAATATTCTGACCCTGGTAGTAAATAAACATTTTTTCTTATTAAGTTATCCTTAACCCATTGTCTATCATTTGTAGCTACAAAAAATATTGGATTTGGATACCTACTAGAAAAATAATTCATTGCATTTATGAAGTAATTTTTGGGGGCAACTCTCAGACCTCGCTCATAGTTTATTTTCTTAAAATAGTCGCCACGTCTGACATGGATACCAATTTTAGTCACATTGGTTTCATTCTGAACGTTTGCAGATACGATTTTATCTAGTATCTCTCTAGCTTTTTCCATAATAGTATCCTTTAATTGAAACTGTGAAAATACTAGCTCTTCACATCCAGAAAAGAACTGGAAATTTAAAAAAAAGCCTCTTATATGGATATCATGCTCAAGTGCCAGCTTAATGACAGTCTCAGGTTTTGCCCTTTGTGCTAGATTCTCAATGAGTGATGAAGACTCATCAATCATATCCTGAAAGTTTTTGCTGTTGTCACGCCTTATAAAGTCTATAACCCGGGACGATTTGGTCAGTCTGAAAATAAATAAATAAATGCATCATGAAATATTGTGATCCAGGAAATATGCAACAAAAAATAAAACACATTGTGTGTTGTATTCAGCTGTCAAGAATTTAAGTCACATTGGCATTCAAAGATTTTTGACCAAATGATCAAATGCAACTGTTGCTCTGTGCATTGCCACTTTTGTTGATACTTAATCAGTCAACCGCTATAATGTTTGAATTTAATGAAAAACAACTAAGAGGAACCAGAAGAAAAGTAGTCCCTCTTCTTGAAAAGTCCAGCCCAACACATACAGCAGGCCTTAGGTTGATGGATGAAAGAGATAGAGAGTTGGAGAGAGAAAGAGAAAGAAAGAATGGAATAATAAACGAAAGATATATACAGTGAGTGAATTGGAAAGAAAGAAAAGCCAGGGAAAGAAAGAATAAATATAGGGCAGAGAGACAGACAGCCAATGGGTGGGAAAAGCCAGGGAAAGACTAATAGAGAGTCATGTTTAAATACATATTTATAATATGTTATGTTGTAATAAATATATACCTTTCAAACTCCGTGATGCTTACCACCTTGAAAGGAAATTTCTTGAATAAGCCAGGGACATCTGGATGGCCAGTTGTAATTGTGACTGAAGACTTAGTCGCATTTGAAATTGCAGTCAAGTAAGCAAACTGAAACATCATATTGCCAAAGCGTCCCATAGTCTTCAGGTAAATGGTGCGTATTTCCGGTGTTGCCTTTAATGTACCCTTTTTCACTGCCTCAAATACATGATTGAAACAGACCGGCTCACTTTGAATATCTGTAAATACCTTGTATCCATTAGATTGACCAGTCAGTTTGACATATCTGTGTTTTATTGAATCAAACCCAAAAATTAACAAAACAATGCAAGGCATCAAAGTGACAATCCAAAAGCATGGGCAAACTTGATTTAATTTCATTCTGAAAGAAAAATTACACTGTATATTGTATATACACAACCAAGACCAAATCACAAATATCTATATTTTTCTAACTATGTCACAGAAACATAATTATATTTTTCCCTCATTAAATAAGATCAAGGCAGTATTTTAAACTCACCTATTGGCAAATATTCATACAATAAAATTTTGGAAACCATTACACAGTATAGAAGGCAATCTGAAGGGGCATTCTCACTGTCAGGAGTCGGGATGCCGAGGGACCTAGGATGACAAAATTGTTTTACTCCTGCTTATCCTTGTCCACACGTAATTCACTCACTAAGCGTTGTTTGGATACTCATGCTAGTCCGTAGAATGCTCCTGGTCCCTTGAGTTCACCCGTAATTATTCATGGAGAGGGCCAAATTTTTTTAAATTTGGCATAAGTTCTAGGAAAGAATTGTTTCCATTTTTACGGGAATCAATCTGGAATCAATTGGGATAGTGATCCATGTATATCTGTGACCATTTGCGGCCACTCATGCTAACTCGCGGGCATGCAGGGGAGGCTGTCCATCTGTGTATACTCGCCATACGCTTGTGTTCACTCTTTAGAGCTCATGGAACACTCAACAGGCCTCTGTGGCTCGCCTGTCGTCTTAAGCCAACTATCCGCGCTGGCACCATACCTCCACTCATGGACTACTCGTTGAGTGATCTACGAGTTCCTCATGGATGCCCTGTAAATGTTCATCTAAATAATTTATACGTGATTAACAGAAGTGCGATTGAACACTCATAGGCCCTTTTTGACATCCGTGATCACTTGGCGGCCCTCTTACTCGTGACAGTGAGAACGCCTCTTTAGTCTGACCATCAAGGTACAACACTGCCTACCTCATGTCAAAGCTGTTAGCTCAATGTCGGTCCATATTTTGGCCCAACTGTTGTGTAATCTATATTGGCCAATCTGCACTAAGTCCAGTTGGCCCAAGAAAGATTAATGCTTTGAAATTCACAGAACAAGGGAATGTAATTAGATAAGAGACATTACAATCATATCACATTAATAAACATGTTTCACATTTATTTGTATTAGGTAAAATAGTCAAACATTCTTTATAGTAAGCTTAAAAAAACGTTATACACTTAATACCACAATTTATTGTTAAACTCTGTAATTCAACTAATAACTTTCAACTGTAGTTGTTAGATATCAACAGATTATTTTATCAATCAATCATATGATTATTCTTATTAATCATTTGAAATACCTGGGAAAATTATTCAACAAAATGATTCCTTTTCAAAATTTAAACTTGTATGAGTGTTGCAGAGTTAAGTGTCAAATGGTCAAATGCTACCCTTTAATCATCTAATTGCAACTAAAAATCTTGAAAGTGATAGTTTATTAAACTCCACAGCTTAACAGCTGACTCAGTAGGCAACATTAATGTGTGCAAATTAATCTATTGCATGTCAGAAAACTGACCAATAAATATTTTTCAAAATTTTCCTCGTTATCGTCTATTGGTGACTCAATACTGCAAAGTGTTTGAGGATATTATTGATTACATTTATGGGTATCCTGACGACAGAAAAAAGCCAAAAATTGCACACTACTGACATTTGTCAAATATCACCAATCGATATGCATGCCATTTGATATGCATCCAGATGTCAGTAAGACAGCAAAAATGAAACAATGCTGACATTGAAACCTATCTATGGTCTCTCAGTAAATCCTAAGAACACTGTTTCTCCTGACTGTCAGTAAGAATGAAAATTCATAGGCATCCTGACGTCAGCAAGAAAGCCCATTTTGGACCCTACTGACAATTGTGAAACTGCTGTTCAGTGGTCAATAATAGTGTCCTCCTGACTGTCAGTATGGATAATATCTATAAGCATCCTGACGTCAGGAAGGTGACAAAAAGTTAAGCATTTTGATGTCAGCAGTGTCAGCAAGGACCCAAAAAATTTCCCTGTTTTTATATGCACCAGGACCTCTTAAAGGAAACCCTGTCATTCGCCTGAGAGTAAAATCATCATTTTTTCTCACCTCCATTCTGGCTGAGGTTGAAAGCTCCCAGGTGAGAGCAGTTTTTGCTGTGCAGAAAAAGTTTAAACTTTCTAACAATGTGATATTACCTAATTTGTCCAATGTCAGTTTGACCAACTTTTTTTCATTGTGCTGAATGACATGACAGCCCAAAATCAGCTTAACTTCGGACTTATGTTGGCCCAATGTCAGTTTGGCTAACTTTTGGAAAACGGCAGGTTGACCCACTGTCAGAGAAACCCATTGTTCATCAAATGAAAATGACGAACTAAAGTCAGTCCACTCTTTGGTTGGCCTGATGTTGGCACACTGTTGGCCAAATGTTGTGCGTGTCTGCCATCAATAGAATTTGGTCCGAAAGATCTAAATAATCTAGGTCAGGATGATCTAAATAATCTAGGTCCAAATGATCTAAATAATCTAGGTCCGAATGATCAAAATAATCTACCACTTTTACCTACAGCATCAATTCTTTCGGACATTATCAACATGTGATCAGGATCACCTGCGAGTCAACAATTTCAGGATAATATTTCTGCTGTAGGGTGCAGGGGTATGCAGGAGAACTTTGTCCGTCATTTGTGTTTATGTATGGCTTTACATATTTTTTACCTTGCTATCTCAAACAGTTATTGGTTCTCAAATGTTATTTTGTGAGCTGGTAGATAATGCCTTGTATAGGAGGTGATAAAG
Source organism: Alitta virens (assembly GCA_932294295.1). Lineage (NCBI taxonomy): Eukaryota > Metazoa > Annelida > Polychaeta > Phyllodocida > Nereididae > Alitta > Alitta virens. The sequence goes on along the minus strand of OW028585.1, from coordinate 11,845,590 downwards.
TTTTGTAGGTGAACCAGATCATATTCTGGATACTGGATCTGGTATACTAATCCTGCAAATACAACCAATGCTATTGGACTAGTATTTGTCAACTAATTTATGTTTTCTTTCTATGTGTAAATATTGCATTAGGGTAATGAATAGTAAGGATTACATTATGGATCATTACCTAATCCAGATCATACCGGATACTGGATCCAGAAGATATCACACAATATTGCAGATTCTGGTCAAAGAGTGTGGGCAAGAGATGACAATATTATCTCTATGAAAGAGTAATACAATTTTTAGATCATCCAGACCACATTCTGCCACCAGTGTACCGGTACATGTCATCTGACCAACTTTGGACCGGCGGGGCCTAGCTCAGAGGTAGTGCTCTGGGTACAACCACAGGTCCCGGGTTCGATTCCCAGTCGAGCCTAAGTTGGATGGCTGTTTCATCCTTCATCTCATTGCCATGGTCTCTGCCTGTCTTAATTAGTCCAACTGGTGCAGAAATACAGGATGTAAAGCCATAATCACACACACACACACACACACACACACACACACCAACTGTGGACCTGTCTGACAGCGAGCCAACCTGCCATAGGTTGAACTGACATTGGGCCAATATTGTGTAAAAATCAGCCTGACTTTGGGCTGACATGTCATTTGGGCAACAAGGATGACCTCAAGCTGGCCTAGGGCTGGCCAAGAGTTGGCCAAACTCACATTGGGCCAACTTTGTACAACACAGGCCAACTTTAGGCTGGATGTTGTTTGGCCAATGATAAGCCTATCTGACCATGGGCTGACCTGCCAATGGCCAAAGTGGGCCAAATTGACATTGGGCCATTGTTAAGTCACCTTTGGGCAGTACCTGTGGGCCTGTCTTACTATGGACCAACCTGCTGTTGGTCACATGTGGGTCAAACTAATATTGGACCAACATTAGGCCATGGTTAGACTGACTGGACGACATAACGCAACACAACACCTGCTTGGGCCAAAATCAGCCAAATTCGAGCTAACAGCACCTACATTGGGATGGCAGTGGTTCTTGTGGGATGTAGGCTTACACTCACTGAGTGCCCTCTTCTTGTTAACTTTACAATAAAGGCTTTAGGACATCATGTTATCTTTAAATGCACAACCCAATAAGAAAAGACCTCGTAACGCAGAACATACCAATTAATATTATTGTACTGGCCAAAACCATGCTGCAGTCATCACCTATGAATTATTATTACAGTATTAAATAGTTCAAAATCATGAAACTAGTATATAGATTTTATATGCATCTTAATTATTTATTTTTAAAAAGGCCATGTTGTCTGCATTTCAAGTTAGAGATACAATGTTTTGCACTTTCATTATTTGTGCCTTTCAGACGACCGTTTCTGTGCTAAAAATAACAAAAGACTTCCATTTTTTGATAATTACATTTGAGGTGAGTTGTAAATCTGAAATTTAAAAAAAGTGCACCATTATTATAGAATTTACATATATATACTTCATTTCACAGTATTGCTACAACAAAAATGAGATGAGCTAATAAATATCATCAGTAATGCTATTCCAATGTCTCAAATCAAATAACTAGTTAATTAGTTGACATTTCTGCAAAGTGATATAACACTATGAAAAGACCATGAAACGTAATAATAATAGAACATGGAACAAATAATATTGGAGCTATAATGAATAATCTTCACATACGATTATATTAAACTGCCTTAAGACTCAACAATATAATAGATGATATAAGTATTGTATTACTTACAACTGCTTGCAACATCCAAGTATAGAGAACCGCTGTTTACTCAGTAGTGACTAATGTGGAAATGACACAGGCAACCAGAAAAGTTTTCATTCAAAAATCATTCATGAATAATAATTTGATATTTTGACCAACGATCTTACAGGAAATTCTAGAGAAAATACTGCAATAAATCTTTTTTTTTTATCATAAAGTATACTTAGCATTTATGATGAAGCAATAAATGGTGTTTTAGCATTCATATGTTTGATTATATAAAGTGGATGTAATTGATTGCATTGCATACATCTTTGTGAGAGCTTAGGATATGGATATATGCTTTGAGTGTAGTTATCACACCTTTTACGACACACACCAATTGTCAATCCCAGATAGGTCTTTGTATAATTCAATTGCTATCAAGACTCTGAAGCGTTGATAATAGAAATGTACCCTATGGAAAGCTTTATGACTGCAAGATGCAAAAGTAGTAGGTGCAATTTATTATTTGTAGCCTATCATAGTATTGTTAATATCTTTCATTTGTAACACTATTATTATAGTATGATAGCATTGTAATTTAACATTGTCTAGGTCACTGGAAGGAGGGCAGAGTAGTTAGAGAGTTCTTGATGTGCTGTGAAGATCAACTAATGTCTGGGAGCTTTTTGAAATTTGCAAGTTTAATTCTAAATTTATTGTATTTCTTCAGTTTATGGTATACTTCATGTATTTACACTTAAATGGCTGAATCCAAGTTATGGAAATAACCTAATTCCTAATATGTGTGTCTTCTAATAGCTTGTAATTCAAGAATAATCATAATCAAACAGTTTACTCTAGTTTGTATGTCTGTCTGTCTGTTGATATGTCTTGCTGTCTGTGTCTTGTCTTGTATGTCCTTTCTGTGTATTAATGTCTGTGTTTCCGATTTGCAGATTCACCAGTCAGTCAGTTCAGTCTAGTCTGTGTTGAATAAAGACATAGCTCTAAAGGTCGGAAGTTGTGTTCTTCTTTACAGCCTTAAATAGTGAATAAACTTCATGGATCACAGTTGATGAATATCAGCCATGGCAGAGGCACTGAAGTTGCAATATCTAAAATTTAGGTGCACAGTTCATTGCATGTGACCCGTTCAATATAAAAACAGGAAAAGAAAGCAAAATTCGCTAATTTTGATTGACCATCATAATTTAATATTATATACAAGGGGGTTCAATAATAGCAACCCAAAGTCTTTTTGAGCCTACCCCCCCCACCCCATCTATGTTTTACAGTTCAATATTATTATTTTTTTTGTAATGAGAGTGAAATACACAGTTATGAGTTTTAAAATTTGCAAGATACCAGAAATATTCCACTTTTCCTAAATGTGGTTGTTATTAGACTTAAGAAAAAACCGTGGCAGTAGTGGTGTTTTTTTCGGCAGGACAACTTCACCATGAGAGCTTCATTCTCTGATTGAGTCTGTGCTTAACCTTGAACAAAGCCCCCCCCCCCCCCAGTCCACTCAGTGAAGAAATAGATGTGTTATTAAAAACGTTGAATCTTTCAGTCATATATGACATAAAACATAACATAACACAAGCTTCATTGTCACATTGAATGTAAATGTGAAATATTTTGTGTCTGACAAATTGAGACGAAAAAATGTTAATAGTTCAGCATAGTTATTGACAGTGGCACAAATGTCTTTGTCCTGATTTTTGACAGTGTATACCTGCGGCCACTGGGCAATAAGTTGTAATTTTCATACACAGGATGGCAGTCATCACTGATCATTTTAGTGACTAATGATTGCATGCTTCTCTTGTAAGTACAATGATTGCAGCTGGCACTGCCTGATTAAAAGTATTTTGCACATTTGTTGTGGCCTGTCACCAAATTGTAAAAATTTAAAACAGCATTGACACAAATGAGAGACTGAATTGTATAGAATATTGAAGGTTGAATTGACTAATAAAAAGCAATCAAATTACCATTAACTAAAATCTGGAAACTCACACCTCAGATCAAAAAGGTAGTAATTTAAAAACACAACAAAATGTTTAAATGTAATGAAACAAGTTGTAGATGAAGATCAATTTTTTAGCAACACATATCAGATTATTTTGTCAGAGCAAAAATAATTTTAGGACAAATCAATGTTACTGAGTTCTGTAGTGTAAGAACAATACAGAAAATGTAGAAGAATTAAATTTTCAACCTGAATTCAACTCAAGTCACCATTGGTCAGTAACCCTGAACCAATTGCAATACATACATTCTAATGCCAATAACACTTTCCTCATCTCCCCTAGTAGCTTTTTGTCAGAATTTTTCCTAGCCTCCCCTGGTTGTTTCTGCCCCACACCTGCATCATAAAGCCCATCAAACTTAGCCTGCTCAGAAGCCATACAATGCCTTGGACCAAGACAATCGTCAGGAGCACAGCTCTCCCACAATTAACCCATCTAGCCAGCACCCCAAGGTCTTTGTGCTTGCTCTCCTGGGAGAGCCCAGCCACATTCCTATGGAGCATTCTGGCTCCCAGTTCCAACTGACCTTTGTCCAGAACAGTCATGACCTCTGGCTGATTCCCATAACCCCAACCCCTTGTTGAGACTATGCCCATTACCTGTTTGACTCCCATACCCTATTGTCTATCCGCTATTGTCCCCAAATAGAAGCAACAATGGGGGTCAACCCCAACCCCCAGCCCAGCACCTACCTAGCTGGACAATACATGTACAGACACATAACTTATTCATATTTCACACTTAGCAATTTGGCATGTACATACAGTCATATATATATATATATATACTGCGACGGGATCGGTTCCTCTGATTGAAGACTCGACAATCATGGTTAAATTAAAATGTTTTATTATCATTAAAAAGTATATCTTAATATTATCACTTAATATTGTCACGAAACACAATGTAGCAGTGCACAACAGTTCTTACATATTAATGAATCTTATGAAATAACAATTGAGTAAACATACCTTTAATCTCTCCTGACATTTGAGAGATATTCTAATTCCCATCTTATGCCAGTCTGCACAACTTTCCAGCTTACAAGTCTGCTGTTCACCACTGTACTGCTCTGCCTGTACTGGCCAGCCTATTCTATTTACACACTCTTAATGCAGCATGACACACTGGCCTGCATCAAGTCACATGCTTAGCTGTAATTTCTATTAATAACCATTACATCAGGAAGCAGTGATTAGAACCATCACTAACCATAGTATCATAACACAAATGCTAAAGATAGACATTATGACAATACATTCAAATACATTCATATACATACAGTCATATATGTATATACATTCATATACATTCATATACATTCTTATACATTCATATACATGCCTTCATACAGGTGACAATAATATAATAAAGTTAAACAATCAATATAATCTAATACAGTGTATGAGAGGCCAGGGGGAACACTCTAAGACACATTAAAAGTATCGCTATCGAGTGCCCTCCTGGTTTTCCGAGAGATCCAAGTAAATCATTATTAGTGAATGACAACGGCATATTTATTTTACATTATATAAATGAAGATGTTTAGAAGGATGTCCCTAAGATTGTTTATTGAAATCAAGCATGTTGTAAGAAGGAGATCACTGAGCCCATGTTATCTTTCTGATGACATTCACATGCTATTTATCCAACTGAGCATTTTATTGTGACCATATCAATTTGATGACATTCACATGCTGTACTAAGACTTAGGTGGCCATTATGGGTAGTCAGTAGTCTCTTTCCCACAAACTAACTTGATGAGTCAAAATTATATTGTATAGTACAATATTTAAATTGTTGCAAGGCCGGATCAAGTAAATGAAATTCACATGCTATTTAAGCTAAAAATTGTTTAGGCCATCTATGAATAGAAGTCATTACAAAGATTATTCAATCAGAAAAAGAAAAGAAGAATCCCGGGGGAACCGACAGTCACAAAAAGGCATACCATAAGGAGGGGGAAAGAAGAATCCCATTGTATATACATACATTTTCATACATTCAATATACTCCATACTATATATACTTAATTCATTCATATTCTATTATACACTTATCAATTTGTCATTAATTTGTAATACACTACATGTGTTATCAGTTTGTGCTCAATGGGCTAATAATCAATCTGTAATTAAACGCTCTATGCCGTAAGACTTCACAGGACCTACACTGTGTAAAACAGTGAGTCTTACAAAGCCAAATCTCCTGATAAGTAACATCGGACTGAAACAATTTCTACTATAATAAACAATAATGGGGGTTCCCTCCCGGGGGGTCCCTCTGCATCATGTGATCTCCCGCAGGACAGCACCATTTCTAGTCACTCTTTTTCTTTCAGCGCTCATGTCCACATCATGGACTGGAACTATACCACGTCTGTAGTCTCTGTTCGGGCTATTGGCTAGTTGGTTCTTACCTTGACCATCCTTTTGTGCTTGGTCGTTGTTCGTCGAATTCCCGGCGTTTTGACAGCTCCTTGTCTGTTCGTCGCGTCAAATTCATATGCTCTATTTTGATCGTCACGCTTGGCTGCTTCCACATGGTCGTGGTCAGTGCCGTCTTGGACTGCGTCCTTGGAACTATACCACGTCTGTAGTCTCTGTTCGGGCTAGCTAAATGGTCCTTGACTATCCTTTTGTGCTTGGTCGTTGTTCGTCGAATACCCGGCGTTTTGACAGCTCCTTGTCTGTTCGTCGCGTCGAATTGGTCAGCTCTGTTTTGCTTGTCATGCTTGCTTCCACTTGGTTGTGGTCAGCCCTTACTTGGACTGAGTCCTTTACCTTCTAGCGTGCTTGACGGCCCGCTGTTCACGTGTCTGAATGGATGTTGACCGTCCCTTGCCTTCCAGGGGATCCCCGCTGTCTCGGAGGTAGATCGCTGGCTAACTTTTTTCTCGCCGGATCTACTTTCATGGCGCTATATAAGGCGGGCCTTGGGGACTTCAGTTCAGTTCGCTTGTAACCATTGTGAGGTCTGGTCACTAGCTTGCTTTGGTGTTTCACCAATTAATTCTGTCTGTGAAGCAGAAAATGAATTTCTATGTCCCACGTACCCCCAATTGGTCCCCTGTACGGAGCCCAGCGCTGGAGGATTCACCAGGGGATTCTCCAGCCTGGTCGTGGAGTCCTGAACGTCGCGAGGAGGGTCTGGCCCTGCTTCTAAGTGGCATCGTTCCGCTAAGGCCAAGAAGGCCAAGCGGCCCAAGCCCGCTCTCTCTGAGGCTAAGGCGTCAGAGGCCGTGCTTGCACGCCCAGCGCCTTCATGCCCAGCGCCTTCTGCTGCCCTGGGTGCTCCTCCCCCGTCTCCTGCTCGAGCGCGGGAACCAGGTACCGGTGTGGTGCTCCCCTCCCCTGTTCGTTAGGTGGCTGCTTCCCCGGTTTGAGGTTGAGGTTTGGGTTGAGCCCAGCCGGGTCCGCTTGGCGGATGGGTCCCGGTGGGTCACCCCTGGCTTGGACACCTCGGGGCTGGCTCAGTCTGGCCTGGTGCCGCAGTTGATTGGGCATTTTGCTCCATCTCCGCCGGCCCGGCCTAGCTTTCCACGCTAAAGAGGCACGCCCTGCGTGAGCTCCACCAGGCCACCCAGTTCGGCGCCGCACTGGTGACCTCCGCTACTCTGGCCCGCAGGAAGGCCATCCTGGATCGCCTATTTGGGTTGCTGCCTTCCACCCGGGACTGGCTGTTGCTCCAGCCAGTAACCCCTGTGTCCAGCCAGGGACTGTTCGGCCAGGCGTCGGCCTTGGTGCCCGAACTTCCTAAGCCAGCAGCAGCTCCAACGACCGTGGTGGTCGGCCACCAGCTGCTCCAGCTGCGTCTGCCACTAGGGTGCAGCCTGAGCGGGCTGCCCCTCGACGTCGCTCCTATCCCCGACACGGGCGGGGGGCTGCATGATTTGGCTGGCCCTGTCAGCGTTCCTGAGATTCCAGTTGGGGTTCGCCTCCTGAGCTTCGGCTCCTAGTGGGACTTACTAACCCTGACTCCTTGGCATCGCAAGATTCTGATCAGTCTGATTGGGATCTGTCCCGGGTCATCCTGCACCTCACAGAGCTTCCTGAACCGACTTCCTGGTCCCACCAGTCAGACCGTGACCGCCTTACCACCAACCTTGCATTCCTGCTCGCCTTGGCTACTGGTAGTTTATCAGCTCCAGGTTTATCGGCTCCAGGCCCTCTCACGAGACCCTCGTGACCTCTGGTTCACGCCCGGTGGCGTCTGGCTCCGGACTGTCACTGGTTTCTTGCCTAAGGCGCATGTGGCCTTTCATGACCCTGCGCCTTTCTTCCTCCTGTTCCTGGTCCCCGTTGAGGCAATCTGGGACCGTGATCTACCGTTGTGCCCGGTGCGCTGTCTCCGGGCATATCTTGACCTCTCCGCAGGTCTTCAAGGGGGGGAGCGCATGTTCCGCAAGATTCACGGCATGGTAGCCCCGTCAACCCAGTCGGTGTCAGATGATGCCCCGCCAGCTGACGCTCAAGAAGTTCGCCGTGTGGCAGCTATCTGGGCCTAAGTGGGAGACCACCACTCTTTGGAGGATATTCACCCTGCCGGATGGTGGGCTACCCCTTCCACTTTTACCAGGTTCTACTTGGCCCATGTCTGCCCCCAGCCTGACAACCGGTTCCGTTTAACTATGGGTGTCACTGGCCGGCAAATTGCGGTGGGCTGAAGGGTTCATGATGTTGACTGGCCCGCCTCCCTGTTTGGAATCTGGCTTTGTAAATTGTTTCAGTTCGATTTGACTAATCAGGAGATTTGGCTTTGTAAAACTCACTGTTTTACACAGTGTAGGTCCTGTGAGTCTTACTCACAGAGAGAACCCCTATCCCCCTTGTGGGGGAGGGGTGTCAATTAGGTTTAACAAATTTCTAATTCATAATGGATCAAAAGAAATTGTAACTTTTGATCCTTTAAATGCTCTTAAAAAATGTTAGGAATAATCTAAGGTCAAATAAATTTATACTCAATGAAACACCCATATCATAGTCCATAATTGAAGAAACTTATCATGATTCACAAAGAAATTCTAGAATGATTCCTGAAATTATAGATTAACATTTATCATTACAAGGTTTCGGCACTAAAATGTGTTTCTGGTTAGCAACTCAAATTTAAGTCATTCGGTTTCATCAGCCATTCAGATACTTTCAGAATGTAACATTTGGATAGGTGATAAACTAAACATAGCACTAAAAACTGCAGAATTTATTGAAAATCTTAAGAACCTCTTTTTCTCGAATCTAAACCATTCAATAAACCAATTTCTAATAAGAAAATAGCCTGAGAACTTCTAGATAGCTGCATGACCAGGCTCTCAAAATTAAAACAATTAAATGAACCTTTAATCACCAATTACACATGTATTTATTAAAGCCTGGAAAATTAATATCAATAGTATATAAAAGACCTGTGGCAGCGCCTTTCATCAGATTCTCAAATTAGCCTAAAATGTATTATGATAAAAAGATTAAATCAGCATGCACTTGAAAATCTCTTTTCTTTAATTAGGACAGAAAACGAAAAAGATGATAAACCAGATTCAGTTAGATTTCACGCTGCTTTTGATCACTGTCTTTTGAATCCATATTTAATTTAAGTAAAAGATCAAACTGTGAAATAATCATGACCATGTCTTGCAAAAACCTAATGATTACTACCAAATCTTACTTCAACCAGCAGATTTCATTTCAGACAAACATTCTTATTCTAAACATGAACTTGTAAATGATAGTGATGCAACAAACAATAATCAAGACATAATTGAAACAAATGCAACTGCTTATATCGCAGGATATTTGCTAAATAAATTCAAAGGTAACAATCCATGTCGCTTGTGTTGGGAACGTTTACCAAGTTCATTTCAAGAACAAGCAAGCAATAACAAGTATGTCTTTATGAGACATAAACAATACTATAGTATAGTTATTATAGATAACTTGTTGAGTTGTTTTTATCAAAAAATTTTGAGAAATCTTTGGTGAACAATGTCTCTTATATTTATGACATTGTTATAACTTGGTATGCAAAATAGTACAGTTTACAATATTTCCTTGATGACTAGGTTACAACTTATGTACACATATTGATTGAGAAGGTCTTAACTGTACAGTTAAAATGCTCGTAGATCACTCGTATATCTCTCGAAGATCGCTTGTAGAACGCACGTAGAATGTACGTAGGACACTTGCCGACTGACTGCCAAGCAAGTTATGTAACTAATATAAACAATTCACTCATAGAACGCCCATATTTAAAATAATTTTCCCTCTCCACATATGGTCGTGAGTGGTCAAGCTTGACCAGGAGCATCCTACAGATTAGCTTGAGTATACATAAAAAACTTGGCGGGTGAATCACATATGGACAAGGATGACCACGACCAAACAAAATTCTTCATACGTGGTCATACGTAGGTCTTATCCGTGATAGTGTGAATGCCCCTTTAGTGTAGATTTATTTTATGATCTCATAAAGGTTTTATAACGGTTTTACTCATGGTTTTATACAATGGTTTTATTCACACTGATTTTACTGTGATAATATAATCATACAAATGTTTGTATATAGCTTCATTCTTGAAGGCAAATAAAATTACACAATTACACTTACAATTACAAATGAATTCCCAGACTAATTGACAGATTTCATCATTTGGCACTTCTGTCTTTTCGCAACATTTGCAAAGAGAATTTATTTCATTCATTCATTCACCAGCAATTTGTACATTTATTTATCTACTGATTGACCAATGAACTCTGCCTGACCAGCTTCTTTTAAGGCGATTATCTTCATTTATTCAGTGTACTATAAAAAGTTTTCCGTCATTTCTTATTGCAAATTGTCCAGTTTTCATTGGGAAGCATTCCAATGTCAACCTCGGTCACAAATATGAAAGGAAAATGTTACAAATTCATATTTTAGCAGTTTCATTGGTATTTCCATAACTTCAATACTTTAAGGATAGCATCCAAGTTGGCCAATTTGCATCACAAGCAAAGCTTCTGAGTATATATTAAACATTTTTTGCAGCTTCGACGTTTTCTAGTGATCTTATTATGATGATGCAAGCCATCAGTAGTCTACATTCTAAGTACATGATTGAAACTGGCTTTTTAGGACTCATTATCATGAATATATGCCCTAGTACTTAAAATACTGCAAAATAACCATATTCAGACATTTAGATACATTTAAATCAATGCTACTAAGAGCATGAGTGATACATTAGCTTATTTTCATAGAATAGCTTTGCATAATGTCTATATGTGAAACATTCAATTTAAAATAAAACATTTTTTCGATTTCTTTAACACATAGTGTTGTCATTTTGTAAAGTATCCAGTGTCCTGTCAGACATGCATCCATAAAGTTGTAGTGCTGTAGCTCAGCAGCATAAGTCCAATGATTATATATGTTCAACACAGAAATAACAGAGTCATAGATTTCAGGTCAGACTGGTTAGATCAGCAAAATCAAAGATGCCTCTCTCTCCACTTGTTTATTATTTATAGCCTGGGGCCAACCTGGTCCCCTCCCCTCAATCCATCCAATCTGGGATTGGTCAAAGGCTCATAGCCAATCAGATCACACCTATTTATATACACTTCACACTTTCCAAACCTCCCCCAGTGGCTTTTGCCCCATATTTTAATATCACCCCCATTAATATTGGTCAAGCAAGGGTCAAATACTGGTCAGCCAAAGTACCACAATACACTGGACCAAATCAAAGGATAGGTGCACAACTCTCCAACAGTCACAAATTCCAGCAAGTTACCAATGACCTTTGTACTTGCTCCCTGGAGAGTGGGAAACTGCATTCCTGTGCGACCTACCCAACACCTAGGACCAATTGACCATTGTCCAGTGCAGAGAAGACCTCTGGCTGACCCCCATAGACTAACCCCCTTCCAAGACTATGCCCATTAAGACCCCTTGACTTCCAGTCACCTTTGTAACTCATGAGAGTCACCATGGATTCCAGCCCCACCCCCAAGCTGACTTTTTACCCCCTTTGTCCCAGCTTCACTCAAGCATTACCCTCATGACATCCCAAGCAACTTACTAACATGAGCAATGAACATATCATAAACATAAGCATAACATTGTACATGAGCAGCATGAACATAACATTGCACAAGAGTGAGTAACATGAATCATAACATAGACATAAATATTCATACTTTCATATGCTCAACATTGTACATGAACAAACACAAATATTCATACATGCATAATCATTATCTAATCTATATTTAATCTGATGGGATAAAAGGCTATGCTTTTTACACAACTTAACGCCAAGGAAGTTAAATGTATGACAATAAAACAACTAGCAGAGTACTACATACATTTAACTATTAAATAAAATGATTGAATATACAAACAAAAGATAAACACAATCTGACCATATTTTTGTTTCTTTAAATTTGAACTTTTAACAGGACAAGGAAATACTTCTAACGCGTTCAATACTAACTAATTATCAAGATTCTGCTGGAAAAGGTGTTGGCAAGACGCACTGACATAGACCCACAAATGCAATAGGTGGGAAAAAAAATTTTCTTGGAGACAACTTGATACACCACAAACAAGTTGCAACCTTACACGTAAACATTGTGAGTGGTATCACAGCAATATTGATATACAAAATCAAACATTGACATCAAGGAAATCTAAACATAGGACAAATAAATGTAATAAAAGACTAACAAATGTATTATAAGACTAAACAATGTGCACATAATTGACAATTCAAAACAAATAAGACTGAAATATGCTCCAAGGCTCTAGAGGCTTACATAAACTGTACCTTGTATATCACCTGCAAAGTATGAGTGATATAATTCCTGCTGAGATTCCTGTCCAGCTGCCTGGTTTGAACTTGTGACTTAAATTTCAACAACTCCCTAAAGGGCCTCATCTACTGGTATGTGGAGCTATGTACTAAAATAATGGTCAAGACAAATTCGAAATGATGTCCTGTTCTGGAATGTTTAGGAATCATCATCATGGTGGTCAGAAGGACCTACAGGCAGCCTAATTACGGCGGAATCATCAGCTATGTGGTAAACTGCCGAGGGCTTTGCCCTTAGTTTACAAAATTCAAAACGGCTCTTAATAGATTGAACCCAGGGGTTGTTTCTGGCCAACCAGAATCCCCATATTGAGACTACGATCATTATTACAAATATGGATATGGCTAATGATGTCAACTCGAATGGGAGGGAGTGCTACCTTCTGTGACATGTGTATCTCTGGGATACAATGCACTCTCCACCCAGTCCCAGCAATGTTGCATGGCGCTGGCCAGTGCATCATATAGGTCCCTGGCTGTAACCTGACTGGTGGGTACACTTTCCCTGGGCAACGTGTGGATACCATCTCTCCCCAGGTGATTATGACTATGGTGCGCAGAGACACCCTCTCCACAGAGGTGATATTGGAGACTTTAATCAAATCAGTCTGGTTGAAGATTAATCCACGTGCACAGGGTTGATGCCGTGAGTCAAATAATGGACCTGCCCTACACACCAGTGGTTCCTCTCCCAAACAAGCCTCAGGTTTAAATATTTGGCCCGTGCTAGTATCTACACCATAGCTACTCCCTACCTTAATCTGTACGGTAATATTGGAATACATCACTGGCACAGGGAAACTTTGAATGGAATACAACAGATAGCTAGCCTTATTCACAGTAGGTACATTAAAAAAAAATATCAACTGACGGCGATCGATGGTAATGGCTTCAATATGCAAATGTTGGTAATACCATGTTACCTCATTGATGGTCTGGTATCCTGCCTGAGCTATGGCATTCAGGATATCCGCTAGTTGTCTCGGGTGAATAATGTCCTCTGTCAAGTCTCCTCGTTCTAAGGCACTCCTTTGCTGTTGGTAAAGTCTCATTTGTTCTCTGTATACCTCGTATAGGTATTCGCATTCCTCAATTGCTCTCTGAATTTCCAACGTACCTATACAGCGGTCAGTCGTCTGCCCACTGCGTTGAGAGTGCCAGCCACTTTATTGACATAGATGTCCAATTGCTTGACATGGTCAGCCAATTGACTTAATTCGATCGACACATTCCTAAGATACAATCTGTTTTGGTTCACCACAGACATCATCTGCCCTGTCATATGTGACATTTCTTGCATCTTAGTTTGTAACTCACGCGTGGCTCCCTTGTATTGGCGTACCTGGCTGGCTGTAGCAACACCGCAAAGCACATGCAATCCTGTCCCAATGAAATCGAATAGTCCCCTCTCGCGTCGACTCAAAAGGGGTTCTCCATCCGGGCCATTGCGACGGCTACGACCGGCGTAGCTGCCGTCCAGTGGTTGCAGTCTTCTTAGGCGCCACTCCCATGACCTTTGTATGTAGCCATGTACTCGGATATCCTTGCGGCTGGTCCTGACCATGTCTATCAGTCTAGCCAACTGTGCTGGGTAGTGAGGTGTCTCTTGAGTCACCAAAACCACCCAGGATGCTTCCAACGTGCGCAGCGCTGTGCCCCCACGCACTAAAACACCATCCTGCAGAGCATACGGCGTCGTTGGCCTCCCCCCCTTCATCTGGGGCATTTCATGCACAATGGCGGGCGAAGTCGAGCGTCCGACTTGTCGCCCTTCTTGTTGGTCCGCCAATGCGCTAATTGCTGCCCACATCAAGCACAGGAGTCCCACCATACTGGCCCTCATCTGTAACATCTTGCGAAGTCTCTGCTGCTTCGCACTTGCGTGGCTGTTTGGGTGCGTCCTCACTGTCGCTGGTTGGATGTGGACGCTTGATCAGGTCAAAGTCTTTGTGCAGGTCCTTGGCTTTTCGTATTCTTTCCTCAGGTGTCTCAGAGTCACTGGTCAGTTCTGGTCTCTTTCGTCGCCTTCTCTGCTTCGCTCCACTGGGTAGGAAGGGTCGGTGCCGCTTGTCCAAGTGTCGCTGCTCTGGCAAACGCCGAAGGTCATGGTCACTGGAATTGCTGGAGCGTGGTCGGCGTTGAAGGCGGCAGTGCTCTCTAGCGGGACGCAGCTGCTCCTCATCCGACTCGCTCCATTGCTCTTCTGGCAAGGCCCCTCCCTCTGGTGTCCCCTCAGGCGTAGCCTCTTTTGCCAGAGTTGGTTCAGCTGGTGGCTCCCGCGGGCACCCTGGTGGCAGATTGTTGTTCATTGGGATCCTGTTGGTCTGCCATGGTCTTGGTGCTGGTGGTCTGACCTTCCTGTGTGGCCTTGACCTGACCTTGTCGCAAGTCAATTAGGAATCCACCACTTTGACCTTTTCACGGTTCAGCACCTTCTGCTTCGCTGTGTGTTGGTGGGTCACCCAAATCACCTTGCCTCTCACCTGAGTCCCCCCTTCATCTGGGGCATTTCATGCACAATGGCGGGCGAAGTCGAGCGTCCGACTTGTCGCCCTTCTTGTTGGTCCGCCAATGCGCTTATTGCTGCCCACATCAAGCACAGGAGTCCCACCATACTGGCCCTCATCTGTAACATCTTGCGAAGTCTCTGCTGCTTCGCACTTGCGTGGCTGTTTGGGTGCGTCCTCACTGTCGCTGGTTGGATGTGGACGCTTGATCAGGTCAAAGTCTTTGTGCAGGTCCTTGGCTTTTCGTATTCTTTCCTCAGGTGTCTCAGAGTCACTGGTCAGTTCTGGTCTCTTTCGTCGCCTTCTCTGCTTCGCTCCTCTGGGTAGGAAGGGTCGGTGCCGCTTGTCCAAGTGTCGCTGCTCTGGCAAACGCCGAAGGTCATGGTCACTGGAATCGCTGGAGCGTGGTCGGCGTTGAAGGCGGCAGTGCTCTCTAGCGGGACGCAGCTGCTCCTCATCCGACTCGCTCCATTGCTCTTCTGGCAAGGCCCCTCCCTCTGGTGTCCCCTCAGGCGTAGCCTCTTTTGCCAGAGTTGGTTCAGCTGGTGGCTCCCGCGGGCACCCTGGTGGCAGATTGTTGTTCATTGGGATCCTGTTGGTCTGCCATGGTCTTGGTGCTGGTGGTCTGACCTTCCTGTGTGGCCTTGACCTGACCTTGTCGCAAGTCAATTAGGAATCCACCACTTTGACCTTTTCACGGTTCAGCACCTTCTGCTTCGCTGTGTGTTGGTGGGTCACCCAAATCACCTTGCCTCTCACCTGAGTCACCAACCATTGAGGATCCCAACGACTGGTCAGTGTGAGTGGTTCCTCAGCCTTAATGATCACCGTGTCTCCTACCAACACCTCACCTGTGTTCGCTCTCCTGGCCAGCCGCTCTCTATTATGCTTACGGGACTCCTCTGTTAACGCCTGAGCTGTCCTGATCGCCTCGTACAGCTCATGCAGACGGCCATGCAGTAATTCTCCTCCCTGCATTGCCCTATGCAGGGGCAAACGAGGTCGCCTGCCATACTGCAGGAAGAAAGGAGTGTGTTGTGTCACGTCAGATACTGAACAATTGTAACACAAGGTGGCTGGGCCCAATTGCTCCTGCCACTGAGAAGTGTCATTGTTTATAAGTTTTCCCATGATTTCCTTGAGAGTTCGGTTGAAACGCTCGATCCTGCCGTTTGATTGCAGGTGGTAGGGCGTGGTTCTCTTGTGCTTGATCCCTACTGATCGTAGGTGCTCGTCAAAAGCTAAAGCATTGAACTCGCGAGCTAGATCGGATAACAGAGTTTCCACATATCCATGCCTTGGAAAGTATTCCTGGTGCAGTTTTTGCCATACACACTCATTCGTCTTCCTGGGTATGGGGTGGCATTCCGCATAGCCCGACGCATGATCTATGAGTGTCATTATGTAACTGTTTCCCTGAGGGGATGTCACCAAGGGTCCTACCAAATCCAAGGACACGAACTGCCCCACACTCTCTGCTTTCGGCATCTCTCCCATGGGCGCATGCACCTTCTTCTTGCTATAGACCAAGCAGGTTGGGCATTTTAACACCCAATCTCTGATCTCTTGACGCATTCCTGGCCACACGTACACCTCTTGTACCTTGCGCATGGTTTTTACATGCGCCATGTGCCCCACCTCCTGATGTGCCCTTTCTATCACTTCATGTCGAAATGTGACTGGCAGCACCAGCCGATGGTATTCGGGTGCATACTGATATGGCTTTTTGATAGAATATAGCAACCCTTTCACTACCTCATATGGGCTATCTGGATCGTTTCCTTCTCCCCATTGATCCATAGCTTTCTGCCCCTCCTGAACTTTCAGTGGATCCAGCCTATCATCCAATATTGGAAGTGGCTCATCCCCTGGTAAGTCTTCAGGTAATTCATCTCCCATCCTCCACTCGTCAATGTCAAAAGTGTCTATCCCCTCTGGTCTAATTCTAGATAACATATCAGCCCTTACATTTAACTTCCCTTTTCGATATTGTACTTTACACCCATACTCTGCTAATAATACTGCCCATCTTTGAATTTTGGTGTTTTGCATTTCACTGGTAAATATAGAAATTAATGGCTTATGGTCAGTGAAAGCATCAAATTTGGCCCCCCATAAATATGGTCTGAACACTTTTAAAGCTGTTATGAGCGCATAAGCCTCCCTCTCAATAGCGGCCCATCTTCTTTGAGTGGTTGACAATAGGCGAGAAAGATAACTAATGGGCCGTTCCACCCCAGATACTGGATCAACTTGGCACAATATGGCCCCTATAGCCACATCAGATGCATCCGTGTAAAGCAGGTATGGGTCATGCGTGCGGGGATGCGCCATCACATGGTCACTGATCAATAATCCTTTCAGACGATCGAAGCTCACCTGCTCTCTGGATCCCCATTGAAAACGAGTGTGCTTGCGAGTGAGGGCTACCAAGGGCTCAGATGCCTCAGCATAGTCAGGCATACATGTCCGGTAATACCCTGTCATGCCCAGGAATGTCCTTATCTCCTTAACTCAGTTGGGAGGGCTCATGCTAGATATTGCCATGACCTTATCTGGATCCGCCCTTAGCCCGTCCCCACTCACCACAAAGCCCAGCAACTTCACCTCTTCCTGCCCAAATACACACTTTTTGGGATTGAGAGTGAGATTGTATTGTCTGAAGCGTTCCATCACTTCTTCCAGGTGCTGTCAATGTGACACAATGTCCAGGCTATACACTACTATATCGTCCACATAAATCATGCAGCAGTTCCCTATTAATCCTTGCAACACCTCATCCATGGCCCTTTGAAATTGGGCTGTCGCGTTCGCTAATCCCATTGGCATCGTCGTGAACTCAAATTGTCCTCGAAAACACACAAATGCAGTTTTCTCCATGCTAGCCGGATCCAAAAGGTAATTGATAAAATCCGGATTTTAGATCCAACGTGGAGTAGACTGTGGAGCCATGGAGTTGGTCAAACACATCCTGTATTAGGGGCACAGGATAGCAGTCCTTCTTGGTTACATTATTAACTTTAGTAAAATCTATACAAAAACGTGGCCCATCAGTTGGATCCTTTTTCTCCACTAGTACTACAGGAGACGCCCAAGGAGATCGGGAAGGCACTATGGTGCCTATACTGGTATTTTGGTTCACACGGAGATAGTACTCAAGACAGACAGACTCTTCAGCTACGTTTCATCACTTTATTCCGTAGATAAGTCTATATAGCCTAGGTTCCCTAAAACAGGAAACATTCAAATATAGCAATAGCAATGATATATACATATATATAACATAAATGTTATGCAAATTATAATAAATAGCTCAATAATCAATATACTGAAACCATAATGTATGACTATTATGGCACTAAATAAATGAGAATATAATATAAAAATAGAACTCACAATCTCTACCGAGATATGCCAAATACCAGATTAGCAGATTATACTGTACTGCTCTCTCAACTGTCACAGCAAGATTTCAGTTTGAGCTGTACAAACATGAAATGCAGTCATTACTACATTGAAAATCTAATGATACATAATTGTGAAGCTAATAAATATGAATTTGAATAAAGCTAAAACAAGAGCCATATCACTGCAACTCATAAATAAAGATATAATAAAGGACTTACATTTATGTAGATACACACATTCTCAGGGAAAATCACAGCTAAGCAAATGTTGCTTCTATAAGTGCTGGCTGCTTAATGATTTGAATGGCCTAACAGGAAACCATTCAACCATGCAGTGTGAAATACTGTGATTTTGAAAATTGTGTGAAACACACAAAAAGTACACTGGCTGTCAAATTAAAGTGACACCCAGTGACAAAATGTTGGAGATACCAACACAATGCCTTGGGCCAAGAGCTCATCCACCTTGGTGCTGAGGGCTTCTCTCTTCATGAAAGGCACTCGATATGCCCTTTGCTTGATGGGGGATCCAGTCGTCTCGATCCTGACAGCAATCACGGGATGGCGTCCAATCTGCTGTCCAGAGACGGAAAACACGTCAGGATTCCGAGACATGCATACTGCTACCTCCCTGGCAGCCCTTTCTTCTTTGGAACCCATCTCGCCCACTCGCATGGCAGACATCTCACCCAATTGTTTACATTGTTCCGGTTCAGGGTAGAGATCAAACGTCTTGCCCCTCCACATTAATTGTCCAGTGGCGTAATCCAATATCGCTCTCTCCTGTCGCATCAAATCGCGCCCCAGTATAGCTGGATATGGCATACCATCCACCAAGATCACTTGGAACACTCCCACGCTGTCCTCCTTGACTTGGGTCAGTCCACATACCCGCAATTCATGTCCTGTTATTCCTTGTAAACCTTGAGTTGTCCTGAGTATGGGCTGCCTCCCCAATGTTTTGCATATTAATTGAAATTCTTGGTGCCGCAGCACTGTCCGTGCTGCTCCAGTGTCCACCAAGGCCTCTATGTGATGTCCATGAAGACTAAGCTTCACGAAGACCGGCAGTCTGCTGCGGCGCTTAGCGGCCCCCCTGGTAGTTGTTTTGTCCGCCCCTGCTTGAATTCCTTGTTTGACGGCAGTCCCTGCGAATATGGCCCACCTTATCGCAAGAGGCACATATCGGTCTGCCATCCTCAGTGAATTTTAGCGGAGGGCGTTCATTAGCATACATAGGCTTGCGACGTTCTCTTTGTCCTCCATAACCACCTCTGGGATTACCTCCTCCTCGCTCTGCAGAGCGGGGTGGAGGATTCTTCACGAAGGCCACAAGTTTCGTAAATTCCTTGGACATCCCATCCATTCGGCGTGTCAGCTCCTCCATTTGGCTTTTCTTTTGGACCTCAGCGCGCGCCTCACGAGGTGGGCCTAGAGCTCCGATCTCCATGGGCTCTTCTGAGGATTCCTCCAGGGCACGCCCATGCAAAGCCCGATATAAGCGATAGTCATTTCCTTCGTGCTTTGCCACCTGATCCATTTCATCCACGTAGTTCTCAGGATCACTGTCTTGCACTAGCCTTTCCACCAGCTTCTTTTCTGTTAGGCCCCTCAAGTAGGCGCCTAACATGATCCTCTGTTGATCGATATTACTACATTAGTGCCTTTATGATACGCACATCGGGCTATGATATCATATCCTGCTGTGGCTGTGGCTGTGTCTGTGGAGAGAGCGATCTCGCCACGCTTGACTCTCACTACTAATTGCCCCCTGACAGGTGGCATTTAGGACTAAACGTTATCAGAACCACACGCCCCTTGAGCACTCTCCGTGTAGATGCCCTTGACATAATTAACATAATTTATCTGTTAACATCGCTGGTGTTTTATTAGTAAAACATTTGAGATGTATAAAGTGTAAATTTTTTTAATATTTCGGAGTATTACTTAATAGCAAAAAAAAGTTATCCTTTTCAGTTAGTACGCCTATAGCTTGAAATACACTTTATTCAGCTCTTCTTCATTGCAATTTAATACTGTTATTAGCTGTATGCAACTACTTTATTACTGGAAATTCTCTACCACTAATTCAGTACAGTTCGATAAACATAGGCGTTTCTCTGTGTTAATAAAGAATATGGTGCACATTGCAGGGGGTGCTTAATTGAGTCATTATATATCTACCATTTCAGATACCCCCAATAGTCCTTATTCGACCGTGAATGTACATTACAATGGTGCCTAGCCCGGTGATCGAATGAATGCCCCATTAGCAATATTCTCAGGGTGCTCAGAGCAAAACTTATGATAAGAATCTGCCCCCGCTACTAAATGTGATAAGATATACCCCCCAAGGATGTATTAGCACAGACTGAGTATACATTTAGTCCTCATACATCGTACATCAAACTGACTCAGACAATGAGCCATCTCATCGGTCCAGTTATTTCAGTCCTGGGACTCTGATACGGAGTTTGAAGCACCTGATCCTATCTTAATCGAGTGTGCTATCTCGATCTGCGTATGTACTTTAGTTTAGGTGCACCATACTACATATCTCGATGGAATAGCCAATTTTTAAATGAAATAAAGTCAAGAAGAAAATCTTTCTTTGCAAGTTCGCTGTAAATAACTAAAAAACATAGCTTTCAAATCCGGAAAAATTTAATGACAGTACTAGGAACTCAATCATTTTTTTTTTTTTCGTAAGAGCGTGACATGGAAATTATTTAAATGAGAAATATATATATATATACACATATCAATATAACGTTATAATACAAGTTATGTACAAAAAAGTTGGTAAGCACAGGTTAAATGAAACAGCACCGTAAACATTACGATAAAATAATCTGTAAGACTAACATAACAGTGGGCAAGACGCACCTTTCTATGCAACTAGGCCTAAAAAATGTACAAAACAACAACTATACTATGAAATTAAAGACTGTACAGCGATATTCATGAGTATGACATACAAGTGGCAAGACGCTCAACTCGGTATGAAATGTGACATGGTAACATACAAAAGGGTTATTCGATAAAATAAAAATGCGTTAAAAAAGTAAAACTAAAAACTATGCCTAAGTAAAATCATTGCTGGACGGGTGTATTGTTTCTCAGCCGATGACCGATGACATTGGCCACGTCTATCCAGTCGCGCTCCCGGGCAAGGCGCACTCGATACACCCTCGGCTGAGCAGCGTGCTCGCCAGCATGATTTGCCGGTTCCTCAGCCCTGTCAACACCGCCCTCATCCATCTCAATCACATCGTAGTGTTCATCCAGGGGGGCATCATCCATGTTAGGTCTGCCATTAGGTTGTTCATACATCACTCCATCGTCATCCTCATGTTCAACATCGTCATCATTATCATCATCATTTGCATCAGCAGCAGCATAAACCCTCCAAATGGCCATGAAAAGTCTCACCATGCGCAGTTCATTGACATCAGCTGTGGCATAAATACCCCAAACTACCATCAATAGTCTCAGCAGACGACGCGTGGTGGCATATTGCTGTCTGATCGAATCACGTTTCTGAAAAAAACAATGTCAGTTAACTCGAGCCTTTGCAATTGTATTAAAGTTGTTCCAGTAAGGTATGCAATAATTCTCTCCAGGGTTCATTTATACTTAAATTAGTCTATCACAGACACTAGCATTTACAACTTTACATCGACATTGCAGACACTGACGTCCAAATTTTTTCATCAGCTGACAAGTGTTCGCTTAGTTTACTACTACAAAGTCTTCTCAAATCACTTTAACTCGTGTAGCTATAATGAGAAATTGAGTATACCTAGACTTGAAAGGGTGTGGTGCTGGGTGGAGTACCTCGATGCAATGTGTGAATGTCACAGCAAGTCCAGTTGCAACATTTGGCGATCAGGTGTACTGGATACAGCATTAGTGCAAGACATTTCAAACAGCAGGCAACGGCAAACAGGGGCGGATCATCTGACCTAGCGTGGCTGTTAATACGGGCGTGCAAGTTGACCAAACTCACCAGTATGCAACACGTCATGATCCCTCCAAAAATACTGCTCAATATCGTCCAGACTATCATTCCAGTGCCATAGGTTTTTAGCGATGACCTCGTTCCTATCAGAGGCTCTTCAACAGCGACTACGTCATCCTTAGGGTCACTGACAGTCGTCCTAGTCCATGAAGTGACAGTCACGCGCGGCTTTGAAGATCCAAGGTCGTTCGCCAAACAGCGTGCCCATGGAAAGGTAGAAATCAGTGTCTCACAGAGGTCTGCTGAAAGTCCCATCACAATCACTCTTTCAAATCCCTTCGTATTCGCCATACTTGACATATCGAATTGGTCATCGGTCGTTTTAATGGTCAGCTTCTTGCCTGGCCTATGCACTTCAGCGAAGAATGGAGCTGCATCGGCATCTTTGCAGAGTACAAAACCAGAAGATGAGCAACTACACTGTCCAGTATTGCCACATATCCATGCAGAACATTCCGCCAAGCTCAACAGCAAAACAATCGCGATTTGTCTCATTTTTAACCACCAAAAAAGCGTGCAACTCAAAATTACCCTCTGTCTCTCCTTGCAGTGACAACTTATGCAACCGAAGTAGCTACTGCAACTGACCTACCCCTATGCCATGTTGCAGTACCCCCCATTGTTCCCCCCCTTACTCACGGTGACCCCAATGCCTAACGTTTGAGTGTTACGTAATAAAACAAAAGACGGTAAAAGTGACCGGTGTCCTAAGACAATGGAAGGAGTATATTAGACGTAGTGTACCCCTGAGTTATACCACATCTGGCCGCGTGGCATCAAGTTGAAAATGTTTAACTTAATACTGGTATTACGTAATAGCTATTTACCCATACAATCAAGTCCAGTTTCAATATCACTATTCATAAACTTAACTGAGCGTCAATTAAAAAATATGGATGTGTGACTTAATTGAATTATATATCTACATATCTACATATCTACATATCTACATACCTACATACCTACATATATATATATATATATATACACAGTTCGAAGTGCAAAATTTTTATTTATTTTCAAATTTAGCGTTAAAAAACGTCAAGCAGACGAGGCGCTTTTGCTCAATTTAAGATTAGTCATAAGCAAAAAAAGAATGCACTCAAGCCCTTAATGTGGCAATCACCGATGCGATCTGTCACGGGCGGGCTGAGCAGGGGGGGCCGCTGAGGTACTCGCATTGTCCTCCAGCAAATATGATGGTATAAAAAGCATGGGTCTGAAGCCGGAGGGCATCTCCACTCGCAGCCTGATCGCATTAGCATACGCTAAGACCTCAGTACCAGCTACAATCGGACAGCCATCACAGAGTCACCTCTAGGAACATCATCAGACTGACTCTCTACGTGTAGTATTTCGTCAGAAAAAAATACAGCCAGGTATGTCACTTTTCATGTATTTTGGTTTTTTATTGGTTTATGCTATAGTACAAATTTAGAAAAAACACCGCTCGTGTAAAATTTTTAAACTTTTATTTCACGTTTTTTCACATACAAATGGTAATACATACATAAAAGACGACATATATATATATTTACACATTTGGTGTACATTTTCAATACTAACACCTACACATATATGACAATGCCGTAAATACATCAAAATTTAATATAGAAGTAAAATCGATAGGTGTAATTCATTTCCTTTATTTCACTTTTTTTCACATGCAGACAGTAATACAGTCATAAAAGAGGTCATACATATATATTTATTTGTGAATTTCGTGTTCATTTTCAATACCAGCAACTGAGCATATGTGACAATGTTGTAAATACCGCAAATTTTAATATAGAAGTAAAATCGACCGTCATAATTCTTTTTTTAAACATGGAGTATTTAACACCGAAATTAGCCCGTAGTAGTAGTAGTAGTAGTAGTAGTAGTAGTAGTAGTTTCACTCGATTGTGTGTATCCGTTAGCTACGCCGTATAGCATTAAACATTGACTTTTCACATCAGGTATTTTGTATAGCATATTCAAAACACTAGAGGGGCTATATTTCCTACTTCGGTAATATACATATATCAATACATAGTAACCGCAATTAGTAGCAGCTAAATACCTAGAATACGTTACACAATGTCTAAATTTTGATATAAAAGTCATCATTTCTCCTTTGTAGGTGCCCTCGCCCATCGAATCGAAAATCTCGATCAAGTTGGATTCTCCATTCAGCGACGTCGTCCGTACACCGTCAACATCAAGACCAGCAGCAGCAGCATCAGCAGTGACAAAGGCACCACAGCCACCACCACCACCACCACCACCGCCACTGCCACCTCCACCGCCGTCACAACCATGAACAGTGAGGACCATCCAGTGTCCCATGTCGCCGCGTAAGTACGAGTTTTCATTACAATTCACTATGTAACAGTATTCACTCTTGCATCGCTTGGCTGGTTTGCAACGTCTGGTACCATGACTCGCTTTCAGGTACTTCAGAGCATTTGAGGGCATAATAGCCATAACATATGAAGACGTAATTTCATCATTCCAAAGTATTTCGTACAATTGATTAGTGTTCATGTTAAATAGAGATTGCGAGCGTAGTCGATCTCGAATAGTCCAGGGTATGTCACTTTAGTGAGCATGACAACCGATTCCTTTAGAGGCGATTTGAATCGTAGTTCGATTCTCACGCATCCCTCCCTAGTCACTGGGTAGAATTCGTCATAATTTTGAGGGGCTAAGTCAATGACGAATAAGGTATAGTCGTCTCTATATTCCTCTCGATTTATTCTCGCATTGCTAGCGTAATTCGGTTTCCCCTTGTAGAGTTCGGAGTAGCAGTGTAGGTACTTATCTTCGGAGAAATCCAAGTTCAGAGGTCCTCTCGGAGTAGGTGTGCCCGATAGACTCACATTGATGAAAGTGATGTCGTAGTGCATGAAATTGTAGGGGTTCTTGGTTAGGCTCCCTCCCATGGACTCCCCTGACACAAAGCCTAAGACAATTTTACTGGGTACTCGTCCATTAAACGCATCTTCGATGTAATAGGAAGAAGTGTCTCTAGCCAAGTTGAACTTTCGTAACTCCTCTTTGGTATAGAAATATTTCGCTCTAGAAATTTCCTTCAGCATTACATCCTGGTGACCGAGTAAAATGAGACCTGAGGGGGTCACGTGTTTCAGAATAAGAGTAATATCGACAATCTCCAGCTTGTAATCAGTGGTCTCTCGATTAGCACTCTGTAGTCTAAACTTGTTTGACGTTGGTGTGAGATTCAGGTCAATAGTAACACCGTTTAGTAGATATTTGTTCACTTTAAACACATCGACATCGACTTTCCCTAAAAGTTCGACTGTTCTACTTCCACTCATGGCAGAGGCTCTCTTTTTAAGTCCACTGTTACTTCCAAATGCGAGGCTGACATCATTCATGAATCCGGTGGTGTCCTTGTGAAACAGCGAATTTTCCAGTTCCGAGTCATTTAGTTCAGTCTCACCCAGTAGGGTGTTCATGAGAGCCTTGTAGCTGTAGCCTGTCTGACCCCCTGTCACCACTCTGTCATTAAGTCGCACTTCCACCTGATCCCAGAGTGCATGGGCCAAGTTGTTAACAGGCCCCACACTCCATACGCCTTCATCTGCCTCAACCGCAGACTCGTCATTGGCTGCAGCAGCAGCTGAAGCATCAGCAGCAGCGGCTGAAGCAGCAGCGGCCGCATCTTCACCTCCCTCTGGTAATCTCGAACCATCGCCCCTTACAATTCTCACTCGGGTCGATAGGTAGACATTTGATAAGTCGATATACGAAGTACCCACACCTGGTATGTGAAATTTTACATCGCCCTCGGCAGAAAATTGGTTGACTGGTTTATGGGTCAGGTATTTAACATCAGTTACTCCGAGGTTACTCACTGGTACGCTGAACAAATTTAATGTGTCCTCATAGGCTAGGTCTGATGACTCTAGCACCTTTTCACCGCTTGACATGACGAGTGAATACGTCGTTGATCTTCGGAATTTTCTTGCTAGTAGTCCCAGTCAAACTTTGCCTCCCTCGTTTAAGACGCTGTGCTGTCAACTTGTTCCGCTGGTGGACTGAGCCTCCTCGCTCTCTTCCCGAGTTTTTATCACTTTTTGTAGTCAGCTCACCCTGGGTCCGTGCCTGGGTCTGTACCTGGGCCTGGGCCATGTCATTAGACTGTTCTATCGGTGACACCACTGTCAGGGGTAAATTTTCATTGTTCTTATTTCCACCGCTGTCACCCTCCTTGCTTCGTTTGATGACAACGGGCCTCGGTCTATTAGACCATAGAGTGGTGTCCCCCACAGTTTTCCTGAAATGCTCTATCCATGGTTCGGCCTTCATGGCTGCTAGTGATTTGTATCTTTCTTCCATATCAGCTCCAAAGTACACTTGGTAGAGTTTTTTGTCTCACCGTTAAACTCTCCTAATAATTTGCCTCTCGAATCGCAGAGTTCTATCGAAAGATGTCTTACGTCTGACACTCGCAGTGGAACGTAGAGCACTGATTGAACTCGAGCAAAACCGTGTCTTTTTATCTCACCCATTGGTATGGAGCGTAGTACTGGACTGTAGGTATCGCCTACCACAGAGCCTTCTAGCTGGGGACAGTTCACATACATGACATCCCACTTGGTGCGGCCACTATTCCCTAGCGGTACAGCTATGTCCACTAGTCCGAGGTACCAGCGACCACCAGTTAGGCCATTCTTAGGGGGTGTAAATACCTCTGGCATTTGCACAGTGAAGCGGCCTGCATCGTTGTCTGGGTTTATCCCCAGCGTCTGGTCGCTTACCAAGTAAATTAACATTTTTTTTTTTTTTTTTTTTTGGTTCTATTTCGAAGTGTATTCTTCTTTTTCTTCTTCTTCTTCTTCTTCCACTTTTCACTGTCTCCTCTTCCTCTTCCTCTTCCTCAGAGACTTGATTCTATCGCTGGGTAACCACTGGTTGTATTTACTAGGCCAAGATTGATATTTAACAAGGCTCTCGCTCGAACCGTCTGCTCCCACTCTCGTTTTGATCACTTTCTCTATTTTGAAGAATGCATCGGGGTCAAATCTCACCGCAACCAGCTCATTAGAATAGAAAGGTCCTGAGACACGTTCACCTCCGTAATCTGTCAAGTAATAAACGGCTACGCCGTCAGAAAATTTTCTAGCTCTTACCGTGAAGACCTCACCGGTAAACTGTTCATCATATGAGCGAGAAAAATTTTTTTGTCTATGATAGGACGCTCTCACTTTATCTCCAATGGCGAATTTGTAGACGCTTCGTTTCCTGTTTCTCGCCGAAGTTACGGCCTTCTTGAAAGCAGCTGCCAGACCTGAGGTATTTCTAGTGACGTACTGGTAGTCCCAAATTGACTGCTCATTGCTCTCATTGACCTGCCATGGACTGACGCCTATGCTCGAATGAATAGTACGATTGTATGATGACACTATATCCTGAAACTCTTCGATGTATGCGTAACTGTTACTGAGCTGAAAGAATTGGAACAGTCGCTTCTTCAGACCCTTGATCATTGCCTCGGCGTAGTTAGCCTTGGTTTCAGTGTTGGTGTAAATGAGCCTCACTCCCCTCTCGTGTATTAACGAGGTGACCATCGTATTGGTAAATTCAGTACCCCTGTCACTCCTTAGGAATCGAGGTAATGCATCTCCAGCCTCAGCTGCGGTAAATATTTTCCGGAACCCGTCACTCATGTGTTTCCCTCCTTTACTCTTAAGGGGCTCTGCTCTACAGTATCTTGAGAAGACATCGATTGTTACCAGAATGTAGGCGAATCCATCGTTCGCTTTTGTGAATCTCTCACCATTGAGCACTAGTAGATCGCAATCCCACAGGTGATTGATGCCTGGTGCAATTACTCGGCGATACCTGGTAGGTTTTTGACGAGCCTGCTTGTGTAATGACACAATGTCTTGAGACTTGGCCCAGTCATTGATCCTGTTGAGACTTATATCGTATCTACCTTCTCTCTTGATAACAGCGTGTAGTTTAGATGGACTCGTGAAACTACCTGGTGATTTGGTGTTGTAAAATCGTCTTGTTAAATACGCATCTATGTCTGTAGGTAACACCATTATGTTGCTTTGACATGTATCCAGAACGTTCGACGCTTCTTCATAGGCCTCGGCCTCGGCTTCTGCTTATGCTTCTGCTTCTGCTTCAGTTCAGCCTCCAACTTATTCCTCTTCCTTTTATTTGAGGTAGATACCTGCGTAGGCGTAGACGTAGACACGAGTGAGACTTCTGCTTCTGCTTCTGCTTCTGCTTCTTCCTTTTCTACTTCTGCTTCTTCCTTTTCTTCCTCTTCCTTTTCTTCTTCTTCTTCTTCTTCTTCTTCTACATCTCTGGAGAGACAATTTTTCAAGTAGTGCAATATTCTCCTCAATTTTATATTGGAAATAAGCTTCAGGGGTACATCGTGGTCTAACATGAGACAGTACAGCTTGTTATGGTGTAGAGGTACTGGATGTGTGCTAGATTGAGTGTGAAGTAGCAGCCCTGTGTAATCAACATCACCGGCTACAAACCTATTCTCAACCTCACCCTCACCCTCTCCTTCTTCTTCTTCTTCTTCTTCTTCTTCTCCACCCGTCTGTATCGACGGCGATGTTGTGAGTAGATATAGTATGGTGCGGGCCTTATCCTCATGAGTTTTATAAACCAGTTCGGCATTGACCTTTCTCAATATTGATTCGTACTCGTCATTGACCTTAGCATCGACATCGCCCATGCGGTTGTCATTACCGACGTAATTACGTTGCCGATCTCGAGGTGTGTTGTCATTCGATTTCTCTGTATCACTATCAGCATCATTCACAGATCTAGAGTCAGCGTAAGCGCCAGTGTCGACGTCAACATCGGCGTCCGGACGCGTTCGACCACCGTCGACAGAGAGAGTGGACGATTGCGTCGACGGCGCCCCTATTACAGCAGTATTTCCATTGCTAGCGGCCCCCCCACCGTTTCCAGTGAGCCTTCCTCCCTTATTCGAAGACGCGCTAAAAACTACAGCCTCTTCCGACTGTCGCAGGGAGGGCGACTGGCCCGCAACAGCTGTTGCGGCCAGTCGCCCGGGCTCATCTGACGACTTCTTTCTATTGGCCTCTACCAGATTTTCGTATTTTTCCTTCGGTATCACGTAGACCTTCCGGTTAAATTTCATCGTCATATTCCGAGTCATCGTGACCTCTGTCGTGACCGTAATTAGAACTGTCAATGCGGTCGGAAAGTAATTTCTTCAGGTAAGGTAGACAGTGCTCCAAAAACTCTACAATGGTCTTGTAGTGTGTCACGTAAATTCGTTTCAACTGATCCCTAGTAGAGGCATCAATCCTAATTGTAGAGGTAGAGGTAGAGGTAGAGGTAGAGGTAGAGGTAGAGGTAGAGGTAGAGGAGGAGGAGGAGGAGACTGATGTTGAGACTGATGGCTCGGTCCCTACTCCTATTCCTACTCCCACTCCTACTCCTACTCCTACTCTTGCTCTTGCTCCTACTTCAACCAAACGTGCCACCTTCCTGAGCACTCGCTTGGTGCGACTTAACTCGCTCAACGTGTTACTAGAAAGCTCGAGGTTTCCTTCCAATGTATTTAGGATCACTTCAGTCAGGCAGAGTACATGCTCTCTGGTGGCATCAGCCAATAGGGTACGACTCAGGTGCGCTGTCATCCTGTACGTACGTATTAAAAGCTCTAAAAAACTGATGCACTTCTCAACTCTCTTCGACATTATTTACGCGTGTATAGCGTTAGAGTCTCCCCGGGTAGAATAGAGGTGCTCAGCCGTACGTCCTCGTCCCCAGAACTGGTCAAGTTGTTCACTACGAGGTATCCGCGTGGCTCGCGAGTGGCGTCTTCGTACGCTTCGACTAGTCTCTTCGAAGTGCCGGGGAACATCTGACGTGAGAGGAGGTGTATCTGTTGTAAGTCTCTACACGTTTTCATTAATATCAAGTAGCTAGCGTTGAGACTGATTGTTCGAGAGTATCGTGACTGATGGTAGACGTTTTGTGATATCATGATAACTGAGATACGACTGTGGTGAACGTCTCTAGTGAAAAGAGAGCACATTTCACTAGATTTACATATCTCGTCCATGAGATCATCGAGTACCAGCAGACTGTGGCCTTCATCAGTGGTGCTCTTCAGTTCCTCCACAATCTCTCGAGTTGGTAAACCGTGGTGAGTTGTTAGATTGCTCACGTCAGCCTCTAGAGCGTCAAATTTTTTCTGATGCACACCATACGCGTAAAGTATTTTTTCTGGCGGTATCGTGTACATCAGCTCGGCGTGTCTCAGGATGGCTAGAGTCAGAACCGTTTTACCCGACATTGATGGTCCCGCAATTATAGTTGAAGAGGGCGACTCGAAGGCGAATATAGCTTCTCCTCCTTGCTTCTCCATGATCAAATGACAAATTATTTTTTAAAAATACTCTTTTTTCTTTCTTTACAGATTGGCTGATCAGGTCATGAAAGACTTACAGGATCTAGTGAGAAGCGGTAATAACCAGGGGGTGAGAACTGACGCAGGGGTCGATGCTGTGACTGAGGGTAAGGTAGAGGTAGAGGCTGAAGTCGAGGAGGAAATGGAAACTGATGAAGCGCTAGATGCCTCCTTGACCTTAAGCGTCGCTCAGACTCTAACGTCAACACCCGAACCCGACCCCGAGCTCGAACCCGAGCAGAAACAGAAGTCAAAGTCGACGCAGAAGTCAAAGTCCAAGGCCAAGTCGAAGGCCAAGTCAACGTCCAAGACCAAGCCAGAGTCCGAGTCCAAGTCGACGCCTACCCTCACGAGAGCTCAATCGAGAGCTCAAGCGAAAGCTCAAGCGAAAGAAACACCTCGGGTTCGGATTCAGACCCAGGACCAGTCTCAGATCCAGACTCAGGCTCACACTCGGGCTAGTACTCAGGTACCCCGGTCGTGCTCTGTCGATGCAGTAAGTCCAACTTCGACAGTATTGCCCGGCGCATGTGCCTCAACGAGGACTGTGTCTGCGAAGGTGACCACGTCGACGGCGCCCTCGATTGTGGCAGCAACAGTGATAGAGGCAGTAACAGTGGCAGTACCAGCTGTAGTAGCACCAGCGACAGTGACTAACACTCGTGTGCCAGCTCTACAGTGGCCTGGAACAGTACTATCGCCACTAACTGCGCAAACTGCTGTACCCTCCACCAGTATGGCAAATCACCTTAATTACGTGTCCTTTTATGCATCCGACGAGTCTGGCGAATCGGACGACGCAGCCGAGGCATTCGAGGAAGAAGATGAGGTAGAGGATGAGGACGATGAGGATGAAGAGGATGAGAAGAAGTCTAGAGATGAGTATGGAGGTAGAGGCTGGAGTATGGTTAGATGTGCGGGCAGTAGACAGCCAAGTGAGGCTGAGGCTAGAGATGAGGCGATGGAGGTCGACATTGCGACTCTCACGTCTGGATATGTTGACACAGGGACGGAAGAAGAAGAAGAAGAAGACGAAGAAGAAGAAGACGAGGTCATGGAGGGAGTTGAGGAGGGGTGGAGTGGGAGTGATGATGACAATACTCTACGCTCAGTTGAGAGCGAAATGCTTAAGGTTGGTGATGATTAACTGAGAAAATACTAATTTCTTTTTGTGTCAAAAAAATTAATAAAATTTGTCTCAGCATTACGGTAATTTTTTTATTTATTTTTTACAGCGTTTCGGACAGCAGTTACGTTACCACCGGAAAAGATCCAGGGAGCTTGAGGAATTTTTTGCATGCTTCACCTCCTCCAAGACTGGCGAGCCCTCAACTAAAAAAAGAAAAGTGGACCATGAGTGAGTTTGTGTTCTGTAAATAACTTCCTTATTTCATTTTTTTAAAAGCGTTAAAATCCAGTGTCATAATAAGTATTTCTTTTTTCAACTACAGAGGACACCAAGCAGCGTCAGCATCAGCATCAGCATCAGCATCAGCATCAGTATCAGTATCAGTATCAGCATCAGAGGCATCAGAGGCATCAGAGGTATCGGCATCGATATCAACAGCAGCAGCAACGTCAGTAGGAGTATTGAGGGGTGGAGAGAGTCTTCTGGAACCAGTGAATGAGATGGAGAATGAGAATAGAGCTGAGACATGTGGTACGAGACATCGTGTGGTTGACGTGTCTGAAGTTAACGGCGATGGTGAACCGACGAAGAAGAAGAAGAACATGAAGAACAAGAAGGTGAATAAGCCGAGCGCCGAGAAAGAGAAAGAGTGTCGTGATAAGCGTGATGACATCAGACATCAGAAACCTAGTGCGTTAGTAGTTACACATTTTAGCATGGGCTCTATAACAGGAGTAATATGTATATATATATATATATTTTCTATATTCGCCAAAATTTACTGAAAAGTTTTTTTCCACTGTTTTTTCAGGCTGAAGGAAATTTTGCAGTTAGACACAGGAACAGGAACAGGAACAGGAACAGGAACAGGACTAGACACAGGAGCAGGAACAGGCCCAGGAACAGGGACCTCATGCGAACAAGAATTAGACAGAGATCTGGATGTGGATCTTAGCATGGACATGGACATGGACCTGGACCTGGATCTAGAAGAGCTACATGATGGAAATGAAATGAGGCTGCTTCTAGACATTCTGTATGACAATAATATAGTGGGAGATGGTAGTGGTGAGGGTGATAATAATAATGCGCCTATTTTAAATGATGCTGATGATGCTGATGATAGAGATAACAATGATGATGATGATGATGATTTTGAAGGTAACATGGTTTTTGATGGAGATGATTACTCGGTGAATTTCCACCGCCACATTAACGTAGAAAATATACGTGACCTCGAGTTCGATGGAGGGGCAGTACGGGAGACTGTGTATCGTGTACACTTTAATGCTAACTGGGCCGGTGTAAATCTAGTCGATATAATGGGTGGACTTGAGGGAGTGATCGATGACATTGTCACCAGACTCAATGAGAGTTACAATCCTCATGATCTGGTGAGATTTTTCATTCAAAACGAAGCTTTTTACAGCCCCCATACCTTAGGACTCATGCCTCTACACCAGCTCAATATTTTCAAAGTTCTCGAAC
This sequence comes from Alitta virens, assembly GCA_932294295.1. Taxonomy (NCBI): domain Eukaryota; kingdom Metazoa; phylum Annelida; class Polychaeta; order Phyllodocida; family Nereididae; genus Alitta; species Alitta virens. Next base: position 11,811,997 of record OW028585.1, on the reverse strand, counting down.
TGCTGGAAACCTTACTTCAATCGGATGACGAGTTGTACTTGGATGAGCCTCTCGAAATCCACATTGGTGTTATACGCAATCCTCTAGGTGCTGGTAGGAGTGAGGGCCTCAATTATGTTGATGACCTGCATAGACTTCGATGTATATGCAAAATAAACAATAGTGACAATTTATGTCTATCAAGGGCGATTGTGGTGGGAATAGCCAGGGGGGATCTCAGTGAAGCTCCTTCGACTGATCGGGTGTTACATCAGAAGGCAAGAACTAAATACTACACAATGATTAATTCAAGACGAAAGTTACAAAAGGTGGAGGCTGTGAGGTTGCACACGCGTGCTGGGTTCGATCTAGGTTACGTGCCCTCATTCACGGACATTCCCTCTTTCGAGCGGGAGGCAAATACACGTATTGTGGTTTTTGGCCGGGGGTCAGGTGTTCGTCCTCTCTATGTGGGTGTTGAACAGCGCCAGAGAACAGTTTACCTGCTTTACGTCGAAGATCCTCTGAGGCCTACAGCTGTAGGACACTTCCACACCATCACCAAAGTGAATTGTCTCTTTGGAAAGAGCTCATTTTGTTCGAAGTGTCTGCAGCCCTATGACAAGCGCTATGGTCACAGTGGTTGTGAACAGTGTGTGTCATGTAGAGGTGATTCATGTGACATTGTTAACTCTGAAAAGCACTCATGTACCACGTGTAACCGCTTCATGCGATCCACGGAGTGCGCCCGTCGGCATCTCGAAAATGGTGTCTGCTCCAGTACACACAGATGCAAAGCATGCGGTGTGTACTATATTCCATCTCGTGAACACCGATGCGACATGCGCGAGTGTCGTATTTGCAAGCAGTGGGTGTCTGGGGTCCATTTTTGCTACATCAGACAGCAGCCCCCGAAAGCTGTGTCCTACAAATATATGTTTGCTGATTTCGAGACTGACCCCACAACTGAATATCACACTCCTAATCTACTCTGCGCTCACTGGGAATGCGAGCACTGTATCGACTACACTTACAGGGAGAGACAACACTGCGCACACTGTGGCACAGCCTGTCCGAAATGTTCGGCTCTCGTCTCGCGCAATATTGCCAGGGGTCACCCTGAGAGAACACTCTGCATGGATGATGAAACCTGTGGAATGAGGTCCGTACGCTTTTTCGGCGATAACACCGCCACTGAGTTTTGCGAATTTTTTTTCACAAGGGAATTTGAGGGTCATACACTCCTTTTCCACAATGGGCAGGCGTATGACGCGTATTTCATCGCTAAGTACATCTTCTGTACCATGCGCAAAATGCCCCGAGTAATTTACAGGGGGAGCAAGATCGTTGCGATCGACACTGGGAAGTTCCGAGTGATCGACTCTCTAAACTTTCTGACGTTCCCCCTGAGTCAGATGCCTAAAGTTTTCGGTCTGCAGGGTGTTAAAAAGGGCACGTTCCCATATGCAAAATAAACAATAGTGACAATTTATGTCTATCAAGGGCGATTGTGGTGGGAATAGCCAGGGGGGATCTCAGTGAAGCTCCTTCGACTGATCGGGTGTTACATCAGAAGGCAAGAACTAAATACTACACAATGATTAATTCAAGACGAAAGTTACAAAAGGTGGAGGCTGTGAGGTTGCACACGCGTGCTGGGTTCGATCTAGGTTACGTGCCCTCATTCACGGACATTCCCTCTTTCGAGCGGGAGGCAAATACACGTATTGTGGTTTTTGGCCGGGGGTCAGGTGTTCGTCCTCTCTATGTGGGTGTTGAACAGCGCCAGAGAACAGTTTACCTGCTTTACGTCGAAGATCCTCTGAGGCCTACAGCTGTAGGACACTTCCACACCATCACCAAAGTGAATTGTCTCTTTGGAAAGAGCTCATTTTGTTCGAAGTGTCTGCAGCCCTATGACAAGCGCTATGGTCACAGTGGTTGTGAACAGTGTGTGTCATGTAGAGGTGATTCATGTGACATTGTTAACTCTGAAAAGCACTCATGTACCACGTGTAACCGCTTCATGCGATCCACGGAGTGCGCCCGTCGGCATCTCGAAAATGGTGTCTGCTCCAGTACACACAGATGCAAAGCATGCGGTGTGTACTATATTCCATCTCGTGAACACCGATGCGACATGCGCGAGTGTCGTATTTGCAAGCAGTGGGTGTCTGGGGTCCATTTTTGCTACATCAGACAGCAGCCCCCGAAAGCTGTGTCCTACAAATATATGTTTGCTGATTTCGAGACTGACCCCACAACTGAATATCACACTCCTAATCTACTCTGCGCTCACTGGGAATGCGAGCACTGTATCGACTACACTTACAGGGAGAGACAACACTGCGCACACTGTGGCACAGCCTGTCCGAAATGTTCGGCTCTCGTCTCGCGCAATATTGCCAGGGGTCACCCTGAGAGAACACTCTGCATGGATGATGAAACCTGTGGAATGAGGTCCGTACGCTTTTTCGGCGATAACACCGCCACTGAGTTTTGCGAATTTTTTTTCACAAGGGAATTTGAGGGTTATACACTCCTTTTCCACAATGGGCAGGCGTATGACGCGTATTTCATCGCTAAGTACATCTTCTGTACCATGCGCAAAATGCCCCGAGTAATTTACAGGGGGAGCAAGATCGTTGCGATCGACACTGGGAAGTTCCGAGTGATCGACTCTCTAAACTTTCTGACGTTCCCCCTGAGTCAGATGCCTAAAGTTTTCGGTCTGCAGGGTGTTAAAAAGGGCACGTTCCCAGTCTTTTTTAATCAGAAGGAGAACTGGGACTACGTGGGGCCTATGCCTCACCCCTACTGCTACCGTGTGAACAGCATGAAGCCTAAGGCTCGTGAAGAGTTCATGCAGTGGTATGTACAGCAACGGGGTAAGGTCTTTGACTTTAAGAAAGAACTACTGGCATATTGCGAAGATGATGTGAACATTTTACAGGAAAGCTGTAATGCATTCAGGAGCTGGCTTTTGGGTATCACATCGCGTGATGAGGTGGTGGACATCGGAGAAGGGGGTGAACAGAACACCAAGACTATCGGTGTTGATCCCCTTCAATATAACACACTGGCCAGCGTATGCATGGTTACGTACCGATATCTGTTTTTAACAGAGAAATATTCAGTCGAGCTGGAGGATGGTCGTACAGTGAAGGGTTTCCTTCAAAACGATAAGTTAAAGCTAGTGGGGGATGAGGGAAATGTTATCAGCAGTGAGGAAGTGGAGGTGCGCTCGATGCAGTTTGAATCGACACCTTTTGCCAGAATGCCATCTTGTGGTTTTGCTGGTATTGATGCTCACAGTCGCTCGTCCATTGTTTGGCTTGAATATGAGTCACAACGGCTGGGAGTACCCATTCAGCATGCGCGCAATGGTGGCGAGCATCGTGTGAGGAATCAGACTAGTGATGGGTGGTTAAAGTTAGACGGATACTATCTCGATGTAAAGACGGGGCGCGCATCGGCGTGGGAATTCTATGGATGTGTGTTTCATGGTTGTAAATGGTGTTTTGGTGGAGCGAAAGCCATGCCCAATGTACGACACCCCCATACTGGCGAAAGTCTCAAGACTCTCTTCATGCGAACTGAAGCAAGGCTAAAGTATCTGAGGTATGTACTCAAACTCGAAGTTCACACTATGTGGGAATGTGAATACCATGCGATGTTGAAAAATAATCGGAGGCTACAGGAGGTTGAAAGTACGTGCGAGATGCTTCCACGTCTCGATCCCCGTTCTTCTTTCTACGGGGGGCGCGTAAATGCAGTGAAACTTTACCACGAGGCCAAAGATGGTAAGAAAATCGGATACGTTGACATTTGCTCGTTGTATCCGATGGTTCTGAAAAACGATGTCTTCCCTGTGGGGATTCCAGAGGTCATCGTGGATCCTCAGACAACCGATATCAGTACCTACTTTGGTCTCGTCCAGGCACGCGTTCGCCCCCCTAGGGGTCTATACCACCCGTGTCTCCCTGTGCGCCTCAATGGTAAACTCTTCTTCCCTCTCTGTGTTAACTGTGCTCGGAATTTGTCTAAAGACCCGTGTAGCTGTTCAGATGAGAAGCGGGACCTCACTGGTACATGGACTACGGTGGACCTCCAAGATGCCCTTCTTGTGGGGTACACTGTCATAAAGGTGTACAAGGTATATCACTTTAAGGAGCGAACCAAGTTTGATCGTACTCAAGAGACCCCCGGACTGTTTTCGGACTATGTCAACATGTTCTTGAAAGGGAAACAGGAAGCTTCGGGGTGGCCGTCTCGAGACATGAGCGACACTGAAAAGAATGAGTACATCAAGCAGTATGAGTCAGTCGAAGGTATTCGTCTTGATGAGACCAACATTGAGTTTAACCCAGGAAAAAGAGCAACAAACAAGTTGCTCCTGAACAGCTTCTGGGGCAAGTTTGGCGAAAACAATAATCATCGCACTCATCAATTAGCCGAGCGAGGGGTAGACATTTTCAAGTTAATAACCAATCCTTCAGTATCTCTGAAAGGGATGCACATTTTGGACGAGAAGAGATGTATGTTGGAGTACTGTAGTTCAGAGGGCTTTCTCCCCGAAATGTCGCATGTAAACGTGTTCATAGCGGCGTTTACAACTGCCAATGCGAGAAGTCGTCTATTCAATGTGCTCCACAATCTAGGCCGCAGAGTCCTTTATTTCGATACAGACTCAGTTGTCTATGAATATGACGAGAGAAACCTTCGTGAGTACACACCTGACATGGGTGATCATTTGGGGCAGTGGACAGACGAGTTGAAGAAGGATCAGTTTATATCACGTTTTGTCAGCAGTGGCCCCAAATCATATGCGTATCTGACAAATGATGAGGAAAGGACAACAAAACTCAAGGGTTTTACGTTGAACCACGAGGCAACAAAACTCTTAAATTTCGAGAGCATTTGCCGACTGGTGCTTTTTTGGGCTGACCCCGACAACAATCCAGTGCCCTCTGATGAACAGCCCCATGTTCAGGTGACCTATAACAAAATTAGACGTAACAAATACCAGTTTAAACTTTTTAATCGTGAGGAACTCAAGAAATTCAGAGTTACCTACTCGAAAAGACGACTTCTACCAGGCACGTTTGACACCGAACCCTTTGGGTTTTAGGGTGAGATATAAGTAGAGTAGTCATGTTACCTTTTTTCAATGTCCACTGTTACACTCTACTTCGTCTATAAAAAATGTTTTATGTTAAATGTAGTAAAACGATTTTTTTCCATTAGAGCATGTTTATTAATTATTTAACGTTTGAATCACCATACATGTACTTATTTTTTCCCCCCTACAGTATCATTTCCAGTTATGTCCGATGTTCAGAGCTTTATTTTTATATATTCAGTAGAGTATACGTACCTGAAATGAATGATTTAATGATTTAACGAATGATTGACTGAATGAATGAATGATTTAACGCGTGATTGACTGAATGAATGAATGAATGAATGCGCGAATGCGGTTTTTTTCAGTATCGATTCTTGTTTATTAGTGGTCATATACCAGAGAATTTTGACTGTGATATACATATATAATACTGACTGTTGACTGTTGACTGTTCAGGTAATATATGAATAAACCTATGTGAATGTAAATATATATATATATATATATATATATATTTAAATGTCAATTACCGCAATGTTTGTAACTCCTCCTCCTTTTATTTGATATAATGAATGTAACCTGTCTTTTCTACGTTTGCTGTTGTAATAAAATATGGCCATTGAGCTTTTTTAAAACCGGAGATACTGACTTACTTTTATTTCGTGTTGGAGTGTCTCCTGAATATTTAGCTGTTAATGATGATGATGATGATTTTTTTTTGTAAGCCTTTTTTGAAAATCACAGGCCACTTTTTTTTACTAAGAAATTGAAACAAAATCGATTGTTTGAAATTTGAGAATATTTATTAAGTCATCAAAACGAATAAACAAATCACACTGTTCTATTGAGGCTGAGGTGGAAGGACATTTGCCTGTTGAATTTCATTGTCTCCTCTTTTTACTACTAATTCATAGCAAGAATCTATTAACCGTTCTGATACAAGTTCAGAAGGTGTTACAGACTTTACAACCTGCTCTTCAATTTTAGCAATTCCATCTACATAAGTGAAAATATCATAAATTTCACTTAAGAAATACAGTCTCTTGTGATTGAGCATGGACGAAACGGCCTCAACAATCCGCAGAACATTGACCTTGGTTACTTTCTCCTCGATGGTCTCCCTGACTAGCGCTGCTGAAGGAGGCATGATAGTCATGTCATCCACGTCATAACCGGTCTCCTTCAATAACATGTTGTAGTACACTCGTTTAGTAATTTCGAGCTTAGAAGGTCTCAATAGCTGTACAGCCTCTATGGTGTAGGAGGAGGGGTCATTATCCTCTCCAGGTGAAGACTGAATGTAGTTCTGCACTGTCATTTCACACTGTTCACGATCCATGTACACATTTAGAGACTTGAGACCTCTTTTTTCAATAGACCATCTGTAGCACTTGACAGTGGGGCACTCTTCAAGATGTTTGTATTTGTCACTGTCATTTCCACCACTCTGAGGTGTGCTTATAACATGGTCAATCTTGTCAAGCGAGGCGTGAAGTTTTTCGAATTCCTCACGGCGTAAATTGATTGTTTTGCTGTGTAGAAATTCGGTCACACTGGCAATGCTCTCCTGCTCTACCTTAGGGTGTAATATGGACAAAAAGTATAGTTCTTCCTTGTCATGCTTCTGGAACTTCGTGATCATCAGAAACTGCTTCTTGGTTAGGCGTTGCTCCATGGCTTTACGATTCACAATCGCATCAAGCAGGTTATCTGCTGATTCTCGGATTTTCTCGAAAGACTTCTTCGCGATGTGAACATTACGCCACTTGCCTGTATCGTCGTTGTATCTGGATATGGTTATGTAGCCAGTCTTGTATTGCAGAGCCGCGTGTGCGATGACTCTCGTCTTCTCTGACAAGCAGATGGTCATTCCACTGGAACCCTGAGGAGTCTGGGCATTGAGCTGGCTGGTAGTCATGCTGTTTATCGAGTGATTCTTTGTTTTCACGAAAGAAGCGAATGACTCTAGGACTCCGGGCTTGAGTTTATATACGACCCAGGGTCAACGTTAGCGAGGGCATTCATGCAAATGTCATGGTAATGCAACCCTAACACCCAATCGTTTTACTGTATCATATTGAACTGGCCAATTTCGACATGCCTCAGAGTGTAGCAGGTGAGAGTGGACCAATCAGCTGCGTTATCATATCGCTCTAGCGGTCTAACCAATAGCAAACATTCATCAGGGTTTACGTGTAGACAGCGTGGGCTGGGGCAACATAATTCCCAGTGATGATGAGAGGAGTGCGGTCCACAAATTGCTATCACCATTGCGTAAAGAGAGGTTGGCTATACACGTGATGATTACGATATATAGAATCACCACTTGGCAAATGAAAATAACCTCATTCTTCGGGAGAATTCTACCGAAAAGTTTCCAATTGCTGGTGCTTGTGACGGAGTAAATATCGGCGACATCAGGAGTGTCATGTGCTGTAGAACTTATTCCCGAGTTTTCATGTGTTTCCTCACTAGGATGAAGAGGTAAACCCTCAATGAATTTTCCTGTAACGTCCTCACCTTCCATCGCAAATGTACAAATGATTGAAATAATCGATGTATTTACATTGCCCCATAATAAACATAGCCTAGGGGTGAACATAGTTGTCGCATAGTTGTCACATGACCCGGAGCTAATAAATCATGTGCAGTCCAGCCCTCAATGGGGGGGGGGGGTATAATTAGTAGCGGCAGTCAAGCGTAGCGAGATCGCTCTCTCCACAGCCACACCCACAGCATGATATGATATCATAGCCCGATGTGCGTATCATAAAGGCACTAATGTAGTGATATTCCTTTGGGCCCTGGGATATCCCAGGTCGGCAGCTTCTCTGAACCTCCTCCCATAAGCTGCAGACACTTCATAAGGAGCTTGCATCATTTTCTCCACTTCGTCTCGCAACCGATCCTCTTCATGTTTGGACAGAAATGTGTCCGAGAGATGTTTCCTTAGATCCGCCCATGCAGCCGTATTTCGGTCATTCAGAGAGGCCAAATGCCTCTCCAACTCCGTCCCCAGTGTACCTTCCGCAGTTTGTGATGCTACATACACCGTAAAAGGAGTGTATGGCTGTGTCAGCTCCACATCAATGAACCATTGTCTCAACCTTCGGGTTGAGGAGCCATCATATTTGGCCACCCTTTTTGCCTGTGATTCAGCCTTCACCCTTTCTGAACTCTCTTTGGCTTGGGCAGTCTGGCCCTCCAACAATTTTGCAGTTGTTGTGATCCCATCCCTCTGGATCTTAGAGTAGTGTTGAAACTGCTCTGCATTCATGATGACTTCTTCAACCTCTCCTTCTGGTTGCTGTGGTGCTGTTCCTTCCTGCTTGGGCATGGATCTTTAATCACATCTCATCCTTGCTCTCGCATTAGGTTTCTCCTCATTCTCCTTTCCTCAAGTCTCTTAGTAGAGTTACATAACATAACTTGCCTGGCATGCATTCCATAGCACCTTAGGTCTCTTTCTCCAGACAGAATCACGTCAGGGTCACCAGTTGTAAAGTATCCAGTGTCCTGTCAGACATGCATCCATAAAGTTGTAGTGCTGTAGCTCAGCAGCATAAGTCCAATGATTTTATATGTTCAACACAGAAATAACAGAGTCATAGATTTCAGGTCAGACTGGTTTGATCAGCAAAATCAAAGATGCCTCTCTCTCCACTTGTTTATTATTTATAGCCTGGGGCCAACCTGGTCCCCTCCCCTCAATCCATCCAATCTGGGATTGGTCAAAGGCTCATAGCCAATCAGATCACACACATTTATATACACTTCACACTTTCCAAACCTCCCCCAGTTGCTTTTAGTCAGGATTTTTCCTATCCTTCCCCAGTGGCTTTTGCCCCATATTTTAATATCACCCCCATTAATATTGGTCAAGCAAGGGTCAAATACTGGTCAGCCAAAGTACCACAATACACTGGACCAAATCAAAGGATAGGTGCACAACTCTCCCACAGTCACAAATTCCAGCAAGTTACCAATGACCTTTGTACTTGCTCCCTGGAGAGTGGGAAACTGCATTCCTGTGCAACCTACCCAATACCTAGGACCAATTGACCATTGTCCAGTGCAGAGAAGACCTCTGGCTGACCCCCATAGACTAACCCCCTTCCAAGACTATGCCCATTAAGACCCCTTGACTTCCAGTCACCTTTGTAACTCATGAGAGTCACCATGGATTCCAGCCCCACCCCCAAGCTGACTTTTTACCCCCTTTGTCCCAGCTTCACTCAAGCATTACCCTCATGACATACCCAAGCAACTTACTAACATGAGCAATGAACATATCATAAACATAAGCATAACATTGTACATGAGCAGCATGAACATAACATTGTACAAGAGTGAGTAACATGAATCATAACATAGACATAAATATTCATACTTTCATAAGCTCAACATTGTACATGAACAAACACAAATATTCATACATGCATAATCATTATCTAATCTATATTTAATCTGATGGGATAAAAGGCTATGCTTTTTACAATTTGCTGCTTTTATGTTGTTATGGTAACCTACCTCAAACGCCTATCCAAAACCCATATTAAATGTAAAATTTGACCCTGAAGATTGTTTTCAAGGTCATTTGGCCAATTGAAGTGCAAACAAATGTTCATTTTCAAAAGAATCACAATAGTGCAAAATCAAGGAGCTTTTGATCTTGAATTTTATAGATTTGAAGTACATTTAGGAATATTATGTTGAAACATGATATTATAAAGTCTTGGGGCTCATTCCTGGTCTTTGTCAGGTGTCCCAAACTTCATGTACACTGGGCAAGCCAGTCTAGACCAAACTTGACTCCAAGTCTCAGGAGTGCCAAAAAGATGTATTCAAAGCATCAGTCCTTTCCTTGCAGTCTATTCAATCAATTTCACACCTTACATTTCATTAGTTAGCCCCTCCCCACATCTGGAAGGAGCGTCATCCAATCATATTCTGACAATTCACAGCACAATCAGACAGTCCAAAAGTCCATAGTGATCTTTGGCCAATTCCTCCTCCCCCCCCCCTCTCAGTGAGCATTCCTATCTTAGTGGATAATCTTCTTGTACAACCTGCAACTTAACTCCTAGCATTAATTTGCCATATCTTTTAAAGTGCAGTATCCTAATCCAGCATTACACACAACTGCAGAAATGCACATAATGCACTTGGAGCTTAAGCCCCTAATCAGAAAACCTAGTTAACTGGCATTGTGTCACACCAAGCCCACTACGAAGGCAGATGCCAAGTGCAAAGCATACAATGCACTGGGGATTGGTGTGGAACAATAGAGTGCAATCTACTGCCCTTTCAAGTGGCCTGACACTCTTGTGACATAACAGCTTAAAATGCACATCACCGGAGTTCGCCACAATCATCTAAATGCTAAACGCCCAAACAAACATGCTTATCTAAAAGCATGGTTGAAGTAATACATCAAAGTCTAAAATTAAGTGAGGTCATGTTTCTAGCATGAAACAATGATCTTAATTATAATAATTTGTGAATAACACATCATTACTTATTTAACATGTCTAGAATTAATATGTTGTATTTGAGCTCACTGAGAGGTGGTGGTGTAATGATGAGATGACATGCCTCCAGGCACCAGGCTATCATAATAGAATAATGCACATTAAATGGGTGGGTGAACTTTACAATATGATTAACATCTTTCATTGTCCGATTTTAAGAATTCATATATGAAGAACTTGTTAATCATGAGTAAAAATGATAACGCAGATGTAATGACAAATATTCACACGAGCAAATGCCAAGCTTTAGTGAGCACCAACAATTCACATGCGGTCTTCCAAAATCTGCTGTTAATTTTGACCTTTGACCAGCAAGGTCAAATTCAAGGTGAAAACTTTATTATGAAAATCAAATTGGCCATATTAATTGATATCATGTGGAAAGAATGTTTGGATTTGACTCAAACAGGTTATGGAAATCACTCTGCCTATGCAAAATTACATCATGAAATCCAAGGCCAAGGACACAATGTCTAAAGTGTACACTTTACCTTTGAAACGGTTCTACCTCCAGTTGTAAATAACTTACAGAAATTAGAAGGCTTATTAACAACCCTTTGAAATGGGACATAGCATGAAGTTGTATATCTACTTTAAAAAAATAAACGACCTTGAAATTTTGGGTATCCAAGAATTACAGGAAATTTAACCTTGACCTTCAACAATTCAGGCCTTTTTAGAGCATAGTTTTCACTTCAGAAATGTACCAAATAATTGTTCAAATATGATGACATGGGTTCGTATCTAGTACAGTCTTACAATAACAGCAAAATTTTGAATACTGAAATAAAATCCTATAGACACATAGACTATAGATGTTCAGAGCAAAAACATTTCCCATTGATCACTGGTATAAAACAATTTATCGAAGGATCCAAGTAGACTGTAAATTTATATTTAACAACATTACAAAATTATTCAGAATTATTATATTTGGTTTGTCTCTGTCGTCCATATGCAGGGCATTCGCATAATTCAGTTTAAATTACATTTATCATGAAATAATGCACATTTCACATTTTTGATCTTCCAATTCAATGTTTTGAAATCTACATAATTCTATGCAGCTAAGTGGTCTAGTGGTAAGACACTCGCCTGCTCCTCTGAAGGACCCGAGTTTGATCCCGGGCTCGGGCACCCTTTATGAGCAATGTCCCAGCTGGATGTCGTTTGGAAGAGACGTTAGGTTGGCGGTCCCTTATACACAGTGTCTATGTTGAGGCAAGTAACAAATCCCACCCATGGGGTAAATGTATATATCCCAATATAACCTATATACCACATAGAAAAGCCGTGTGGTATAGCCTTTGTGGCATACATATACTACATGGTTTACCTCACAAGGATGGGAAATGCACACCACATACAAGTTTCTATGTTTGGCAGGCCAATGACAAAAAAAATCACTTTTTGCAGCTAAGCGATTCGCCCTTCAAACTAGCGTCGCCAATTCAAAACAATATTCGGAGTCACAAATAACATGCTTTGGCACAACGAATAACATGCTTTGGCACAACCAAGACCTGCCATTATCATTCACATGATTTCAGTTTTGTTAAATAAATAATGTTGCCATGACCACCAGTTTGAAATGTATAAGTAATTTTTCAGTGAATTGTGCAGTGACTAAACTTCCACATTACTGTCAAAAATTCATATTATAGTAATGTTTGTCCAAAATTGTATAATTGATTTCATGCAAGATAGGGTAGCTTTATTCTATTCTTCACAATAAAATTTTGTCAGCAGCATTAATTTTGAAATACCACTATGTCTTAAGATGGATAGTCTCATTCACTTCCTTGACCCCAAAAACCTAGGCATGGACCCAAATGTGTTGTACTATGTCAATCAGTTACAAAGATATACCTAGTTATCGCTTTCTGGTGGCCATACTCAGAACACAGAACTCAGAATCATTTTATTCATATTACATATATACATATATATGCATATAATTTTACAGAGATTATTAAGAAACACACGGTGTATGAACACGATATATATAGTATAGAATGCAATCTGAAGGGGCGTTCTCATTGTCAGGAGTGGGGATGCCGAGGGACCATGGATGACAAAATTATTTTACACCTGCCTATCCTTGTCCATACGTAATTCACTCGCTAAGTGTTGTATGGATACTCATGCTAAGCCGTAGAATGCTCCTGGTCCCTTGAGTTCACCCGTGACTAATTGTGGATAAGGCAAAATTTAAAAAACATTTGGCATTAGTCTTACAAGAAATTGTTTTTGTTTCTACGGGAATCAATCAGGAATCAATCGGGATAGTGATCTACGTATGTCTGTGGCCATTCGTAGCCACACGTGCTTACTCGTAGGTATGCAGGGGAGGCTGTTTATCTGTGTATACTCACCACAAGTGTACACTCTTGTAGAGCTCGTGGAGGACTCAGCGGGCCTCTGTGGCTTGTCTGTTGTCTTAAGCCAACCATCCACACTGGCACCATGCCATCCTTGCCCATACATAGCCCTCTCCTCCATCACTCATGGACTACTCGCTGAGAGATCTGCGAGTGCCTCATGGATGCCCTGTAAATGTGTTTCTCAATAATTTATACGTGATTAACAGAAGTGCGAGCGAGTCTTTTTGACATCCGTGATCACTCGGCTCTCTTACTCGTGACAGTGAGAACGCCTCTTTAGTCTGACCAGAAAGTCCAAATCTCCATCAAGGAGATACAATGTTTTGCACTTTCATTATTTGAGCCATTCAGAGGACTGTTTCTGTGCTAAAAATAGCAAAAACTTCCATTTTTTGATAATTACATCTGAGGTAAGTTGTTAATCTGAAATTTAAAAAAAATGCATCACTATTACAGAATTTATATATATATATATATATATATATATATATATATATATATATATAAATATATATTTATATATAAGTAGAAAATATAATAAAACTTCATTTCACAGTATTGATACAGCAAAAATGAGATGAGCTGATAAATATCAGTAATGCTATTCCAATATCTCAAATCAAATAACAAGTTAATTAGTTTACATTTCTTTAAAGTGATATAACACTATGAAAAGACCATGAAACGTAATAATGATATAAAATGGAACAAATAATATGGTATCTATAATGAATAATCTTCATATACAATTATATTAAACTGCCTTAAGATTCAACAATATAATAGATGATATCAGTATGGGAACATTACTTGCCCTCGAAGGTCCTGGGCCTCCACGCGGCGAGGGTGGAAACACTTGGGGGTGAAGTCCTCTAACCCTATCCCAAGTGGCTAAAACAGGACAGTGCACACTGCACAAGCAGCTCCAGCTATCCAACGCAGACAATTATTGATTTTTTACATGCTTCTGGTTTCTACTACCAACTATAGATAATCAATCTTACCCTAGAGAGCCTCTACATAGCCCACTCAGGTGCTGATGAGGCATTAAACAATAACACTAACTAACTAACTATGGAAACATTACTTACAACTGCTTGCAACATCCAAGCGTAGAGAACACTTTTACTCAGTAGTTTGACTAATGTGGAAATGACACAGGGAGCCAGAAAATGTTCCCTCAAAAATAATTCATGAATAATAATTCGATATTTTGACCAACGGTCTTACTGGAAATTCTACAAATAATTTGGCGCAGAGCACCACACACCTGTTCAGGATATTAGCAATAAACTGATAAACTGTGATAATGTTAAATTCATTGGAGTGAAACATTATTGAATTTTAATTTAATTATGAGAGTAGCGTATACCAGGTCCAACTATCCCAGATTGCTTTAAGATCTATCACTTATAAGAAAATACTGCGATAAATCTTTTTTCCTAATGAAGTATACTTAGCATGTATGATGAATAAATGGTGTTTTAGCATTCATATGTTTGATTATATTAAATGGATGTAATTGATTGTGTTGCATACATCTTTGTGATAGCTTAGGATGTGGATATATGCTTTGAGTGTAGTTATCACACCTTTTACGACACACACCAATTGTCAATCCCAGATAGGACTTTGTTTAGTTCAATTGCTATCAAGACTCTGAAGGGTTGATAATAGAAATGTACCCTACGGAAATCTTTATGACTGCAAGGTGCAATAGTAGTAGGTGTGATTTATTATTTGTAGCCTTTCATAGTATTGTCAATATGTTTCATTTGTAACACTATTATTATAGTATGATAGCATTGTAATTTAACATTGTCTAGGTCACTGGAAGGAGGGCAGAGTAGTCAAAAAGTTATTGATGTGCTGTGAAGATCAACTAATATGAAGGAGCTTTTGAAGTCTGTAAGTTTAATTCTAAATGTATTGTATTTCTTCAGTTTATGATATATTTCATGTATTAACACTTAAATGGCTGAATCCAAATTATGCCTAATATGTGCGTCTTAAATTAGCTTGTAATTCATGAATAATCATAATCAAACAGTTTACTCTAGTTTGTGTGTCTGTCTGTCTGTCTGTCTGTCTGTTTATATGTCTTGTTGTCTGTGTCTAGTCTTGTATGTCCTTTCTGTGTAATAATGTCTGTGTTTCTGATTTGCAGATTCACCAGTCAGTCAGTTCAGTCTAGTCTGTGTTGAATAAAAGCATAGCTCTACAGGTCGGAAGTTGTGTTCTTCTTTCACAGCCTTCAATAGTGAATAAACTTCATGGATCACAGTTGATCATTATAAGAGCAATAGCAGAGGCACTGAAGTTTGCAATATCTTAAATTTAGGTGCACAGTTCATTGCATGTGACCCATTCAATATAAAAACAGGAAAAGAAAGCAAAATTTGCTACTTTTGATTGAACCATCATAATTTGATATTATATACAAGAGGGTTCAATAATAGCGACCCAAAGTCTTTTTAAGCCTCCACCCCCCCCCCATCAATGTTTTACATTTCATTACTTATTTTCTTGTTATGAAAGTGAAATACACAGTTCTGAGTGTTACAATTTTAAATTTGCAAGATACCAGAAATATTCCTCTTTTCGTAAATGTGGTTGTTATTAGGCTTAAGAAAAAACCGTGGTGGTAGTGAAGTTATTTTCGGCAGGACAACTTCACCAACAGAGCTTCATTCTCTGATTGAGTCTGTGCTTGACCTAAAACAAGCCCCTCCCCCCCCCCCCCCCCATTCCACTCAGTGAAGAAATAGATATGTTATTAAAAAAGTTAAGTCTTGGAGTCCTATAAAACATAAAACATAACATAACACAAAGTTTATTGTCACATTGAATGTAAATGTGAAATATTTTGAGACAAAAAATGTTAACAGCTCAGCATAGTTATTGACTGTGGCACAAATGTCTTTGTCCTGATTTTTGGCAGCCTATACCTGCGGCCACAGGGCAATAATGTGTAATTTTAATACATGGGATGGCTGTCATCACTGATCATTTTAGTGACCAACAATTGCATGCAATCAAATTACCAAGAACTAAAATCTGGAAACCCACACCACTGATCAAAAAGATCAAAAATTAAAAACTTTAGTTATTTACAAATTTCTGTCACAGTGTAAAATATCCAGTGTCAGAGTGAAAACAAAAATAACAAGACCATGAGTTTATGTCAGAATGGTTGGATTGGCTAAATTCAAAGATGCCTCTCCTCCCAGATGTTTAATTATTTATACCTGGGAGGGCTCCTTAGCTCCTCCCAGAATTCAACCCAAGTCACCATTGGTCAGTAACCCTGAGCCAATTGCAATACATACAATTTAATGCCAACAACACTTTCCTCATCTCCCCTAGTAGCTTTTTGTCAGGATTTTTCCTAGCCTCCCCTGGTTGTTTCTGCCCCACACCTGCATCATTAACCCATCAAACTTAGACTGCTCAGAAGCCATACAATGCCTTGGACCAAGACAATAGTCAGGAGCACAGCTCTCTTACAATTAACCCATCTAGCCAGCACCCCAAGATCTTTGTGCTTGCTCTCCTGGGAAAGCCAAGACACATTCCTATGGAGCATTCTGGCTCCCAGTGTCAGCTGACCTTTGTCCAGAGCATGTACAGACACATGTACAGACACATAACTTATTCATATTTCATACTTAGCAATTTGGCATGTACATACAGTCATATATATATATATATATATATATATATATACATTCAAATACATTCATATGCATACAGTCATATATGTATATACATTCATATACATTCCTATACATGCATATACATTCATATACATACATATACATACATATACATACATATACATACATTTTGCAATACATACATATACATACATATACATAGATATACATAGATATACATAGATATACATAGATATACATAGATATACATACATGGACATACATAGACATATATAGACATACATAGACATACATAGACATACATATACATACATATACATACATATACATACATATACAAACATATACATACATATACATGCATTCAATATACTCCATACTGTATACTTAATTCATTCATATTCTATATTATACACATCAATTTGTCATTAATTTGTCAGTAATACACTACATGTGTAATCATCATTTCAGAGCAGATTAAAAACATGGACAACTGGCTAAAAATGTGTATCAACAGTTTGTGCTCAAGGTGCTAATAATCAATCCGTAATTAAACAATTAGGTTTAACACATTTCTAATTCATAATTGATAAAAAAAAAAGATAATTGTACATGTTCGGAATAATCTAAAATAAAATGAATTTATACTCAATGAAACACCCATATCATTGTCCATCATATTGAAGAAACTTAATTTAATTTCATGATTCACAAAGAAATTCTAGAATGATTCCTGAAATTATAGATTAACATTTTTACAAGGTTTCGGCACTAAAATGTGTGTCTGGTAAGCAGCTCAAATTTAAGTCATTCGGTTTCATCAGCCATTTAGATACTTTCAGAATGTAACATTTGGATAGGTGATAAACTAAACAGCACTAAAAAACTGCAGAATTTAATTAAAATCTTAATAACCTTTTTGATATCTATAACAGGCAATCTTTTCTCGAATCTAAACCGTTCAGTAAACCAGTATCTAATAAGATATTAGCCTGAGAACTTCTAGACAGCTGCCTGACCAGGCTCTCAAAATTAAAACAATAAAATAAACCTTTAATTACCAATTACCATGTATTTATTAAAGCCAGGCAAATTGATATCAATAGTATAAAGACCTGTGGCAGCGCCTTTCATCAGATTTTCAAATTAAACCAAAAATGTATTATGATAAATAGATTAAATCGGGATGCACTTGAAAATCTCTTTTCTGATAAGGACAGAAAATAAAAATGATGGTAGACCAGATTCAGTTAGATTTCAAGCAGCTTTTAGATCATTGTCATTTGAATCCATATTTAATTTAAGTAAAGGATCAAACTGTGAAAATAATCATGACCATGTGTTGCTAAAACCAAATGATTACTACCAAATCTTACTTCAATCAGCAGATTTAATTTCAGACGAACATTCTTATTCCAAACATGAAATTGTATATTATATCGCAGGATATTTGCTAAAAAAGTTCAAAAGTAACAATCCATGTTGCTTGTGTTGGGAACGTTTAACAAGTTCATTTCAAGAACAAGCAAGCAATAACAAATACGTCTTTATGAGACATAAACAATACTCAAATTGAAACTTGAATTTAGGAATCACTGTTTCAGTGAAGCATTTGTTTCCTAAGCTGAATCATTCAGCAATAACTTTCTTCATTTATTTTCCTCTTTTACCATCACTAGAAAAAATACTCAATTACATTACAATCAATTAAATAATCTTCATCAATTAACTTACAAAATTATTTATCAAAGTTAAAGTTAATTTTGAAGGCGAAGAAGCACTCAGGCATGAATACAACATTTAAAAAAAGCTCAGAGAATTACCAATCAGTAAAATGTCCTTTAATTTAAATTTATAGTTATTATAGATAACTTGTTGAGTTGTTTCTATCAAAAATTTTTAAGAAATCTTATATTTATGATATGGTTATAACTTGGTATGCAAAATAGTACAGTTTACAATATTTCCTTATTGACTAGTTTACAACTGATGTACACATATTGATCGAGAAGGTCTTAACTGTACAGTTGTTTATCAGTACAATATCATAAGTATTCCATTATGACAGGAATATTTTTTCTGTAATACTGTTAAACTGTGTTTTTACATATTCTTTCAGTGATGTGTACTAAGTCAATTAATGTGATCATATATAGGCATACATATATATTGTGTGCATTCTGTAACATTATATTGTGTCTGTGATTCTAAGCTAACTGTATATATATTAATTTACATCAGTACTTGAAAATTGTTGACACAATCAAAAAATTCTGTAACATTTTCTGTATACACAGCAAACCTTGATTAAGACAAATTCAAATGAAACACCTTTCAGTTAGGCAAAGTATCTATTCATGAAAAGGTTCATAAATAGAATAAACTTGAAAAAGGTTTACCATTTAATCTGTTGACATATTCAAATATCATTTCATGAAAAAAAGAGCACATGTAGGTCAATGAGTGCTTTTGTTCTTGAAATTACAATTTGTTTGGTCACAAGGTACACAATGGTATAATTTCATTAAACAATTGATGATGATAACATAAGATACCAAATCTCATTATGAGCAGATTTCAAGGAGCTTAAAAAAATGATTATATAGGGGTAATTTTTAAGATAAAATTTTGGTTTTAATGTATTAATGTCATTGTAGATCTTGCAAGTTGGCGAAATTAATTTAAATTGTGCAATAAAAGAACATCATCAAATTTTCACCTGATTTTTAAAGTGTTGCTGGGATACAATATACAGTTAAAATGTGGCAATCCACCCTCCATACAAGGGTTCACTTTTGGGTACATATTTCTAGGGATCACACTTAATATTCCTGTTAGTAAATGAAAATGTTTTTTTATTAAGTTATCTTTAACCCATTGTCTATCATTAGTAGCTACAACAAATATTGGATTTGGATACCTACTAGAAAAATACTTCATTGCACTTATGATGTAATTTTTGAGGGCAACTGTCAGACCTGGCTCATAGACTTCTTTCTTTAAACAGTTGCCACGTCTGACATGAATACCAATTTTAGTGACATTAGTTTCGTTCTGAACGTTTGCAGATATGATTTTATCTAGTATCTCTCTAGCTTTTTCCATAATATTATCTTTTAATTGAAAACTGTAGGGTCAGTACTTTATGTTGTATCCTCAGCCTGATGGGAAGCCAGTGGAGATGTTTCAGACTGTTGTGGGACTTGTCCTCATCATTAAAAACTACTTTCGCAGCAATGTTTTTGTGCATGTTGTAGTTTCTGCAGGTCACTTTCTGGGATGCCGATGTACAAAGCATTTGAATAGTTCAGCTGAGTAACCACTAGCCCCAGCATTAAAGTTTTGCTTGTTTCTTTGGTCAGTACTGACGGCATGTGTTGGATCTTTTGAACGTTCCACATCACAGTTTTACATTTCTGTTTTATGTGTACTTTCAGATTCATATATATATGTATGATATATATATATATACTTATATTTGGAAAACTGAGCTGGATCAGTTCAGCACAAGTACTAGACAAAACACTTTCATATTATTACTACTGACTGAAGCTTATAGTTGGCATTTAGCAAGTGCAGAGGTAATGAAACTGCATACCGTGATTGCTTCACGGCTGTGTAGGTGGATTAGGGCTTTTACATCCTGTATTTCTGCACCTGATGGGCTAATTAGGACAGGCAGGCATCATGGCAATGAGTTGATGGATGAAACAGCCATCCAACTTGGGCTCGACCGGGAATTGAACCCGGAACCCAGTGGTTGGAAGCCCAGCGCGCTACCACTGAGACTAGAGTGTAGATTCCCAGCCCTGATTGCTTCATGGAGTCGTACAAGACATTTGCATGAAGTAACCCATTGGTTTGGTAAATTACTTGTTGTGGCATGTGTTGTGTCATTTGTTCTCAAATTACCATGGCAACTGCTCGTGTAGCTGGTGTTAACCGGCTTGTAAATTTGGAGACCGGTTGTTACGAGGTCCAGGGAGAAACAAGCGATGCTTTCCTTTTTCTTTTTTTAACTCTGACAGCACCATTACTCCAACGGAAGAAACGATGTAATGTGAAGTAATTTAATAGACTCTAGATATATATCTGCACTTTTTATTAACTACAGTCATTCATTGAACTAATTACTGCCCTGTGTCAAAGCTTTGCAGGTCTTACCAAATGACGCTGGTCCTAATTGAAATACAGACGATTCTAAGATTATACGAAGGCCCAAGATGAACCATTTACTTAAATTTGTAACCTTACTTTCTTACTTGTTGAGACATTTTGAGTACTTATTATCATCTATTAATAGAGATACCCAGCTGACTGATTACTTATTAACTTCGATACTCAGCTGACTGATTACTTATTAACTTACTTGCTTCAGTATTGACATCAATTTTAAATTACTGACTGAAAGCTGACTTACCTATTTAGCAACTTACTTCCTCACTTAATTACTTACTTGCTCACCTACTTGTGTACTTACTTACTTACCCAGATAGCATTCCAAATTGGCACAACATCGTTTCAATGTTGGGCGCCGTCAGCAAAAACATTGTACTAACATCGCCGCAATCACGCCCACATCGTTTCGCTCTGGCATGTTATTTGGATACTTACTTACTTACCTACTTACCTACTTACTTACTTAGTTACTTACTTACTTACTTACTTATTTACTTATTTACTTACTGGCTTACATGCTTACTTACATACCTGCTAGCTAACTTACTTACTTACTGACCTACTTACTTACTTATTTACTTACTTACATACCTACATACCTACTTATTTATCTACTTACTTACCTATTGACTTACTTACTTACTGTCTCACTCACTTACTTACTTACTTACTTTCTTACTTGTTCCAAACTTGACAGACATTCTGAGTATGTGTTTTTCACTAGACTACAATCACTGGCTTGGATGGGAAAGTAATCTCCTTCCAGTTGATGTGAAGGTCAGGCAAGCTATGTCAGTGACTCATCTGCAGCTGCTTGCTGTTGCCTGGATTTTGCTGACAGATCTGATCTGATCCTTATGAGGAATATAGTCTAGGGAGACTATTTTATGAGCTATCGCCTCATCTCTGCAGCACATAATTTATATGTGAGTGTGTGAGCATCACATGTGAAACGCACAAAAATACAATGATACATTTCACATGAAATAGATGGCAGCCAAGAGCATCACTGTGAAAGCTTGCTGTTGTGGACCTTGAGGTGACAAATATAAAAGTGATTATGTTCAGTTATTAACCACACTACAAATTAGCTGTAAAAACTATACCCATATGGTAAAAATATGATAATTCTATAGTTGGATTCCCAATGAATGTCCACACGTTTTATGGTCATCCCTGCTACAACATATATGCGATGTGGACAACGTTGAGCT
Source organism: Alitta virens (assembly GCA_932294295.1). Taxonomy (NCBI): domain Eukaryota; kingdom Metazoa; phylum Annelida; class Polychaeta; order Phyllodocida; family Nereididae; genus Alitta; species Alitta virens. The sequence continues at coordinate 11,789,908 of OW028585.1, read as the reverse complement.
GACGTCTAGCCAATTTACACTACTTATCGCTGACTTTTATGTTTAATATACATGCATATTTTGTATATTCACATATTAGTAAAACATGTCTTATACCATCTTTAACTACATTAACAGTTAAACTCTAAAAGTTCCTCAAAACATCTTATGAATGCACTCTTTGCACAAACTGCTCATTCTTGAATATTTCAATTGAAATTTTGGCAATGATGGTAACTAAAAATACAATTAACACAGAAACTTCATGAGCCATTATCCATCACAGTTTTTGCAGTGATCATGCAAAATAAATAAAGCCAAGGGATCCTTGTGATTTGTGTTGGGGTCATCGATCACAATATTCGCTGAGTCAGCCATTTCTGAATACCGGAATAGAATCAGTAAACAATGTCATCCAGATAAAACAGTATCCCACATAAAACAATGCACAATACAAACAAAAGGAGGCTAATGAATAGTATTATTTCTATTGGTTTAATTTCGAATTTGTGTACCGAACACATCCAGGTATACACATTTCCGGATTATATTATGGGCTAATTCGCCATAATATAGGGAGATTAAAATTTGTGTCTTATGAATTCAACTGAAATTTGTTAATCCCCACAAATGAATGAAATAATAAAATAAGATTTAATAAATCTCTAATCAATTAGGTCACCTGATGCATTGGTCGCAGTAATATAACCTTAATAATTAATTTGCCATAATATAGGGGATTTCAAATTTGTGTGAATTCAATTGAAATTTGTTAATCCTCACAAATGAATGAAATAATAAAATAAGATTTAATAAATCTCTCATCAATTAGGTCACCTGATGCATTGATCACAGTGATATAACCTTAATAATTAATTTGCCATAATATAGGGGATTTCAAATTTGTGTACAAATGAACGAAATAATAAAATAAGATTTAATATATTTCTAATCAAATAGGTCACCTGATGCATTGATCGCAGTAGCATAGCCTTTCTCACTTGTGTAAGTAATAAATATGAAATGAGGTACTTACTAAATTGGCTTATTATGCATGATTCTTCACAGATCTTATTTAATTGAAGAAAGCTATATTTTTCTGTAATAACGCTCCATATACTTCATTGTGAACATGGACTCCAGGCACTGACCTCATTGTAATTTTCTATAGTTAGTGTTGGTTTGTGGGTGGCCCCTCGGCAGCGATGACATGATCATCTTAGAGGAGTCACCCTGCCACTTGATAACGACAAAGTCTTGTCCTAATGTGGTCTCCAGTCCTTTCAAATATTCATCCATTACTTTTTTTTTGTTTATACAAAATGTTAATAACTCGTATACAGGAAAGGACAATAAAGAGATTCTGATTCTGATTCTGCTCAATATTTTATTAAATGAAAATCTCTGTATTTTTAACACGTTTTTGTAATGATAGTGGGCAAAATAAACGAATCTGAATCTGAATATATTTACAAAATTTAAGCATTGTCATTTGTTGGCCAATATCCAGATAATATTGATTACATTTTACCTGATAACAAGGACACAATACTGTTTTCCAGAAGAAGTATTACCAGGACAAGTGATATCAATGTGGAGATTCATCTGTGTCTGTTAGATATAATCCATTTTTGAAATGTTAACCTTGTGATCAAACTCAAGGTGAGCAAAATCCTTATGTCGGCACAAGGTTACAATTTCAATAGAACAAGAAATATTTGAAAATTGTATCTTATTCCAGAAAAAAGGGAAATTTTTCTTATTCAATTTTAAGCTTTATAACTACATATACGCTTCCACTATATCATAACACTATTTTCACAGGACAGCCATGTTGTTATTTGTCATTGACCTCTCTTTGTACTCAGGTATAGTATGGTGACGTCATCAATAGACAATAGCAAGAACAATATCTCTGGTTCCCTGAGTCAGTGAAGAAACACTCAGGTTGGGTCTGGCGATTTCTGTGATCTGATTGGCTGATATCTAGCATACACAGGTTGTGACGTCACTTTCCGATTGACAGACCCGACCTGTCTCCTACTTGAGACGGGAACGAATCAAAGAACAATGGGGAAGTGATGATGTCATAATATATGAAGTAATCAACATGAGGTGAATGAGGCAAAATTGCCAAAACGGCTGCCGTGCGAAAATGGTGTAATACCAAGGAAGTTCCCCCCCCCCCCATAAGATATTTCACTATAGATCAAACAAATGAGTCTGCACCTGTTGGCATGGACTGTAGCTTCAATTACATTCACAAGGATTTATCTAGGGAATCCAGTGCAAGGACTATGTGCTCTATTAATGCAATCGTCCCTGGCCTTTCTGGACCCATCAGTCTTTGCTAGAATGTGTGATGTTCAGCAAAATGAACGAAAGGCGACAGACAGTCAATTTTTGATTCTCTGCATTGAACTTCTCCAAATGTTTTTGATGCCAACATTGGCTCAGGCATTGTACATCATTAATGTACAAAAATGCTTTGAAAAATTAAATTCATAATACATGTTTTATGAATGTGAAATAAAATGAATGAATCTGAAGCTGAATGAATCTACTGAATACACCATTTTCAAGCAGTTAGCAACAATTGATTCTTGGGGAGCTATCTCCATAGTAAATTCATATACTGTATGTTATATGTATATATATTTTTTTTTTATAATGCTTTTGCTGTGCACATGAACCATTTTGAATCTTGAAAAATCTTAAGCTGTCACCCAGGAGAATTAGGCTGGTGGCTGTTTAGATCTAATAGCTGTTTATTTAGGAGTACAAATGAAATTCATCCCAGGGGAGTTGGACTGTTGTAGTCGTTTACGGCAGGTGACCATTCTTTCAGTTGAGGGATATGGCAGGCTAGATAACCAACTGACAAAAAAGTATTTGTCACTAAGACTCATTAAAACCAATTCCAACAGTTACAAGCTGGTTCACACCTGCTGCACAATTAGTTGCTCACAGAAACTAGTACTGAAGTTGACTCAGTGTTAAATTTTGAGAGGTGAAAGAGGACATGAAAGATCTTATTGTCATTATAAATGACCACACTTTGATTATGTAACCAATGGCATTGTTATTACTGAACTTGCTCACAGGTGCTGTACAAAAGGAAATGTAAAGATGTGTAAATTAGTTAAAAGTTGACTAATTATTACCCACATTGTGACATTAACATTTACGATAGATAATTTGATGCATTGTCATCTTTTCAACAGTGTCATTCTTGTGTACATTAAATGATGACAATCTAATTGTGCTTTATCTGCTTTGGTGACAGCGCCCTCTGGTATTTTTCTTCATTGTTGTCATGGCACCAGCACACTTGGCTCAAATTAACCCTTTAGAGTCTAACTCTAGTCGTTATGAAATATGAGCTCTCACTATTATGGTTACAGCAATATATCAATAAAAAAATAAAATAAAATAACCGCTTGGAAGGTGTCTGAAATAACTGACCCCTCACAAGCATTTTCTTCCATTATAAATCAATCAGCCCCTAGCGCATTACAAACTGGGCCATCTTTGGGTCGACTAACGTATACACTGCACTGATGTTAATAGTATCAATGTCTGGCCAATGGTTAAAACAGGAACGTTGTCAGGAATGTTCAGGAAATGCTTATGAGTAAAAATTTATGTTGGCTTTTGAAATTCATTTTATTTTGCTTAATAATACTTTCTCATTCATCAGTCTGGATAATACATTTCAAATTTACCTACATGTACATTGTAATTTTCTTCTTTGTGTGATTTCCCTTCAAATTCTAATGTTTCTGAAACGCTTGTGTTTTTCAGGAGGATGTGTGGGACAGGCCATACCTATGCTTACATATCATTGATGACTGCAGCATTGTTTCACGTTATCAGGGGAAGCGATTTTGACTGGGATCTCAACATGGGTCCGGCACCTGCTTTACGAGAACACGATGCCACTCAGGCAGTGAGTTTGTTGCGAAGGATCTGTGCTGCTGTCAGATGCAGAAATGGAGAGTGTTACGTGCTTAACAGGAGCCCAAGATGTGTTTGTGAGCCAACTTTTCGAGGCGATCGGTGTGAATTTGTCAATATGGAAAAAGTGCAATATTCATTCATTGGTAATTTGTTGATATTCTAATGGGTCCACCCACCACGTCTGAAGCACTATTCCTTCCTCTATTTCTTCACTGCCGCCACATCCCTGTCCAATTTCTATCCTACTCCCTCGCTCACTATTAATTGCAAGAACTATGACACGGTCGAGCAATTCTACCAATCTGAGAAAGCGATTTTCGCCGAATTGCCTGATACTGCTTCCCTTATCAAATGTGAAAGCAATCCCGCAAGATGCAAATCACTCGGGGACAAAGTTTGCGTTAAAGAAAGTTATTGGCTGCCCACAGCTTTAGACTGCATGTACCGAGCATGTAAAGCAAAATTCACTTCCGATCCCATAGCCAGACAATTCCTGCTTGACACAGGGGATACGATCCTAGCCGAGGCCGTTCCTGATACTACTTGGGGAATGGGAATCCGACTGAAAGACATTGATGTTTGTGTGCCTAACAAATGGCAAGGTAGAAATGAACTGGGAAAAGCCTTTCAAGAATCAGAAGTGAACTTAAACAATAATCTCAATGATACAGACATTTTTCGAACATTGATTATGCCATATTGTATATTAATCTGTTTCTTTCACCTTTTTATTTTTCTATATTTATGCAGTGTGATATGAACTTTCAGTAAAGCCTAGGTATCACTGCTTTGCAATTATGTTTCATTCTATGCATTCACATGTCTGACAATTAATCTACTTTGTTTGTATTTGACATATATGGACAAGTGCATACTTTTGCAAGTATTATTAACTACATATCTGAGTCTTCATACTCTTCATATCAGAATTTAATATAAAGACTGACATTAGAAAATATTTGCTATGTTGCTGATCTTGTAATTATTAATGTGAACTAATTCACCTGCACTACCGGCACAATCGAAATATTTCATGAATGAACATTGCAAAGAACAATTTGTGCTGATTGTGAATAAGGTACATATAATTTATAACATGAATGACTTTGTATATATATGCCATTTGAATGACGATCTATGTTCAAGTGACTATCGGTGTGATGGGTCATAAGACAATTTAGTATGGACTTTACTTAAACTATGTCCCTGTAGAAAATCGATAACTTCTAATGTCCAATGCTTGCTGGTAATATAATTTTATGAGATGGCTATTCAGACCCTTCAATATAACAATATATATTTCATCACTTGTAATACAATCTTTCTAAGGTTATTGATTTTCTACACAGCAAACATATTTTACTGAATCAGCTGATCATGGCTTTGATCTTTCTCTATGACAGACTCAGCTGCTTGTTTTGTTCTGTTGTCCCATTTGACACATGGCAGTGTTTTTCGCTGCTTGTTTTGTTCTGTTGTCGCATTTGACACATGGCAGTGTTTTTCGCTGCTTGTTTTGTTCTGTTGTCGCATTTGACACATGGCAGTGTTTTTCGCTGCTTGTGTTTCATTGCTTGTACTTCAAGGGATTACCCTTAGTATTATATTCCCTGTTGCATATATGTACTACCCACCACCCAATAAGTACTCCTACCTCCTTCCTAAAGGCAAATTTATTTTAGTTCTAACTCCTACGTCAACCATGACCCTAAAAGGTCATCTTTCATAATCTCATGATTTTTCAACTTCTCACTTCCCACATGCATCAACCACTCCATGCATCTCATTTCATCCCCTTCTCCACACCACCTTCTCACATCATTAGGCTGCAAATAGTTCTGAACCTGAATCCTCTCCTCCATGGCTATAGACCATGAATTACTATTAAATTTAGGGAGCTATGACAGATATTCTCTGAAGACCCTTTTGGAATTTAATGAAATAGAACAAGACGATGAGCCCACCATACTTCACCATTCTCCCTATGTTAACCAGGATATGTTAATAGATATATGTAAATAAAAAAAAAGAAGTTTTTAAGTGCCTAGGATTAAATATTCAAAGTATAAATGCCAAAATAGACCAGCTACAGATTTATATCAATAATCTAAATGAACATGACTGTGAATTTGAAGCTATATGCTTACAAGAAACCTGGTTAGGAACCGAACATGACACTTCACTACTAGCAATAGATAATTATAACTTAATATCGAAACCCTACACAGCCACAGGACATGGTGGATTAGCAATATATCTAAAACAAACCATACAATATGAAATACTAGATTATCCTAATGAAAGTCCATCCAATATTTGGGAAGGCCAATTTATAAAAATAATGCTACCAAACAATACTCAGTTCATACTTGGTAATAGATACAGACCCCCTCGTGATAATATAGAGAACTACACATGCTTTATAGAAGAATTTCAAACAGTAATTAAACAATTACAGGTGATGTCATCATCTGTGGTGACTTCAACATAGATCTCTTAAAATTTAATGAACGCAATATTATCAACGACTTCCTTGAAAATTTACTCAGCAACGGACTTGTACCAAAAATAACTTTACCGACAAGTATCACAAGAAACAATGGAACACTGATTGATAATGTTTTAACTAAAATTTCTAGTAATTGCTCGAACACAACTAGTGGAATATGTACTATTAAAATATCAGGCCATCTACCTTACTTTATTTGCCTCGATTATCTTATTGAAAGTAATAAATCATAGCATAAATAATATAGTCAACATGAAAAGATATTTAACAGATTCGAAGATTTCCGAAAAGCTTGAAAATACTAATCCATCTCATATAGATATTAACTATGAAATATTTAATGAAATATTACTGAAAGGTATTAACCAGCATATGCCAACAAAATTAGTCAAATATAATAAATATAAACATAAAAACAATGCATGGATAACCCAGGGAATAATAAAATCGATAAAATTTAGGGATAAACTATACCGTAAATTAAAAAACACTTCATCTGACACTGATCTATATGATACACTTAGAATTAATCTAGACACATATAACAAAATACTAAGAAAATCTATCAGAGAAGCCAAAATAACACATTACCATGCCCCGTTCTCAAAATATAAGAATGACCTTAAAAATACATGGGTAACAATAAAAAACATACTAAGTAAAACAAGCAACAATAATAAATTTCCCGATTACTTTCTGATAAACAACTCTAAAGTTAGAAACAAGCATCAAATAGCAGAATCCTTTAATGAATTTTTTTACAAAAATTGGTCCTAATCTTGCAAGTAATATACAAACCCCAATAGGAAAGAGTTTCAGAAACTACCTAAACAACCCCTTTCAAGCAAATTTTACCTTTCAATGCATAACTGAAGGTGACACACAAAAAATCATAAATAAACTGAGCAACAAATCTAGTTGTGGTGTTGATGGTATTTCTTCTAACCTACTTAAACACCTAAAAAATGAATTATATAAACCGATTACTCTCTTAATAAATCAATCCCTAATCACCGGTATTTTCCCCACATACTTAAAAACAGCCAAAATATTACCTATACATAAAAAGAATGACAATAAAATTTTAGACAATTATAGACCAATATCTATTCTCCCAGCTATATCAAAAGTCTTTGAAAAAGCTATCCATATTCAAATTAATCAACATTTTAAAATTAATAGACTTTATTACTCAGGACAATATGGTTTTCGTGAGAATTATTCCACCGAGTTAGCAACAATAGAATTAGTAGACAGATTAGCATATGACATGGACCAAGGTAATACCCCAATAAATATTTTCATGGATTTAAACAAGGCTTTTGACACAATAGATCACCAAAATTAGATTACTATGGAATTAAAGGACCCTCATCGTCACTAATACAAAGTTACTTAACCGACCGTAAACAGTATGTTCAATATAATGAATGTAACTCAGACCTTCTCCCTATAACAACAGGAATACCACAGGGCTCCATCCTTGGGCCCCTTCTTTTCATAATCTATATAAATGACATCTGCTTCTCATCAAATATTTTCCAGTTCCTAACATACGCTGATGACACCACCTTATACCTAACGCTAAACTCAATAGACCAAACTGACACCATACAATCCGCTGATATATTAAATAAAGAACTAGATAATATAAATGATTGGTTAAACCTGAATAAACTATCACTGAACATCAACAAAACAAAATGTATGATATTTCGACCCACTAAACGAACGATACAACCAACAAACCTGAATATTATAATTGATAATACTACTGTTGAATATGTAGAAAACTTTAATTTTCTAGGTATCATAATAGATAATAAACTTAATTGGAAAGCCCATACGGACTCAATTGCAAAGAAATTATCAAAAACCATAGGCATAATAAATAAGCTTAAACACTATCTTCCTCTGTACACACTAAAAACAATATATGACAGCTTAATTAATTCATTCCTCAATTATGGCATTCTTTGCTGGGGATTTAAACAAAATAGGATATTTCAACTTCAGAAGAAAGTAATACGCACAATTACTAGAAGCAAATATAATGCCCACACTGAACCTCTATTCAAGAAACTTAATATCTTAAAAGTAAATGACATTCAAATTAGAAAACTGTACAAATTCTACTTCCGATACATAAACAATTAGATACCAGATTATTTCACTACTACTTCATATATTACACAGTCAAACCATAATCACTACACAAGAAATATCAAGTTTGTTATCCCTAGAGTTCGCCATAAATTTGCAGAATCAAATGTCTGTTACCAACTTACCCTGCTGCTCAATAAGAATGAAACATATATATTAGATAAAAGCCCATACCCATAGTGAATCAGGATTCGCCATATACATTAAACGCCACATCATTAGCTAAAACCAAGATACTTGTCAGATCCCTAACTGCTATATTTGTGAAACTAGAAACTAGCAAACTCTACCAAACCTCCCTCCCCTGTCCTTTCATTAAAGTAAATTTAGCCCATATGATCATCATCTCCTATCACCTACCTCTTCATTTCTCTCTCATTAACATCTTATTTTAATTTTTTTCTGGTCTATCTTCCATTTCTTAACTTATATATATATATTCATTTTTATTCATTTTTTTATTTTTTATTTTTTTTCATTCTTTACTAGTATTATGAGATACTTATAATCCGTATCACCAACTTACAGCAATAACTGACCCCACAACATTCATGCAATATGTAGTGACAATATTTAAACCAAAAGGGGGCAGTGACGATAGCGTTACTTCTGGTAACTTAGTCACTGCCTCCTTGACCACATACCTCCTAATGCTGCATTATATACTTTATATATTTATAAATATGTATATTGGTTACGGTCAAATAAAAGCATTTCTCTCTCTCTCTCTCTCTATTATGAAACTCTTACAACTCACCCTGAATTAAACAAAAAGCCTATTATAATGAGGGAGAGTGAAAAGTCAGTGTTACTTGGTCCCATCAAGGGTGGTAATACCAGATACAGAGTTTGCGTTGAAGATGATGTAATAGCAGAATGCGTCATGAGCACAAGTTCAGTGAACCTCTTGACCAACGGCATAGAGCTGGTCACCAGCCCTGACTGGCACTCTTTAGCTGGTTGGTGCTTAGCCGCAATATTGACTTCAGTAGCAGTTCTCCTTATGTATCACCAGCGAGACAAAATATAAATCTTGTACTTCAATAAAATGTATATTATGAGTACCAAACCGCGTCTACAAAGAATTAAGCGACATGCAGACTGGAAATTTCCCGTCAGCTCAATACCGGAATGCTTGACAATTACTCAATTTGTAACCGTCAAAATGTACAAAAGGGACATAAAGTCAATTGTCAATAACACGAGGGTGACAAAGGTATAGCCAAAGACATTGGACATTCCAAAGAACCCTCTTTCAGCAGAACTCACTGACTTGGAAACTAGACTTCAGAGGACTTCATGTGAATCCAGGACTCCCATTGGCTAATCAGAGACTGTCTTAACCAATGAGGGTGCTTGATTAACCAATTCTATGAAATCTGCTGCAAAGAGCTGGACTTACTTAAAAAAAACACGTGTATATCTTAGATAGTTTTGATTCTTTGCATTAACACTGGAAATCTTATCAAATGGTATCTTTGTGATTAACTTAATGGTGTCCCCACTCCATCCATTGAAAGTTTTGATCCAGACATTATTCAGCCTAGTGAATGCCATTTTTCATAATAGTTGACTTGTTAGTCAAAGGGGTTACATTACATTCTAATTGAATGGGGCTGACTAACTAGTTTGTGAAAGTTAGCTATGAAATCCAGTTGTTTTAGACACTGGTTATCAGAACAGTTAAGATCTCATCAAAACAAAAACTGGAGGAAATGAAATATTAATAAATATGTAGGAGAAACATATATCTCAAGATAATCAAGTTCTGGGTCTGTCTTTTAAGAACGACCTCACCAGTCTGTAATTACTGTGATAAACAATATGTATATTTAACTGATCTTGCTATTTAAACATATTTGACATTTGTTTGATTGAAAACTTGTATATTTAACAATTTATTTGGTGAATGTCATGGGCTCATTGACCTTTAAAAGAAGATATACTTGATGTAATCAATTGCTAGATGATGACAAAGTTGTAAAGCTCAATCACAGACAGTATATACTCTCAAACAAATTGGTGGTTTTAACCAAGAAAATTGGTGAATGCAACCAATGTATTTGTTAACCTGGCCATCTGATTGGTGTACTGAACCACAGGCCTAAATTACTGATCTCACAACTTCAGCTGATGAAAATGCGGCAACCTGTGTTATATATGGCCATGCAGCCCCCCAACTTATGCTTACACTTCGTTGATGTTTTTCTGTGATAGAAACAGCATGACATTGACTGTTAAAGCACAGAATTGCCCCGAATATATTTTACAACTGTTGTTCACAAACCAAAAGTTGTTTTAGGCTTTCCTGTACTGCTACGAGAGGGAATTCTTGACTAAACTTGCACATTTTGTTGAATGTGGCTCCCTTTGACACAAACGTCATCATCAGAAGAACTGAAGGAAATACTGCTCTCTGATTGGCTGAAATGTGGAAATTTGTGATGTCAGTGCCTGTTTGGGCTGGAGACCTTTCTTTGGGCCATGAACGATGTGTACCTTGGGGTTATTTTAATAGATCGAGTGCTGAAGTTGGTGAACGGTAATTTGAGCCTTTGGCTGAACTATCAAAACTGTTTAATTCAACCAGATATATTAATAGTAACTGTTACAAAGTCACCGACATCTTAAGGCTGAAATTAGACACTGCCCAAATCTAAAAGTAAAAAAAAAGTGACCAAAATGTCCAATTCCAACAGCAATTTATTCTATATAACAAGCCTGTGTTTATGGCAAGCTGAATTTAACATTGTGTTTAGTGAACATTGTCTAAAGGGGTGTTCACATATGAAAAATGTTGTTTGCTCATGGTCATCCTTGTCCCTACATGATTCACCCTCCGAGCGTTTCACGTATACTAGCACTAATCCGTAGGATGCTCCTGGTTAAGCTTGACCACTCACTACCATACGTGGAGAGAGTAAACATTTTTAAACATGTTTAAAACTTTGGCGGACGTTCTACGAGTGAATTGTTTATATTATTTACGTAACTTGCTCGGGAGTCAGTTGGCGAATGTCCTATGTACATTATACGTACGTACTACATCTGTGGCCATCCTTGGCCAATATGTAGCCATACGTAGCCACTGTCCATCCGTATTTGCTCGCCATCCACTCATGGACATCCATAAAACCCTCGCCTAACCTCCATCGCCAAGCATACGTGAGACTTGATGCTTTTGTGAAACACTCGTAGGCACTTGTAGATCACTTCTAGATCGCTTGCACGGAAGACGACGGGCGGGCAGCGAGCAATCTAAGATTGCCCCATGTATACGATCATGGAAAGAATTTATACATGATTAACAGAGCAACGAGTGAGCACGTATAGTCAATTTTTGACATACGTGGTCATACATAGGTCTTTTATGTGATAGTGTGAACACCCCTTATGGCTAATTAAGGCTTCAACATACCTAAAATAGTGATGAATAATGTTCAATGAAAGCAACTTTCACTTTGATATACCTGTGTATTTGGCCAACAAAATAGAAAATTAGCTGAACAGACAATTGCAATACAATTATTTTCAATCAAATCATTTTACAGTTCAATTTAACTATTTCATTTCAACCTAACCGACTTGGTACGTCATGTTTTAACTTGATTTCATTTGATATCAACAGATAAATTGTCTTGCCCTTACTTAACTGTATGTAGTTGTGACAGATTAGACGTCTAGTATAGTAGGCTTCTTAATGTTGAACATTAACATCAAACAAGTCAATACACACACAATGTATTATCCCATACTCTGCAATAGGGCGATATGATATAGATTTGTAGCTACCATTAATTATTTGTAAATAAGTAGAATAAAACTTGTTTGATAACTTGTAATCAAAACTGTGTAGACTTGAATGGAGCTAATATGACAACACATTTCCTGTATATATAACTAATTGATATGATTTTGTTTGAATAAATGAATTTGTAATATCTTAAACTGTGTTGTTTGCTTAAGGAAAATGAATAAAGGATACTTTGGTTTGAATTTTGAGTGGTTTACCAAATATGGTATTTGGCCAAGGTAATACATATCATTTGACGATAACGTCATCCGCAACCTTCTTCTTGATAGTCGCTATCTTCTGAAATGCCCATCTTCTTTAAAAAAAACCTGTCAGTCTTGGTATTTTTAAATATCCATCTCCTTTAAAGAGATGTCAAAAGTTTCAATAAAGTATCAACATAGATCACATTTTCTCATGCAGGTTGCGGATGACGTTATCGTCAAATGCTATGTAGCCATACATGTTGCTGAATTAAAGTTTAGAAAAGTAGCCAGCATCCCACAGCCAGATCTTTTTTGATTATTAGCAATAGAGTGATCTAAATGGCTGTTATGCTCATTACCAGGTTCTCACTTCCTAATGCAGGCCTTAAAAATCATCCTTGCACTTTGAAGGGGGTACCTCAAGGAACTATTCCTATCCACTTCTAATGAACAGCAGAGGGCGCCTTATCACTACAGCTACCTTACTGACATCTGGTTGAAACATTAAAGTACTCTTGTCCAATGATCATGAACAAGTTAAGCCTAGTGTCTAAAGTTTCAATGCTACTGAGTCTGAAGCTTAGTCAGCTTATCTAAAATTAAGTGTAGCATTTTTAGTAATGACACACAACAACATTTTATCAATAAATATTTTATTAATGCAATAATGTTGCAGTATCCGACACAAAATTGGGACTGCCAATATAATAGACTTGTGGGCGCTAGTAACAATGGCCTAGGGGCCTATCCAAAACATTCTGTTTGACAAGATCGATAGTTAATATTATGTCCTTTATCTACAATCTGTGAATGTCTACAGTATTCGCTGGCCCGTTGCGAATTGCTGATGCAGTACGCAGGTAGGGGCTGCCATTAGCTGGTAGGGATTCCTCCCGGTAGCGTGCGTGCCCATCCTAGGCTTTAACATTGAAAATGCCTAGACCGGAATGTGTTCCCCAGTCCAAAAATAGCACAGCCAATCAGAAAATTCAGTGCTTGGCCAATCAGCCATGGGAAATGGACAGCACCGACCGATTAACAGTAGCAAGGGTTTTATGAAAAATAAGTTAATGCAAAACCTTCAATAGGTGGCAGCACCTGTCAATCACCATACACCATCTAGTAATACATCATGAAATTACAACCTCACGGTAATAAAAACTAGCACTCTACAGAGAAACCTCTTTATATTCATCGACATGTATGCTATCTGACACACATATTCATATAACTTTTAAAGTGCTCCGTTGTAATAGCGTGAAGTTGTGTTGCCGTGATCACCTTGTAATCATGGGTATGTCTATTGATATATGATTGAAATTTGCCAGTTGCAGGGGTTTTATAAACAAGGTAAATGCAAAACTATTAATAGGTGGCAGCATCTCAGAGTAATGCAACGAATCACTCTACTGAGCGCCTCTTTAATTTCATTCCTTGAGTACATGTATTTCTGTTTTTGCTTAAAAGTCAGGTGACTCCATCTTTTATATTAATCACTAAAAATACTGTGCTGAATGACTTCTGCTCCACCATTTTTTCAGGCAGTCATGATGTCACAAGCTACAACAAATTGTTACACACAATGAATAATGTTATCACAAGCTACCAATAGTGGATTTTCACGGAATTTCCATCAGGTGGCTTAAACAGAATACTGTAATTCTATTGGCTGAAAACTTTCCTGCCCTTGGCTGTGATTGGCTGAAGCAAAGGGCATCCTAGCAGCGGTATTTTTAGTGTATTTGAATATTTGACACTTTATCATTTAGTTGATGTTTGTTATTTTTCTGAGAAAGTTATATTTATGGAATCAGTTAGTTATTACCTACTGTGTCTGAAAAGCAAAATGAGTAATAAGAGGAGACGAAAGACTTATGTCCTGCTGAATTCAGGGCTGTTCAGTGAAAAGACTCTATTCTTACTATGAGCAGATTTCAAGGAGCTTAACAAAATCATTATATAGGGGTCAATAAGGGCATTTCTTAGATTAATTTTTTGTATGTGTTATCGTCGTTGTAGATCGCGCAAGTTGGCGAAATTAATTTAAATTGTGCAATAAAAGGACATCATCAAATTGTCACCTGATTTTTAAAGTGTTGCTGGGATATGATATACAGTTAAACCATGGCAATCCACCCTTTATACAACGGTTCACTTTTGGGTACATATTTCTTGGGATCACAATTAATTTTCGATTTGCACAATCGTCCATCTCGGAAATAGACAGATTCTCCTCCTGTGAAAAATCCAATCCAATTACCAAAAGTCCCAACCGATTGAATAGCATGATCACATTGGATCAATGCTGCAAAGTCAATGTAATATTCTGACTCTGGTAGTAAATAAACATTTTTTTTTATTAAGTTATCCTTAACCCATTGTCTGTCATTTGTAGCTACAACAAATATTGGATTTGGATACCTACTAGAAAAATACTTCATTGCATTTATGAAGTAATTTTTGGGGGCAACTCTCAGACCTCGCTCTTGTTTTTCTTTCTCTAAATAGTCACCACGTCTAACATGGATACCAATTTTGGTTACATTGGTTCCTTTCTGAACATTTGTAGATGCAATTTTATCTAGTATCTCTCTGGCTTTCTCCATAATAGTATCTTTTAATTGAAACTGTGAAAATACTAGCTCTTCACAGCCAGAAAAGAACTGGAAAGTAAGATGACCTTTTATAAGGATATCATTCTCAAGTGCCAGCCTAATGACATTCCAAGGTTTTCCTGGATTCCAAATGACTGATGAAGAATTATCCATCATACCCTGAAATGTATTACTTCTATTTCGGCTTGTTAAATCAATAACCAAAGGTGATTTAGTCAGTCTGAAAAAAAAAATGTAATAAATGCATCATGAAACATTGTGATCCACTAAGTATGCAACAAAAAATCCAACACATTGTGTATTGTATTCAGCTGTCAACAATTTAACTCACATTGGCATTCAAACATTTTTGACTAAATGGCCACATGCAACTCTTGCTCTGCGAGTTGCCACTTAATCAGCTAACCCTGACAATGCTTGGGTTTACTGAACAAAATCTAAAAGGAGCAGGAAGAAAAGTAGTCCCTCTACTTGAAAAAAGGGCAGCCCAACACATGCAGCCCTCTACAGCAGGCCTTAGATTGATTGATGAGAGAGGCAGGGAGGTGGAGAGAGAAAAAGAAAGAAAGAATTGAATAATTACTGAAAGATACTGAAAGATACACATAGTGTAGTGGAAAGAAAGGAAGAAAATACAGAGAAGGAAAGAGAAAGAAAGAATAAACATAGGGAGAATGAAATAAAAAAGAAAGAACGAGGGAAAATAGTACAAGCTTAGGATGATTCCATGGTCTTTTCGAATATTATTTAATATAGCTAATTACATTTAGCATGAACGTATAAAAAAGTGTTGTCCTATTCAGATTTTCTCTCAATGCCCAGTGATTGTAAATACAAATATACTCGCTGTTTCAACCAATTTAAATTAAAATCTATTTAGCTTTAACATTTAGGGCAGCCATGAAGCCCATTGGCATTGTTACCACAGCTATGTACATGTATGGCACCCTACAATTATACAATGTTTACATGCGGGACTTGACGATATGTACACCTGAAATGTCAGTGTACAATGAGGCTGAAAGGGTGTGCATGTCTCATGCCTCACCATGTAACCATTGTGTAACTCTTTTGTACCATGGAACCCCATCCAAATGTCAATAAAAATTCATACTGTACAGCTATTCTATTTCCTACAGAAAAGGATTGCTGCCACCGAAAAGATCTTTTTGTTAAAATGAAAAAACTTTTAGTTCAAACCGAAAAAACTTTTAATTTAAACCAAGAAAAAGAGAAACTTACGCTGGCAGCAAATAGCTTCCTTAATTTCACTATTAGGACCGGGAAATAGCGCTCATTGAACAACTCATTGATTATTAAGTCATGTACAGATGAATGAAAAAATTAGCTTGCAGAAAATGAATTTTAAGATTAGGATGAAAACTGACTAAGTTATTAAATAAAACATACACTTAAGTCAGATTTTATTTTATTTAGAGGGCCGCAACTTGATGTTTATGAATAAACATAGGCTGCACTGCGGCTAAACCCTCAGCAAATCCTACAAAACACATAGGCATCATTCAAATTGTTCAGTGTTCATCCGACAGGCAGGGGGCGGGCGTTGCACTTTCATTTCCAAAGCAGAACTCAAACACACACTTTTGTTTCTAGAGCTGAACTCTAACACTAATGCTCTTGCCCTAATGAAATGTTATACAGTAACACTCTGTATGGCCTAGTGGTGCCTTGTGATAGCCACACTGACATATCTGGGCTATGTTTTACAAAATTGAGTGTTTATATAGTGTGTGCGATGAACCGAAACAATTTCAACTTAGCTTACATAGCCTGTTACGCAATGCTAATTAGAGTCCAAGATTTCCTATTTTTTAACTCTTCCTTTGTTCATTAAATTCTGTTTAGTGTGGAATGATACTATTTGATTGTAATGTTTTGAAATGCAGCTATTATCCTCCAGTCTATACAAAACAATCAATTCATTTGTTCTCCTTGTCTAGACTGCTTTAACTAGTTCTGATACAGGTCTTTTTTTTTTAAGAGATATTTGCTTTTTAAAACAAAAATTAATTCTGTCATTTCTACTCATGGGTGTAAATTATGTTAATTTGTTTGACGGTGCCTCCTAGCCAAGGATAGACTTGCAGCCTTGCAGAGGCCCTCCTCACACTAAGAAAACTTGCTGGTATAAGGTCCTTACACTGGCCTAAAAAAAAAATTGTAATGCCTTGCCCCGTTCAGCAGGCGCTTCTTTTGAAGTATAGCCATGTCTGATTGGCTGAACAGGCGTGAAATAAACTTTCATAGTTGTGGACAAGTTCTTATACATAAAAGAACATTTTTGGTCATAGTATGGATGTGGTCAAGCCACGGATGTGATTTCAGGTATAGATTTTCTTAGTGCCTCACTTGTATTACAAGTGAAATAAAATATCTGAATCTGAATCCATGAAATAAAATTGGCTATTACGGCATTTTATGCAGATTGTCTGATGCTATCAGAATGGCCAATTTGTCCAGCTGTGCTTGAATTTGCATGAGGATCATAAATGTATCGTAAAAAGTTATTATAAATGAAGATAAAAGGTCATGCGAGAGCAGCTGAAGACTTGCAAGTTTTCAGACAATGTTTATGTCTGGGGTCATGAATTGTAGCTACACTTTATCTACTTTGTTATTACAATATAACAATATATTGGACAACAATTAATTAGATAATAAAAAGTAACTATTGTTAAAAAAAGAGTTAAATTTGATCACAATACTTTAAATAGCATGACGCTGGTGACGCTGCTTTAGGCCTTGCCAAAGTTATCGGCTGTTCACTTAAGCGGCATTATTGTTTGTGGATGCTAGTACACAGTCAGAGGACACTGCATAGGCCGAGTTGGCACGAATCTTATCAATAAATGGGCCAAAACATGCTTTGTTAATATTCATCTCTAGACAATGAAATTTGGTATATAGTAGTACTTTCATCACGCGACACAGATTTTGGCATTAGCAGGTATTTTATTTACACCAAAACCCCTGCGACATGCAATTTCAAGTGAGCCAACTCGGCCTATGGTTTGTCCTCTGGCTGTGAACTGGCATCCACAATGAATAACCGATAATAAAAAACGGTACTAAGGTGAACAGCTCAGTAGCTCAGGTAACTTTAGGCCGTGCTCACTAAACAACTAATCCTAATGCAGCTCAACAGCTAACTGTTGTACATGACGATGTGTGCAGTGGCGTACATAAAGGCAATTCTATTTGATTTATTTCTTATAATTCTATTTATTGTACTGGTGAGTGGTACAGTATACGTTTGACAGTGGAACCTTGGCATTTTAGCTCAATCCATGAAAGCTGCTAGATAACTGCAATGTCACATCCCCTTATTTGTCAATTGCTTTAAAAAATGCAAAATGGTCTCGTGATTGAGGTTACAATATGTACAAAAATACATTAGTAGAATGCATGATGGACAACCATTGCCAAGAAGTCCATAACTTTCTTTTTGTACACTGGGGGCAATCAAACATTATGTCTTTGGAGTTATTTTCAGAGTTAGTTTAGACTTATATTATGATGTCATATTTAAAGGTTTTGTAACGGTTTTACTCATATACAATGGTTTTATGCAATGGTTTCAATCGCACAGATTTTACTGTGATAATATAATTAAATACATATATATATATATATATAATCTTATGGAGTACTTGATATGATACAGTGTAGAAAAAATAAAATAAAAATTAGTATTTATATAGTATATAGTTGATTTAAATAGAAGAGTCTCTCATTATGAAAATAAATGAAATATAATTATCAGAAATAAATGAAATGGAATTATATCTCAAATCTTCAATCGCTTGAATGTTATGTTTGTTTTGCTTCATTCTTGAAGGCAAATAAAATTACACAATTACACTTACAATTACAAATTAACCAGTTTAGTCAAGTCTCTTCGCAAGATTTGTAAAGAGAATTTATTTCATTCATTTATTCCCCAGCAATCAGTACATTTTTTTATTTCTTGTCTTGACCAATGAACTCCGCCAGACCAGCTTTTCAACACTGTTGTCATATTTCAACATTTTCTTATTCTTAAGGCGATTATCTTCATTTATTCAGGGTACTAGAAAAACTGTTTTCATATTGAAAATTGTCCAGTTTTAACTGGGAAGTATTCCAATGTCAACCTCGGTCACAAATATGAAAGAAAAAATGTTACAAATTCATATTTTAGCAGTTTTGTTGGTATTTCCATAATTTCAATACTTTAAGAAAAGCATCCAAGTTGGCCAATTTGCATCACAAGCAAAGCTTCAGAGTATAAGTTAAACATTTTGTTCAGCTTGGAAGATTTCTAGTCATCTTATTATGGTGATGCAAGTCACCATCAGTAGTCTACATTCCAAGTACATGATTGAAAATGGCTTATTAAGAGTCATTATCATGAATATATTTATTCTCTAGTACTAAAAATACTGCCAAAAAACCATATTGAGACATTTAGATACATTTAAATCAATGCTACTAAGAGCATGAGTGATACATCAGCTTATTTTCATATGCAACATTAAATTTGAAATAAAATTGTTTCTGGATGTCTTCAACACATAGTCCTGCCATTTGCCGCTGTTTGTGTTGTTATCAATCCAATTTCAAGAAATATGGCAAACTTTGTCAAACACAGTTCACTGTATTTCAAGAAAGTAGGTCAAAATCAAGGTCAAATGAATTGCAACTTTAAAAGGTGAATATTGTGTTCATCATTGTTTTGGAATAGCCAAAAGTCACAGAATTATAGGAATGATAAATTTGTACAAATAGTATTCTTATACCGGTCTGAAATGGATTTAATTAGAATTTTTTCCGCCTGCCAGTTGTTGAGATATGGAATTTGGAGCATTCATATTCACAAAATAATGGGTCGCACGTGGTATTTCTTCAATGAAATATTAGTTATATGTCATACTATGCTATGGTAACCTACCTCAAAACGTCTATCCAAAGCCCATATTAAATGTAAAATTTTACCTTGAAGCTCGTCTTTCAGGTCATATGGCCAATTGAAGTGCAAATAAATGTTTATTTTCAAAAGAATCCCAAAAGTGCAAAATCATGAAGCTATCGATCTGGAATTTTATATATTTGAAGTAAATTTAGGAATATTATGTTGAAACATGATATGATTAATATCCCTTCATTGTCCGATTTTAAGAATTCATAAATATGAAGAACTTATTAATCATGAGTAAAAATGATAATGCTGATGCAATAAGAAATATTCACACAAGCAAATGCCAAGCTTTAGTGAGCCCCAACAATTCACAAATCTTCTGTTAATTTTGACCTTTGACCAGCAAGGTCAAATTCAAGGTGAAACCTTATTATGAAAGTGAAATTGTCCGTATTAATTGAGATCATGTTGACAGAATGTTTGGATTTGACTCAAACAGGTATTGAACATCACTCTGCCTATGCAAAATTACATCTTGAAATCCAAGGTCAAGGACACTGTCTAAAATACACTTTACCTTCAAAACGGTTCTCCGTCCTGTTGTAACTGAATCACAGAAATTAGAAAGCTTACTTACAACCCTTTCATCATGACAATTCAGGACCTATTCAGAGCATTGTTTTCATCACGGAAATTTACTAAGTTATTGTTCAAATATGATGATATCGGTTCATATCTAGTACAGTCTTACAATGACAGCTAAATTTCTAATACAATAAATTTTCAGAGCAAAAACATTTCCCATTGATCACTGGTATAAAACAATTTATCTAAGGTTCCAAGTAGACTGTAAATATTTACCTGACAATTTCCATTCATTTTTAACAACATCACAAAATTATTCAGAATTATTATATCTGGTTTGTCTCTGTCATCCATACGCAGGGCATTCGCATCAGAAATGAAATTCAGTTTAAATTACATTGATCATGAATTGTGCACATTTCACATTTTCGATCTTCCAATTCAATGTTTTGAAATCTACATAATTCTATGTTGAGCTACGAGCGATCACTGCAGTCAGTTTTTACAATACGTTATATAGTCCTATGTGTTATCATTATCTTTGAACAGTCTATAGGTTTTGGCCTTTTTTGCACATCAGTTCTCCAGTTAGAAAATGTATTTTCCAATAACGTAGCTAATTAGATAACTTAGATTATAAGATAAGCAATCTTTTGAACCCAAAGGTCTACAACATCATGCACACCTAGCTCCTTTGAAATGGCTGAGAATAAGCTTTCAGAATATTTTTGTCTCATCTCTGCGCATTTATTGGGACTGCAAAATAAGTGTATGTCCCATTGCAGCCCTAAAACCTAATTTAATCATCACTAAAAACACTGCCCTAAATGTCCTCTGCTCCACCATGTTTTCTGGCATTCATGATGTCACAAGCTCCCACTAATTACCACACACAATGGTATGACGTCATCAACCAACGGATGACATAACAAGCTACAAATGTCACTTTGATCAGAATTTACTTTTTGCCTGTGTACTATATACTTAGATTATAAGATAAGCAATTTGTTTAACCAAAAGGTCTACGACATCACACACATCTAGCTCATATAAAATGGCTGAGAATAAGCTTTCAGAATATTTTTGTCTCATCTCTGTGCATTAATTGGGACTGCAAAAGTAGTACAAAATTGGTTGGTTTTGCAGCTAATGTCAAATTCAGAGAGAAATAAGTCATTCAGTGGAATATCTACATCACAGAATTTTTTTTATTTTAATTTACCACGTTAAACAAATGGAAGTGTCTGATAACATCACACACAAGTTTGACTGGCCGCAATGACAATACCTAACATGAGTACTGTACAAATTCCAATGAACAGAAATAAATATTTACCTTTTAAACTCCCTCATGTTTACCACCTTGAAAGGAAATGTCTTGAATAAGCCAGGGACTTCATGATGGCGAGTAGCAATCGTGACTGAAGACTTAGTCGCATTTGAAATTGCAAGCAAGTAAGCAAACTCATATATCATATTGCCAAAACGTCCAAGGGTCTTCATGTAAATGGTGCGTATTTTCGGTGATGCCTTCAATGTACCCTTTCTAATTGCCTCCAATACTGGAAATGTTTGATTGAAACAGATGGGTTCAATCTGAATATCTTTGGATCTGTATCCATTAGATTTACCAGTCAGTTTGATATGTCTGTGTACTTTTGAATTAAACCCAAAAATAAATAAAATTATGCAAGGCATCAAAGTGACAATCCAAAAGCACCGGCGAATTTTATTCAATTTCATTCTGAAAGAAAAATTAAGCAGTACGTTATATACACAACCAAGACCAAATCACAAATATCTATATATGTTAACTAAGTCACAGAAACGTAATTATATTTTTCCCTCATTAAATAAGATCAAGACGGTATTTTAAACTCACCTATTTGCAAAATTCATCACAGTATAAAAGGCAATCTAAAGGGGCGTTCTCATTGTCAGAAGTGGGGATGGCGAGGGACCATGGATGACATAATTATTTTACTCCTGCTTATCCTTGTCCATACGTAATTCACTCGCTAAGAGTTGTATGGATACTCATGCTAATCTGTAGAATGCTCCTTGTCCCTAGAGTTCACCTGTTACTAAGTGTGGAAAGGGCAAAATTTAAAAAACATTTGGTATATATATATATATATATATATATATATATATATATATATTTATATTTATGTATAAGTAGAAAATATAATATAACTTCATTTCACAGTATTACCACAACAAAAATGAGATCAGCTAATAAATATCATCAGTAATGCTATTCCAATGTCTCAAATCAAATAACTAGTTAATTAGTTGACATTTCTGCAAAGTGATATAACACTATGAAAAGACCATGAAACATAATAATAATAGAAAAAGGAACAAATAATACGGTATCTATAATAAATAATCTTCATATACAATTATATTAAACTGCCTTAAGATACAACAATATAATAGATGATATAAGTATTGAAGCATTACTTACAACTGCTTGTGATATGCAAGCATAGAGAACAGCTGTTTACTCAGTAGTGACTAATGTGAAAATGACACAGGCAACCAGAAAGGTTTTCCCTCAAAAGTAATTCATGAATAATAATTCGATATTTTGCACCACACATCTGTTCAGGATATTAGCAATAAAATGATAAATTGTGATAATGTTAAATTCATTGGAGTGAAACATTATGGAATTTTAATTTAATTATGAGAGTAGCGTATACCAGAGGCAGTGACGTTTGCAATATCTAAAATTTAAGTGCACAGTTCATTGCACAGTTCATTGCATGTCACCCATTAAATATAAAAACAGGAAAATAAAGCAAAATTTGCTACTTTTGATTGAACCATCATAATTCAATATTATATACAAGGGGGTTCAATAATAGCCACCCAAAGTCTTTTTGAGAGCTTCATTCTCTGATTAAATCTTTGTTTGACATAGATAACTTAACAAATAACACATAACACAAGTTTTATTTTCACATTGAACATAAATGTGAAGTTGTTTGTGTCTGACACATTGAGACAAAAAGATTTTAACAGTTCAGCATAGTTATTGACTATGGTACAAATGTCTTTTTAAAGAGCAGTCCTGATATTTTGCAGCCTATGCCTGTGGCCACTGGGTAATAAGTTGTAATCTTCATACAAGGGATGGCTTTCCTTACTGATAATTTAAGCAATTAATGATTGCATGCTTCTCTTGTAAGTAGAGTCCAACGATTGCAGCTGGCACTGCCTACCTAAAAAGTCTGTTGCAAATTTTATGTGGTCTGTCACCAAATTGTAAAAATTTAAAACAGCATTGAAACAAATGAGAGACTATCTGAATGGTATAGAATATTGAAGGTTGAATTGAATAGAATATTGAAGGTTTAAGATGTAATTAAATTATCAGTCCTGGAAATTCCCACTAGATATGTTAATGAAAAATTAACCGAAAAAATTACTAATTTGTTTGTAGTATATTAGATCTTTTTTTTTTTGTATCACAAAAAAAATTAAATAATAACCTATTAGTACCCCCTCCCCATATGCTACAAAAACAGTACCATAAAAGTTTCCTGAGAAGGGCAACACATGTTATGGTTCGTTTGTCTACAATAAATAAGACAAACAGTAAGGTGACTTTATTTGCGAAATGTTGTTCAAAGGAAATAATAAAATTGTGTTAAAAACATCTTGGCAGCCTACGAGTGAAAGTATCATGATTTAGGCATTGTAAAAAGCTATATTTCATGCATGCAGGTATAATGTTTGAGATATAGAGTTTTGGGAAAATATGAATTTTTCTCATTTACCCCCATTGCTTTAATTCCATATCATTTATGGTCATAAAGCCCCCAAAAAGACCCAACTACTATTTTAGCCATATTAAGACAATTAATCATGTAGGTCCGGCAGTGTCACAGTTCTGCTCTGGAAACCAAAATACTATTTTATTTTATTTTTTTCCAAAATGTGTAAAACATAGCAGAGACATGTCAATTAGCACAACTTGAACCTGGCCATAAAGACTAAATAAAGTCCAAATTATATCAATGTATAATAGTGTTTGAGTTCTAGTCCGGATATAAAATTGTGACGCCCGCCCGAAGCTGCATACGTATGAAATATATGGTGCACTGCAAAATTACATTGCAGCACATTTCTCATCTCAAGCCCCTAATTATGTCCACTGGTCTCTAGTCAAAATGGTACACATAGACCAATACTCATTGATTACTTTTCCCAAATTTGCAGAGGGTATGCTGCAGCCTATGTGATTTTAATATAACTATTAGTACATTGTTCTCATTATTTCAAATATATGAAATATATTCTGTGACCGGCATGCTTGCTGAAAATCATCATCATCATCACATAATCATCATTTTCATACAGATCAACATTTTCATCAAGATATACTTCATCAAACAGAGGAAGATCAGCCAGCAAAACAACCTTTGCCAGCATCACGGCAAACTACATTCACGTGTACGACAATAGATGATCTTAATCGTGCAAAATTACTTAATAATTTTATTTCGCAGAAACTTGAAATGAGTAATATTCATTTATCAAATTCCCAGAAAACAATCAAATTGCAAAGAACTAAAATCTGGAAACTCACACCACAAAATCAAACAGCAGCTATTTCAAGAAAAAAGGTAGTAATTTAAATACAAAGTGTTTAAATGAAATGAGACAAGCTGTCAATGATGATCAATTGTATAATTTTCTAGCAACACATATGAGATTATATTGTAAGAGCAAAAATCATTTTAGATACACCATGCAGGAAAAATTAATGTTTCTGAGTTTCTATTCTGCAAGTCCTAAAGCCCCGTTCCCACATAGCCGAGTTACTCGTAGTCAACTCGTAGTAATAACAAAAATTACGTAACACCCAAAATTCGAGGAGTTGGCGACGAATTTTTGTGGAAAAAATGACCAGGAGTGACTCGCCGAGTTACTCGCCGAATTACTCGCCGAGTTACTCGGCGGGTTCAGCGAGCGACTCGCCGAGTACCAGGAGTGACTCGCCGAGTACCAGGAGTAACTCGCCGAGTACCAGGAGTAACTCGCCGAGTACCAGGAGTAACTCGCCGGGTGAAGCAAGGTGTCTACGACAGCGACGAGTCACCCATCGAATGATAGGCCGACGCCAGCCTACCTGCATTCTCAGATGAATATCTCGCTTAATATTTGGTCTATTTTCGATCCGAAAAAACCTATGGAGTCACTATGAATTATACTACAAAACAATCTTTATTTGACGAAAATCGGACTAATATTAAGGGAGCAGTAGCTTTTTAAAGAAGCGCTCAGCTTTCTGCATTAATACAGTCTGGGCGCGGACGCTTCAGGGAGCACCAGTATAAGTAAATTAAATATAGCAAATAAAATCACAGATCAAATCACAAATACTAATTACAATATCAATATTAGATTTAAATTTTACAAAATATACACAAATTTATACTGATCATAATATCACAATAAGATTCAAATTAACACAAAAAGATAAGAAAGTTATACAAATATAATCATTGCCTGGTAATTACAATTAAATATATTGCTTTTAATTAATGAAAGCAATTACATATTTTTGTAATTGTGAATGACAATCAAGACAATGTCATATTACTGTGTCATCTTTGAACAAACCATGAAATGACAGGTCAAAGAACCCCAATTTAGGCAATTAGGCAATTGACACATGTATTGAATTTGCTGTATGCTCTACACCAATTCTTTGTATCATTCAAAATGCTAATAGCAATTACTGTGTCATCTTTGAACAAACCATGAAATGACAGGTCAAAGAACCCCAATTTAGGCAATTAGGCAATTGACACATGTATTGAATTTGCTGTATGCTCTACACCCATTCTTTGTATCATTCAAAATGCTAATAGCAATTGACATAACAGTCATGGC